>OX459035.1:46772948-46887581 GCA_949775005.1 Orthosia gothica
ATGAAGGGCAGACAATGAGGTGGGCCATATCTTGCGAAGGGACCCCACACTGGCACTGTGTTTTAGATGGGTAGAGTCTATGATACTCCATTTGGCCAGGTTGTTTCTACAGCGGCCATCCTGGGTCCGCAATCGTTTAGGGATTTCCAGATTGGCCACTGCAGTTCGTTTCCAAGAAAAGAAGAACATTAGCATTCACAACAAACAGCTATAACAACGCAAATTGACATAGTATGTCAAACTGACAACCAATTCATTCTCCTGAATATACAATAGGTACTACATATATAACACGGTAGATTTCACCCAGAAACTATTTTGTGAAAATCTTTGTTATGATCGAGTTCTTTGTTGATCACTGCCAGAAAAATAGTGCTATTAATAAAAATTACTTGTTGTTTTCCAGATAATTGCATTACATCGGTTCGCTTCGTTAATAGATCCAAGTCATTCCCATTAAAAATCGAAAATTCGTAGTGACGATATCTTTCGTGTGGTCGTTAGAGAATATATATGCGTTCGTTTTTAAATACCGAATGATCAGTTGCTTTTCAGACTATCAGTGAATTCTGTATTGTACTGTGGTACTGTGGTGGGCAATGGAGAGGGAGTACTATGCTCGGAGTTTCCATGCGTGATCGAATCAGAAACGTAGAGATCCGCAAGAGAACCGGGGTTACCGACATAGCCCGAAGAATTGCCAAACTTAAGTGGCAGTGGGCAGGGCACATTGCTCGCAGAACGGATGCCCGATGGGGCAGAAAGGTTCTGGAATGGCGACCGCGAACCGGAAGACGTTGCGTTGGAAGGCCTCCCACCAGGTGGACTAATGACCTGGTGAAGGTTGCGGGGATCCGCTGGTTACGAGATGCACGGGACCGGTCAATGTGGCGACGCTTGGGGGAGGCCTATGTCCAGCAGTGGACGTCTTTCAGCTGATATGATGATGATGATGATGATGATGACTGTGGAGATCTGCCGAAGGGCACCTTACAGCAGACAGCCTGACAGAAAATGCTGGCAGCTGAAAGGCGGTATCTATACTAATATTATAAATGCAAAAGTTACTCTAAATATTTTTTTATTTATCGATAGGTTCGCGTTTGACCACTATCTCGCCTGATGGTAAGCGATGAAGGGGTCGACGGTGAAGCACACTTGCCTAGAAATAACCTATTCACGCTACATTTAAAGACCCCAAGGTTGTAGCTATCAAGAAACAAAGACTCCGGCAGGGAATACCACTCCTTAGCAGTGCGCAAAATGAAAGTATTTGCAAAACGCTTTGTACCTACGTATAGCTAAGGAGTGGTATTCCCTGCCAGAATACCACCATGTACCGGTGGCAGATTGCCGTACGTCTTGTTGTTCGATAATGGAAAGGGCTAGGCGACAGCAGCCCAGCTCAAATTGTACAGTTCCTTTGCACACTCCCCGAAATGTAACCGATAAAAAACCGACAGGCTAGCAACTCGGTGTCGATGTTCAAAGCTTTGAGGCGACCATTGCATCGTTGCCGATAAGACTTTTGGCCCGTTTGTCAACCGACTCAAGTGCATCAAATTGGTATTTGGGAGATCCGTCCCAGAGGTGAGAGCAGTACTCGATGCATATCCGAACTTGCGCTTTATACAAGTTGAGCAGTAGTTAAGGCTGCCGCGCTAGCGATATTAGCAGTAAGTGAAATTTTTGATAAAATGAGTTAAAAATTGATCCCGAATCAGCGCAATGAGCCCTACCAGATGTGCTGACACCTGTTTTAATAGCTTATCGGGAAGCAGTAAATTTCGTTTAGGATAAAGGCAGTAAGTCCAATAAATGACAAATCTTCCTTAACATAACAACAGTAAGTAAGACGGATTAGTAAGTAAAGCTCTATCATTTAGGTTTTACTTTTACTTAAATTATGTGCAGTAACTGTGTATACTGTCGATATAATAAGTAAAGCATGTTTTTTATTTTGCCTTAATGACTTAGGAGATCAGCAGTAACTAAATATACTGTGGATATAATAAGTAGAGTTTGTTTTTAATTAGGTCTTAATTGATTAGAATATCGGCAGTAACTAAACATACTGTGGATATATTATGTAATGTATGTTTTTTTATTCTTCTTTGAATACTTAGAATATCTGCAGTAACTCATCATTCTGTGGTTATATTAAGCAAGGTCTACTTCACATTCGGTCTTGATCACTTACACTGTAAGCAGTAATAATCATAATTATATTAAACTACGAAAATAAGAAAAATATATTATTGAATTTGAGAGTTCAATTTACTTTAAGTATCAGCTTTTTAATTCGACATACCATTGCCGCTGATATATTATAAAAACACATATTATTAATACATACAATCCTCTTAACTCACATTACAGACGTGAACATGCCCCCCTTCGATTGTATTTACCAAGCGACATAACCATTACTTTAATGCATCAAAACTTTTGTAATGCTTTTCCAGAACAAGTAGTTTCCTTCGAGGTATTTAGGAAAGTCGTTCGGGAAGAAATGAATATTTCTTTTGCACATTTAGGAAATGAGGAATGCGAAGTATGTGCCCAATTCGAATTCCATAAAAATCATGGATGAATCCATGTTTTGTAACATGGATTGTGAGCTCTGCACCAGAAATGCAATCCATAAATCCAGATATACACAGTCCCGTAAGGCGTACAAAAATGATGTTAAGGAAGCTGAAAAGGCAACAGGTTCCATCTACTACTCCGTAGATTTACAAAAAGTAATAATGATACCGCGAATGGAGCAATTTAAGTGCGCAATATTTTGTCCACGAGTCATTGCCTTCAACGAAAGCTTTGTACCTTTAGGAAGATCTAAAAAAGATAACGTGCCTTTTGCAGCCGTCTGGAACGAGAGTATAACTGGAAGAAAACAGGAAGATATTATCTCGACACTAAATGCATTTCTTTTACATAAACGTGATGCTGATAATATCGTATTATGGATGGATAATTGTTCTGCACAAAATAAAAACTGGGCTATTTTGAGTTATCTGGTGTATATTATTAACAGCAATGAAATAAATGCGAAAACAATCACCTTGAAGTATTTTGAACCTGGTCATACTTTTATGTCCGCAGACAGCTTTCACCATCAGGTGGAACAGGCTTAACAAAGAAAAAATAAGGTCTATGATTTTAACGACTTCGTTGATGCAGTGCAGCAAGCGAACTCAAGAAAAACCATTGTAAAAATAATGGAAGTCGATAATTTTTACAATTATATCGACCTATCTTCGCAACATAAAATGAGGAAAGTACAACCTAGAGTGTACCTTAAAGATATTATGGTTTTAGTCGCAAATCGAGGCGAGTTCACACTGCAATACAAAACTAACCATGCTGACGAACAAGTACAAAGTTTAAACTTTTTACAGTTGAAGTATCTGAAATCAAGAACATTTCCTGAATTCAGTTCAAAATTGACACCCAGAGGGATTCCAGAATATACGAAGACTGAGATTTTAAAGAAACTGTTAGAATTAATGCCAGATAACAGAAAGGGGTTTTGGTTAAATTTACCGGTTTCAGATAAAGTCAGTGATATAGATTAAGTTTTGCTAGATAGTTTTATGTGTTTTGTTATATCATGACACCCCAAAAAAAGGTTCTGTTATTTTATTTCTTACATAATGTTTGATTTTTTTTATTCTAGTAACTTAGTTTGATCTCAAATTGTAAACGTAGAAAGGCTGATTTTTTTGTTTGTTACTTTGAAATATGGCTAACTTGCCAATGTTTATATATTTTTTAAAGTTTTTTGTATTATAATAATATACGAGAGTAGAATGGAGCTCAAAAAAAAATATAATTATTTTATAAGACTTTCAAAGTAAGAAAGACTGATTTAAATTTGTATAATAGTTTATTTTCTTAAAATTTTATTGTTCTCAGATAGTGAAACTAGTGAAACCTCGTTATTTAATATAATAATAATACGTAAGTAAAGAAATATTAATAAACATAAACGTTTTTAATCTAACACTTTGTTTTTATTTCTAAGCTATAATCTAAACCTATTATGAGTTACTTATAATAACAGCAGTAACTTACTACTTACTGCTAGTATTCTAAGCAATTGATAGCTATAATCTAAACCTATTATGAGTTACTTATAATAACAGCAGTAACTTACTACTTACTGCTATTATTCTAAGCAATTGATATTTCACTTGCTTCAACTAACACTAGATATAAAAGGATTTTCGTCATTTAAAACTATTCTAATATATATACAATTTTATTGAGTGAAGAATATAAAAGCGCTTTATTTGGGCTACACGTTTCAACCATCACAATTAATATAACTTAAAAAAAGAAGTCCGGAAAAACAAAATTGTAACAAAAACTTTGCGCGCCAATTTACTCAAAACTACGCAAAACATACTTACTGCTCTTATCGCTAGTGCGGCAGATTAGGCGAGAAGTACCGTCTTACCTTTGCAAGGATATCCAAACTTTTTTGTAGCCAACTGAGCCTTTGACTCAATGAATGGACCAAAATTGAGGGTCGATGTTAACGTAACACTAAGAAGGTCGAGATGGTTCGTTATTGGTACGGTCACACCACGGAAAGATGGAGCCGGCTGGAATAGGCTCTTTTTTTGCGGAAAAAAGACATGCCCCAGGCATGTCTTTTTTCTTAGCAGCATTGAAACTGACTAGATTGGCATCTCCCCATTCGGAGACTGCCTCCTAAGACAGTTTCAAGCGCTCAACCATGGTCTCCCGGTGAGACCGGATCTCAGGCCCAGCAGCCCGTGCGCCGGACACGTATCTTCCAGCAACCGTGCTGTCGACTGCGTACCCAAAGGTGCCGCGTTTTAGCAGGAAGGACCCCTGAGGGACTCCGGCGTTAATACCTAACTGACCGGACGAGCAGCCATCGATAACCATGGATGGACCGATCCCTCAGGAAGTCATCAATCTATTCACACAGACCACTAGGCAAACCGAAAGAAGGAAGCTTACCAATAAGACTCTCATGCCTTGCCTGCCTTGTCGAAAGCCTCCGAGATGTCAAGGGAGACAGCAAATGCTTCCCCGTGCCTCTCGATGGCCTTACTCCAAACCTGAATGGCATACGCTAGAAGATCCCCAGTTAACCGATTTCGGCAGAAGCCATATTGGCCGTCACTGAGGATTTCGTTGTCTTCTAAGTACGTCTGGAGTTTATTGTTTAATACTCGCTCCATACACTTACAGAGGATGGACGTTACCGAGATGGGTCTGTAGTTGGCTGGGTCAGTTCGACTACCCTTCTTGGGCACAGGCTGAACGTTAGCTTGTTTCCAAACCTTCGGCACTTTTCCAGTCACTATCGAAAGGCGATATAGGCGTGTCAGGATCGGAGAAAATTCAAGCGCACAAGTTTTAAGTACAATTGCCGGTATCCCGTCGGGGCATTAGCTTTGTTCAAGTCAAGGTTATGCAGCACCCTACAGACTTCCCTGTGATGGATCCAAATTTCCGACATACCATCCAACAGGAGAGGGAGGGGGCCGCGTGCCTTCAGAGTTCAGAAGCGACGATTCCTTAAAAAGTGAGGCAAATAAGTTGGCCTTGTCCTCGGCGGACGGCGGGACAGCAGTGGTGGTAGTGAGGGGTGACAGAATTTTGATTCTGTATGTAACAGAAAAGCACCACCATCACATCAGAAACAAGTAATTGCCCTACATGGCGTACATACAACCCAACCTTTAATCTAACTCCACCTAGCAACCCTCATAAGCTTCAATCAATCACTCTACCAAACAAGAAAGAAACCTACAAACTACAAGAAAACCTCCGTCCTTACCTACCCTAGGAATCAATACAATACCGCAAATTGAAGTCGAGCACGTGCCAACCGCGCCCCCAGACACTTGCCGATAAATTACACGGACAGACAAACAGACTGTTGACGTCAGAACTCGCCCTGCAAACAAGGCTGTTGGAGTCAACAGCTAGTATAGTGCGGGACACGTAAGATGAACCAAAATGTATTATCGTTCTCTTGAAATTAAACAATTTAAACTGAAATAAATCCCTTTTCTACGACCTAATCGTTTACAATATACAAATTGCCAACTGTTAGGTCACATAGAATGGATTCATTTCGGTTTAAATCGTCTAATTTCAAGAGAACGATAATACATTTTGTTTCAACTTACGTGTCCCGCACTATACGTGTGTTTTGGCACAATATTGTAGAGTGCTGCTACTGGGTTTACGTTACTGGGTTAAGGAGTTCACAAAGCTGCATACTGACATGCAGTAGCAACGAAAGGCCAAAATTAAAAAACACCGACCAAGTGCGAGTCGGACTAGCGCACGAAGGGTTTCGTACCATTATCGCATAAAATACGGCAAAAAAAACACGTTTGTTGTTTGGGAGCCCCACTTAAATATTTATTTTATTCTGTTTTTAGTATTTTTTGTTATAGCGGCAACAGAAACACATCTGTGACAAAAAAAAAGTATAACTAAAAAGTTAATAAAATCAAAAAACCCGACTGCAAAGATGTAAACAAGAAAAAAACCATGCTGCGCAGTCAGAGGATATTTATCTCGCGAATATGTATCCTCCGACTGCACAGCATGTTTTTTTTCTTGTTTACATCGTTGCAGTCGGGTTTTTTGATTTTATTAACTTTTATAGTGTTTTGCTTTAGAAGTCGATTTATTTTATGTGAAACAGTTTTTCTACATTATCATATTTACTCTCGACTTCAGTAAAAATCGAGACAAACAAAGTTCGCAAAGTACAGTTAACAAAGTTCTAATTAGCGGTAGCATAAATACGCCTAGCCTAATGTCAGCAAAGACAGTTTACTCAAAACGCTTTACAGAATGGAAACAAAAGACTGTTTACTCCCAACCGCGCACCGAAGTTTACCCAACCTAATTACTTGAAAGCTTGGCTGTGCACATAAAAAGTGCATAAACACCGCTGTTTTAAATATTGATACCATACTACCAAGGAAAAATCACGGCTAAATCTTAAGGCGAGATTCCCTTGAGTAGCTGATTTTAAAATGAGGATCACGTCTAAACGGCTAGTCGTAATTTTTTGGAAAAGATATATGTTATATTAGACCATTTTCTTATTAATTTCATCTAAGCAGAGTTTGAGTTTTATTCGTATAAAATAGTGTAATTAATTTGTAAAGTTATGTCTAAAACGGACAAAAACACGACAATCGCACCAAAACCGCTGGGCGTATTTTAAGACGACGACTAACGCCAACGACCTTGAGGGAACAAAACGCGCCCTCGTTTCACACCCGCGCGACCCAAAATTTAGTAGTTTTTTGTACTTTCCTTATTATTCTATGATTTAAAAAAAAAAAGCTTCAGATCAAAATGTAGATAATTAAATTGTCTTTGATATGGTGTTGATTTCATTAACATACGCCCAGCGGTTTTGGTGCGATTGTCGTGTTTTTGTCCGTTTTAGACATAACTTTAGAAATTAATTACACTATGTTATACGAATAAAACTCAAAATTTGCTCAGATCAAATTATTAAGAAAATGGTCTTATATAACATATATTTTTTCCAATAAATTACGACCAGCCGTTTAGACGTGATTCTCATTTTAAAATCAGATACTCAAGGGAATCGGCGCCTTAATGAAATCGACACCATCTCAACGACAATTTAATTATCTACATTTTGATCTGAAGCTTTTTTTTTAATGTCATTGAATAATAAGGAAAGTACAAAAAATTACAAATTATGGTTCGCGCGGGTGTGAAACGAGTGCGCGTTTTGTTCCCTCAAGTTCGTTGGCGTTAGTCGTCGTCTTAAATTAAAGCATACACAATCGCGTTGTATTGTAGGTATACGCTTTTGACCAGATTACGATATTCGCATTTTGGGTTCGTCAAGGCTCAAGGCGCCAAGGCAAGACAACGGGACAACTCATTTACATGGCAATCAACTCAATCTGAAGAGCAAAGAATTTTCAAAAAGTAAATAAAAAAAATCAAAAAACCCGACTGTTTAAAAAGCAAACTAAAAAGACGTAAACAAGGAGAAAATCTTGCTGTGCAGGCGGAGGATACACCAGATTTTGGTCAGCCTGCCCGCGAAAATGTATCCTCCGCCTGCACAGCATGATTTTCTCCTTGTTTACGTCTTGTTTACTCCTAGTTATCAGTTTTATCGGTGTTGCCGGTTTTCAGCAAGATATTTGAAAAGATAATGCGAAATCAAATGCTCATTCATTTTAATACGAATAACATCCTACACGATACACAGTATGGTTTTAGTAAAGGACGTTGTACAACCGACGCTGGTGTCACCTTATTAAAACACATCTTTGATGCGTGGGAAACGGCACAAGATGCCATAGGTGTCTTCTGCGACCTGTCGAAAGCGTTTGATTGCTTTAATCATGAAACATGAGCATTACGGGCTAGGGCAATCAGCGTTAAGTTTAGTAAAATCTTATTTGAATGATAGACAGCAACGATTAGACCCCTGTAGAGCAGAAACCAAAATAAAAAAAGAGTCAGAAACCAAATCTAATTCAAAACAGAAAGCTTTCTTATTAAGACATACAACAGATAAAGACCTAGAAAATTAGCCTAACCAGACAGTTTCACGTTCAAAGTACCTTCATAACTCGATTCATCGCCAGACAAACAAACAAACCGTACTAGGTCCAACCGTTTCACAAACCATTCAACACCATCACTACATTTTCTATTTCGAACAGTTTTCACGTAAACACCGGTTTAGTGAGGTGTAAATCATTTCTTGAACGTTCCCCGGCTACAGGCGGGCACTATAAACTTAGTAGAACGCGTGTGTAGACTTATGAATGTTAATAGAAGTATAAATATCGAGTGATGCCTGTTTTGTTGAGTACTTAATTGTTTTCTTGATTAAGAAGGTGAAGTTTTTAAGAGGAACTGTGATGAATTGATGATACCCGAAGGGCTACAGAAAGGACTAGTCTACACTAGCAAAAGACAAAATAGTGTGAACAAGGAAAGGAGATGCCTTGGGGTAATGCGATAAGCTCTATTGATAAATGATGATCCTTCGGATAAAAAAGGATGAAGCCATGTGTCAGCGGTATACACTCAAACTCTTCTGCTAAGTATCCGAATACATACATTCCTTTAAAGTTGCACTATTCGATCATTGTTCCACAAACGTAGTCTGGCGATTACTCCACTGTTTGACGATGTGCGTTCAAAATAAAAAATGATATCAATTTGTCTCATCATTATCTAACCCTGTATGGAAACAAAAAAAAAGTAAAAACTAAATTATTTTAAAGTTATGAGCGTCTAAAGTTCCATATTTCAACACTAATTTTAACGCATCTTTGGGCGGAAATAAATACCATAAGAAGAAGGAAAATTGCAAATCAGCCACCATACAGGGATATATTTAAAATAAACAGTTTTATTTTGAGAATATACATTTAGTCGTTTCTTCATGATATCCATATTCCCAAAGGTCTGTTTATAAAATTTCACGCGCTCGTTTTCGTCCTAAATCATCATCCATTTCACAACAAATTTGCAAAAGTGCTAATTCGTACGCGAACTAGCTTCTTACTGCTCATCACAGCATCTATGTCTTTCGCACGTGTTGTCCGATGAGATAGCATGCATTTTAACCCCGCGCACAAATTAGTTCGTGCCCTCGACTACGGCAACCTTAAAGGCCTAATAAAGGTCTGATGCTATAAACGTGGCCATCAATGTGGTCCAAGTTATATAAAAGTTAACCGTCAACTCGTAAGGATTTTCTATAGGAATCTTGGGTAAAACAGGCTATGGGCTTCAGATGCATCAACCATGTTCCATAATAATTTTCCTAAGAATATAGCGGGTGATAAAAAAGGAGAAATATGGGCATTATTTTTAGTCATGGCGAGTTTTTTGATCGGCATCATTTGTTTTATTGTGACCAGCTGACCAGAAGCAACAGTGGAGACCACAAGAAAAGCTCTGAGGCAATTAAGCTTAACGAGTCTAGGAGAAACGCTTTAACTGTCTTAGATCCCACAACGAAATAAGTCTGAAAATAACAACGGAGAAGTAACAAAAACTACATTTCCGGTATTCAAAACTTCGCACAAGCAATGAGCTAATATTAATTTGGCAATCACAGAAGCTCGCTAATCCGAATCAGCCATTAGGCTATAACCAATTCTTTTGTTTACGTAATATTCCGAATACGGCTACTTGCAGCAAAGCTTTTGGCTGCAAGTAAGTTTACGACTTCCTTATTGTTATAGAGTGATGATTAATTGCCTGCCTAGTACCTACCCATTTCGTTTATGTAGTCTTAAACGAGTGTTAACTCGTAAAATAAAATTCAAATTTATTTGGAGAAGAAAGAGAGCTCGTGGCTAAATAATAACAGCCGCACGGGTCGACCTTCAAGGTTAAGCAACGCTTGACGAGGTCGGTCCGTGGATAGGTGACCATTTCAACATACCGAGTTTCCTCCGTGCCTCGGCAAGCACGTTAAGCCGTTGGTCCCGGCTGTCATTTGAAATCTTTGGCAGTCGTTACGGGTAGTCAGAAGCTTGAGATCTGAAACCAGTCTTGCCAAGGGGTATCGTGTTACCCAGTTACTGGGTTGTGGAGGTCAGATAGGCAGCTCCATGTAAAACACTAGTACTCAGCTGAATCTGGTTAGACTGGTTTTAAAGTAGTTTTTAAAGTAGAATGTTAACAAACTTTTTTTATTTTTTATCTTTGCGCTGTGAAGGTTCCCTGCTAAAGAGCTTACAGCACACTGGCTGGCAGAAAAATAGTTCTGGCTGGTTATTTGGTGATAATGTACAGGCACCATATTTTGAGTAAGAACTAAGACTGGACAAATTGGTTGCTATAGGCAGGACCATGGATTTTTGTCACGTTGCCACGAAGGACCAAAAAAAACCTTAAGAGTGGTCAAGTAACGTGCGTTTTGTCTGCACAGAACAAGCATTTCTTCTTCTTTATTCTTGGGTTGAGCACATTTGATCTTCTAATCATGGTACAAATTTTTGAACTTGACAGTTAATTTAAACTGAACGAAAACAGCAGTAAACTCGTGACTCGCAAACAAAATATCGATAAAATGTAAACTTGGAACACGAAATAAATCAAAACGTGGGGCGTTAGTGTAAATATTACTAAATATTTAATGTTTCTTACTGTTATGCGAAATTTTCTTAGTAAGCTGAATTTCCTATGTTTTGAGCAAGTATTTATTGAAAGAGAACGATTTACACCGTCGTGGTACAAATTTCGTCGTTAAATTTATAGCTTTGGTCTCTTGATCGGAATGAACAATGTTGCGGTATGCGTTGCCGGACACATAATCTTATGAAAAACATCTAGAATAGTCTTTTATTTGGAGAGCATGCTCTGAAAACGGTGGAGGAAAACATCGTGAGGAAACCGGCATGTCCTAAAACCAAAAATTCGAAGATGTGTCACCCACCAACCCGCACAGGGGCCGCGTGGTGGATTACTTCCCAACAGTGAGAACATTAAAAGGCTGATGATGATGATCAGTCTTTTGTTTCGTCGTAGTCTGCGGTGAGGAGCTTATAATTTAAACTTGTGTTTACCGGCAAGGCGAGATTTTCAAGTATCAGTATCATTTCGTTCGTTCAGCGAATAGCCTTTTCGTAACCGCCCCTGAAGCCCACCTAATAAAGTTAACAATTACAGGCACTTTTGCCAAACATAACATCCGGTTTTCCTCAATGTAAGTGACTCACACAACTTGATAACTAAGTAGACACATATAATAATATCATCAAATATCTTGATCTCTACAATCGTAACACCAAAGCGGTAAAATTATATTGAATTTTTATCTTCAGACTGTTGGAATATACTTCTATCATCATAGGACTTCGATAGATACTGTTAAAGATAGGAATGGTCCTTCTTTCCTTGAAGAAGCTTGCAGATTCTGCGAAATTTTTTTCAATCCGAATTCATATCCAATCGTGGAGAGAAAAGACTCTCTACAATACAATACTCAGTACCACAAAAGACCACAAGATGACAACCAGTCTTGCATAGAGATTCACCTGCATCCCATCGAACTGTAAATCGACCTGAACATAGTTGGAAATAAATCAAGGCAAAATGAAATATCTACTGCCAGGTCCAAAAAAAAACCTCCCTATATTTCTATGGATCCCTTTTGATACACGAAGAAAAAATCCATGCCTCTTCTACCTATATACAACCGCTGTGAAGACCGTATGAACAGAAATGTGCGCATATCTGTCTGCACCCCACTTAGAGCCCGAATAATCCTTAAATTATGTAAACACTTAAATTATATTGTTTCTCACTATTTCGGCTATAAATTGGATCGGTTTGTTTGTACGACTGACTGATAAATTGACGACACTAGCCACCTGGTCGATGGAAACGGAACGTTGCACAAAATGATACGAATTATGGTGTACTAAATATTGTTGGTTCATCCGGTGGATTATGGGATGGTCCGGAGAATCTCAAGCATGAGGATACGAATTCAGGTGAAGAAGTACACCTTATTATCGTGTCGACGGCAAACTCCTTAAATTGGGGGCAGTAGGCGGCCACACCAATCGCAGCGTCAGTGGCATTTATCAGATCCTCTTAAGTGCAGGCATATGGGCACTAGGGGCACTCCGAGCGAGAGAGAATATAGAGTCATCAAGCTGAAGTGGCAGGGGACTGTCGAAGGACCGAAGACATCAGACGAGATGTGCTAACGATATTAACAATACGGCTTGTTGAAACAAACTGATATCGGAAGGCAAAGAAACAGTCATGTGCCGTATCTTTTAGAACCCTATGTCTAGCAGTGAATTACGATAGACTTGTAGCGGCACCAACGACGCCACTTCCGAACTAATCATCATTCATCATCATCATCATTTCAGCCGAAAGACGTCCACTGCTGGACATAGGCGTCGCCACATTGACCGATGCTGTGCGTCTCGCATCCAGCGCCTTACCGCAACCTTAACCAGGTCATCGGTCCACCTAGTAGGAGGCCTTCCAACGTATCGTCTTCCGGTTCGCGGTCGCCATTCCAGAATTTTTCGGCCCCATCGGCCATCCGTTCTGCGAGCAATGTGCCCTGCCCACTGCCACTTAAGTTTGGCAATTCTTCGGGCTATGTCGGTAACTAATGACATGACGTCACACAAATCCTGCATCGCGCAACCAGTGTAACCGTTGGGCAGTTGCCCGGACCAGACGCAGCACCCGTCTAATCGGAGAATCCTCCCTTTTCTAAGGAGGTGTATTATGGGACATTACTCTCTGTTCCGCGTGTCTCCAAACTGGTGATCCCGACGTAAGTTATGTACGGCGGTTTTTTCGCTCTGTCAACGCGGCTTTTTGGGCTGACTTTTCCAGACAGAAAACTCGTCGTCGATGCGCTGATTTCATGACACCGTGAGCATAGGCCTTTAGGTTAAAACAATCCTAAAAGCACTTACTAATTCCATACATAGTACAACGACGCGAATAACACTTAAACGCACTCGGTCACCACCCATTGTAAACAATGGCACAATCAATAATTACAGTTTTGACAGGCCGCCAGCTCGTTCTCTATGGTATAATTGTTTAGAACGGAATTAGACTGTGCGACTGTATGCGCATGATTTTTGTTGGGCAATTGAAAATGCGGCGTATGTGTTGAAACATACATAAAACATAAGGTTATGCCTTTTTCTTGTGAGCGTAGGCGGAAACTACCTACGAACTGTTGCAATCGTTACATACTCTTTTTGGTTCGCTTACATTCATACATTTGATCGTAAACGCACGCCGGTTGCAAGTTGGTAGTTGGTACTGAGATGGGGCAGCTCAGAGAGCTTTAAATAATTATCCGAAGTTACTTTCGGCACGTACCGAAGTGACAAGCAAAGCTAATCAAAAACATCTTCAATAATTTGACAAGCGTTCCGATTTCAATCACCTTCCAAAACTTAATGGTTATGTGTTGCCAGTGTTATAATAGGTTGCCTCTAAATAGGTGAGTCCTCACATGAGCTACGCCCCTACGAATAGAAGCGCAGAATCATGTGAAGTGCTTTTATTCTACGTTTTGAAAGGTTACATCAATCCTACCTAATCCTAACACGAACATTTATTTAACGGAGGAGTCACATTTACAATTGAGGTACGACCCTTAAAAAGTAATGACAAACGAACTATCGGATACTCCGTCAGGTGCTTTTGATCAAGGAGGTTCAAGCATGACAGCATTGACTTGTTACTCTTGTTAGTGCATATGCGCACGTCAGCCGGGGTAGCTCAGAGAGCTTTAAATAATAATCCGAAATTACTCTCATACGTCATATTTTATCAACAATGTGCCTGCCTTGAGGCGGTCACGTACCGAAGCGACAAGCAAAACTAATCAAAAACATCTCCAATTATTTTACAAGCGTTCCGATTTCAATCACATTCCAAAATTAAATAGTTATCTGTTGCCAGTCTTATAATAGGTTGCTTCTAAATAGGTGAGTCCTCACAGTACTCTGCACCAGACCTTTCTGAAGAACATTACCAATAAGTGTTTTTTTTTCCTTTTAGAATGTTTTGTCCTTTCGGCGTTTCCACATCTGCCTTATTAGTCGTCTTTCATTAATTTTCTCAAAATGACCGAACCATCGTGCATATTCTTTTCATTTGTGTTCAGTAGTATGCACATATTGTGGAGGATGTTAGGGTACTTGTACGGCATTATAGACCATTATTAAAAACTGTATAGCCTGGAACCTTCCAGGAACACAAGACGATAGAAAGAGATATATTCTATCTATAGCATGGGAGAACTTAGCTTTGAATCTTGGAATAACCGAGTTAAAGTTTGATTTGGCTTGGTTGTTTTCTTCAGACTTGCTTTCATTTGTATGGCTATTTGTATGTTGACGCATTTTGCGTCCATTGATATAAAAAAAAACTTAGAAGGACAAATAATCTTCAGGTTCTATTTTTCAGGCAGCAGGAGCAACTCATTCATAGTCATAGACCGTCTACCTGCTAGCTATATATTGTCAACATATATTTACAATGATAAACTTGTAGCCAATGCAGTGTTCTATTGAAATATTCATTAGTTAAAATAATAAATCTGAATTCCTGTTTGGCAATTCAAAAGAGGTAGTGGCGTCGCGCAGATATTCTAAATTCAAAATTTAAATTCCTTTTATAAATTGCCAGTCCACAAAACTGTATAATTTAGAATAAGAAATCTTTTTTTAAATGTATGGAAACAATATAAACGGAACGCAAACACAGTGCTATGTGCTAAACAAGCAGACAAAATAACTGTGTCAAAAAAACGTGCCAAAAGACAAGAACATATTTTAAAAAACGAACCGTAATAAAAATGCGTTCATTTAACAGTCATTCTTGGAGCGAAAATTAGGCCAAAATTTTGAATAAAATTGTAAATTAAAAAATGCTGAAATATAAATAAAACGTGCTCGAAAATATTTCAGAAAAAAAAAACAAAAGGCTTTAGGCAAAGAGTCATTCTATCAGTGATGGCGATTGTCGAAATGCCAAAAGGTATTGATCACGTGGCATTTCTCTAACGATGGCAATACCATACATTTTTAACATTTTACTAATCGCTATCACGACGCTTCCTTTGATTGAATGCCACTTGCCTAGGCCCAAAGTTCTATTTCCAAAAAAACCTAAAAAAAAGAAAAATAAAATATTGCTAGTAACAAAAATTATACCACCACCGTACAAAAAAAAGTCAAGAAGCTACTAATATGGGACAAATAAACGAAATTAAAAACATTGTAATTATTATGAAAACAAAATGGGACGAACTATAACTTATAGTTAAATTGTTACTACATACAAGTTTATTTTAAATTAAATATTTAATAAGTTACGACCAATGTACTCATTCGAGGACAACGATAAAGGAGGAGTCAGATATACCTACCCATTTAGGGTACTCGTGTACCTTTAAAGGTGAACGCGCACCTATCCGCGCCGCACTCGCCGCACGCGCCGCAGTCATCGCATTTTCTCTTGGCCCCGCGCTATCCGCGCCGAACGCGCCGCACGCATTTTATCCACTTCTGTATATCTTGAACTATATTTTCATACGGATACGGATCATGTTGCCGCGCCGCCCGCAATACCCGCCGAGTCTGATGACGTCATCCGCACGCGCTGGTGGAATCCGTATACCTACAGCATTTTGCTGAAATGCGGCTCATGCGGCGCGGATAGTTGCGCTAGGCTGCATACGATTTCATATAAAGATTTATAAAATGCGATGACTGCGGCGCGTGCGGCGAGTGCGGCGCGGATAAGTGCGCGTTCACCTTAAGGAGTCCGCCCACTACACCGTACCATATCATGACCGTGCTATGAACGTATCAGAATCGGAAAGCAACACGATAAGCTCCATACGAGTACTAGACCGTTACAATTACGTATCATAACCGTGCGTAACGGGAGCCTTCGCATATCATCTCCGTATCATCCGCGTGTCAAACCCGTGCATAATGGTTATAGTGACGGGATCCTCCGCATATCATAGCAAGAGAAAAGCGGCGACGCGTTTGTAACGGTCATCACACGCGGTTATAACTTGTATGTTCACCGTTTCGCCGCCTGTGTGCACCGGTATAGCAACGCCGCGTGCCATACGCCGAGCGTATCGGCACCGGCAAAATATTCTCGCCGACAATTATTAAGAGGAAATAAAGGCATAGAGCGCCGACTGAATTTCCTAAGTAAAAAGTCATAATTCGAGGTTTGGCTCTCGTCTATTTCCTCCTCCAATATCGGACCAATGTAAAAGATATTCCATAAACTGGTAAGGTAAGATATATACTATGTCCCTATGTTTTTTTTCATTTATATTTGTCAAATTTGTACACTAAGCTTCTGTTGACAGCGCAAATTTGAGCATTTTTTAAGGGTTCTAGTGCTTCTAAAGATAACGTTTCATCAAAAAGGAAAATAGAATATATTTTTCATTTTCAGTTTATGGAATATCTTTTAAATTGGTTCAATATTGGAGGAGAAAATAGACGAGAGCCATACCTCGAATTATGACTTTTTACTTAGGAAATTCAGTCGGCGCTCTTTGCCCCCATTTCCTCTTAACGCTCCGTGCATTGCCATGCCCGCGCGGCAGTGCTAGTCGGTGACAGAACGGGCGCAGTCTCATATTTTTCAATATAAAGAATATATTTTTACCCGACACGTTATATTACGGTCATAGTATGATACGTTGCAGATTACTTAATAATTACGTAGGGGGCAGAGTCCTTTAGAGTAAGGAAGAACTGGCAAAAATTTATGGAAGGACCAAGTTCTTCCAATTAGCTTATCTTTTCACTAATAAATATAACTAACGCGGTATCTGCAGATTCGAACTACATAATGCCTCAGAACACTCCTCAAGTCGCTACGCACTGCGCAGTAACTCATGTGACAGCTGTGGTGATGGACGGGTACTGCGCAGCGTATGGCGCACTTCACAGCCGCCACTATGCTTGAATCAACCTATGATATTCGCCTTTACTTGCGCTGTGTTAAGCACAAATAAGCCTACATCAGGTTAGTATTATTGTTAGTCAAAAATTAACTGACGAAAACAAAACAAATAGACACGATTTAGCATGATTGTCTCGTCTACCACAACGCCATCTATTGACGAAGCACAAAGTTAACTAGCTATTATAACGATCCTTCCCTCAATTTTATAAATTAATCTGAATTGGTGGATCGTGTGAGTACATTGGCGATCTTATAATACAAAGTTTTATGAAACTGTAACAATAAGACGTATGGGAAGTTTGTATGAAAACTCGTTACTTACTCAATCTTGTATGTAATGACAGGCTTGGTTGGTGATGAGAAAAATATTAATTAAATTTCTTTTAATTAAAGTAAAGTTACTATTATAAGTTGCCCTCTTTCAGTAGAGTATTCGTGTTAATTAGATATTTCCAAAAAGTTTTGATAAAATTTGCTAGTGTTCATTTGGGGTTGCCATTAATATTAGTCCTTTTGTCCCAATACTCTTCTAAGAATCAATATGTCTCTCTCGGTGACAAAATAAACGCAATATTATTACTTTTACAAAAACATGGCAACACGGCCATTCTGATCACCAACCAAACGGAGACTAAACCAAAAATAATAAAGGAAAATGAACACACTTCTAGCAACACTGCGTCTAATGTGCCACTCACGATGAGGTCCTCCTCTTTAATCTTGTCCGAGTTCTTACTGGCAGCTCGAAAGGTGTTGGCGAGGTACTTTTGCTCGTCTTTGGTTAGGAGCGTGCATTTTGCCGCCAACTTTTTGCTAGTGTTGCCCATGCTGAAAAATAAAAGGGTTTTATATTATTGTGCATGGGTATTGCCAGATAGATAATCTATCCTTATCCTATAGAAATAAAGAAACTAATAGCTTCTGCCCGCGGCTTCGCCCGCGTAAATACTGAAACTATCTCAAGGTAAAACGTACTCCCGGGATGGAAAGAATTTTATGTCAAAGAAATGGTCAATCCGTGTGCCACAATCCGTTCAGTCATGAGGCGTGATTGATTAACGAACACATCCAGTCTTTAACATTTATATAATGTTAGCAGGACTTTTTGTTGGGCCTGAGATATCTTCCAATGACTTGTCACACTCTGGGTGGAGCGGGCGGGCGTGTTAGACTTTTACTGACTAAAACCCACCCCTGTTCATCAGTTGCTTGTGCCAGGGCCGCTTTAACTCTCTTTCAAATTAATCCACGACCCAGACAGGCTTTTGGCCCTAGCAAGATCCCGTCAGTTTTTGCTGACATCTCTTTGAGGCGCGTGTGGAACACTACGCGCCGTTATCGGAAGGCGAGTGGCTCGCAAGCCAGGGTAGGCCACCGTAGGCCTACCCAGACACACCCAGGACGTCTCCTGCGGCGGGTAGGGGCATCTCCGTTGCGTCTCCCTCACACGTTCCGCCTTTTCCTTCGCGCATTACTGCTTCGCAGAAGGAGATGGCAGCTTCCTATGTCCTCTCGCTCCGTACCAGGGCCGGACGCGAGAGGTCGCTACCGCCGGTCGCCTCTACGAGAACACTGCGTTGCTCCGCCCAAGTGGGATAGTCCACCACCGTATGTTCCACCGTGTCTTCCGGGCGATTCACACAATGTTGACACCCGGGCGTTTCCTCCCGCCTTATCCTGAACAGTAACCTCCCGAAACAGCCATGTCCAGTGAGGACCTGCGCCAGGCGGAAGGTGAAGACCCCGTGGCCTCTCAAGGCATTCCTCTCAAAGAGGAGCCTTATCGCCGCAATTGTGGCGTGCCCAGCGCTGGGTTGTGACAGTCGCTCTCTCAGTAGGATTTTAGCCTCTCTGTCAAATTAAATGTCCTTGTTTCAGAATCAAAATAATCAAGTCTCTTGCATAAACAATGGACTTGGACGTTTCCAAAAACTGCAGATAATTGGGGTCAATATTTGGGGCAAAAGTCCCATTATTTACGAGAATCAGCGACAGGAAGTCGTCGTGCATACATTCAAAGCCATTTTTAGACAGAGAGTCATAAGAAATTACGTATGTTTCAGCTCTCATATTATTAAACTCATTGGGCTCAATACCAAGCTGACTGCCTAAATATTTAAACTATATGCTTTTTCCTGAGGAGGCGACGCAGCGCCGACGAACTCGGTCTAGAAAGAAGTATAGTGCTTGCCAAACTACTGGGCCGCCCTGAAGTTAGCTTTCCGATGCGCTAGTCTCGAAACGGTGCTGTTTTTGTATGAGATTTACTACTGCAATTACATTACCTACATTGTAGCCAACTTCAGGGCGGCCAAGAAGTTTCGCGAGAACTATACAGAGATGACTTAAACCCACGGGCTTAAGTCAGCGTGTTATGGCCCGAGGGCTGATTAGAGACAACATGGGAAAAAAATACTTGGATGAACTTAGGGGAGGTCTTTGCCCCAGCAGTGGGACAAAACAGCTTTTTTTACAAGAGCAAAATGTGCCGTTCTCAATTACTTTGCGCCAACACGAGACAAGAAATGTGCAGTCATCCAATAATAATTATAACTTCCAGTGCTTACAGTGATACCTTTATTCAATGGCCCGTAATAGATATTATATCCTATCAGCATTATCTCCCGGCATTTTCATTATGAGACTCGTAGTAAAACTGACGAAGTCACGCACTATGAATCATTATTATTTTTAAACTAGACAGATTTTGTCAAGGTACCTACGTAAAATTCGTCATGAAGATCACCATTGACCTTGAGAAACGACCATACAGCCTATCTTATGAGCTGTACGGTCATTGACATTGAGTAACGTGATTTCAAAGAGGAGGGAGGGGGGGCTGTTGTCACGTTACTGTTAGTGTCAGGCTGATAAGATTTTAATAATTGTAGTTTGAGGAAGCCATCTATCTAATATCCTGCAAAGGATGACACTGACAAGACAGCCCATGCGCTGTATGTTTGTTGATATTCAGTAACGTAATTGGAAAGGGAGGATGCTGTTTTTATATTAGTTTTAGTGTTTGGCTGAAAAGTTTTCGAATAATTTTAGCTTGAGGAAGCCATGGAATATCCTGCATGGGATACCACAGGGCAGGAAATATAAATGATTTACCACTTCCTGCAACAATCCTTCATGGTGTTGTTGAGTTGCTACCAACTTTGCTGTTACTGGCTATAATTTTTTTTTTGCCAACGGTAAGGCTAATCTCTCAAATTGAATAAGCAGCTACTTTAAAGAGCTTTACAGCTGTGCAGGGTTTAAGCAAAACATGACGTTCACTTTGGTCCTTTGAGCCCGATCAAGTATACTAGGGGTTTCAACAACTTTCATTATTTATGTAGTGCTAAACAAAAGAAGATCGCACACAGCAAATATAGTTTGATAAAATTTTGATCTTTACTAATATCATAAAGAGGATAGATTTGTATTTTTGTAAGTAACAGAAAATCTTAAAAACTAATGATCCAATTTCAAAAATTCTTTCAGCATTGGGAAGCTACACTATCCCTGGGTGACATGGGCTACTTTTTATCGCTGTATTCCCACGGGAACAGGAACTACGCGTGTGAAACCGCGAGGCATCTGCTAGTATTTTATATTTTTGTAAAATAGTACATTGCCCTGCAGTATTTGAATATATAAGCAAAATTATACTCGAAATTTAAACAGCATAAAACAAATTCATAAACTTTGCATTATGAGTTTTATTTCAAGTCTTGCTCATTATTTTATTTCAGTTCAAATGTAAACTTTGTAGTTATAAATTTTATCTAGCATGTTCAGATTGGAAGCATACAAATTATAAACTGTATTGTAGACAGATTTTGATGGATTAAAAATAAACTAGGTAGGAATTTAGATCATGTTAATGTTTGTGAGTGGATTGGCCATGCAAATCTTGAAAATTATAGTTAACTAGCGGACGCCTCGCGGTTTCACCCGCATAGCTCTCGTTCCCATGGAATACAGGAATAAAAAGTAGCATATGTCATCCGGGGCTAGTGTAGCTTCCCAACGGTGAAAGAATTTTTGGTTTCGGTTCAGTTGTTTTTAAGTTTATTTGTTACATACCTACCTACAAAAATTCAAAAATACAAATCCTTCCTCTTTATAATATAGAAGTATAGATAATAAGTACCTATCCTATATCCTAATCCATGCTATGGTCTACCTGTCCTTTGTATTACATTAAATACCATTTTTTTTATAATCAATAGGCTTGCGTTTGACCACTTTCTAGCCACCATTTCTAGTAACCATTTAGTAGTTCAGCTGGAATTTATTAACAAACATCCAAACTCACAAACATACAGACTGAGTTTTACAATATTTTTGATATTTTAATTATTGAATAAAAATAAACAATGGGTAGCAGGCAGGGGTATACAAAACAGTTTCAGAATTAATCAAAAATAAAGAATCTAAAAATTGTGAGTAATTTAGTGTCAGTTTTAAAAATACTATGTCCAAAAATAGATCTTTGTGCCATTAGAATCATGTGATTCTGTTTGTTTTAGCACATCATTAACATGACAGAGAGGAAACCTTGTCACATTAATAGTACACCTTGAATTAACAGGAAGAAGTACAAGTAATACATTCTATTCTACATTAGGACATGTACAACCTCTTAAGTTTTCCTGACACAAAACATGTATTTCAATGTCATTGCCGACGACCTTACCCTGAAAAACAAATATTAAAAAAAATTCTCTCTGACAAAATTGTTTATTATTTTATAGCGAAAATACTATAAATAATATAGCGAAATGGGGAAAACTTATAAAAGAAGATTGAATTGATAGATTTAAATAGGACTCTTGTAGTAAACATAACATAAACATTACCTTTTTACCGATAACAACAATAGCGATTGAAACTTTACGAATACAATGCACACTGAATGACTGCGTTTATCAACTAAAAACTTTTATTACACATAATCTCGACTACCGATCATATTATTTAACTAAGTTATAAAAGACATTACACCACTGAAAATATTGGACGTACCATAATTATCTAAATCAATATTTTTTTGACAAAATCACAAATTACTGAAATAGGTTACCTGTCAACGTCAATGTCAAGGAATATTTTTTTAAAGTTTTTCTCAGCCGGACGGAAAAGGTGTTGGCAAAGCGTCTGAATAATCACGCGCGAAACGACTAGCGCTCGTTGTCGCGTCACAGCAGCGACTGCCTTATCGCGAATTTCAGTTTGATTGGATACTGGAAATAAACCGTATAGAATACAAATATTTGAGGTTTATTTCACCTCGAAGTTTATTGATATTTCTTTATTCGATCACAGTTCTAGCTTTTGGGATAGGAGTAATAGTTCATTCGTGTACTGTACTTATTTCATAGTTTCAACAATAATAATGATTAGCTGATAACTGTAGACCAAACGTACATACATACGCAGGTATATTTCATTCATTCATGACGACGACGATCCATTAGCGTGAATCTTTTGTGTAAATAAACTTTTATCACGAGACTTTTACTTGCTTTGATCTGAAAATTGAATTTAGGTACGCGTTGACTTTAATTGATAATGGAAATAAGAACAATAAATCACAAGACGCATTACTTTATTTATTTAATATATACAGATAGGCAAGTATACAGTTTGTTGATCATTTAAGTCCAGCAAGTACTATTTGTGTAGTTGATTTTATATGACGGCTCTCTTTTAAATTTTAGAGCCTCTGAACTGGTTCGTGGGACTGGATATACATAATATAATAGTCGCCAAACTTCTTGGCCACCCTAAAGTTGGCTACAATGGCTGCTTACGTCGGCACGGTTTCTTTGTATGGGATGAGGCACGGGCATCTTTAGCTATACTTCATGATATATAGCTTGATCTCTGCGACAGCTGTCAGTATCAATACAGTAAAAATAACGCTTGACAGGATACCATAGCTTAAACGTCAGTTTGACATATGTCGCAGAGATCAAGCTATCATATAGAGTATAGTATTATATTATCTATACAAAAACAGCACCATTTCATGCCTTGCGCGGTACTAAGCCTTGCGCATTGGAAAACCAACTTCAGGGCGGCCCAGAAATTTGGCGAGCACTATATCTAGGTACTAGATTACTTGTTATCATTATGGCATAGGGACAAGACAGTTTTTTTTCACGTTATGTAGCTTCAATAGTGTACACATCTTATTTTAATTGTAAATCCATAAAATCAAATTGAACGTATTCATTGCCACACGGAGTTTCAGAGCAAGACTTTCATCCACGCTAGCTACTTCACAATGTTGATCTAGTCCAAATGGAATATATGCTCTTCTTGATGTAGATGTACTCAATTATTATCTCATCTCAATAAAGATATTATGGTCCATACAGCCGACATTAAAGTGATCGCTGTGTATGCTATGACACCTTTCTGAACAGTTTCATTTTGATAGTGTCGCGCCACATTTCTATTTAACAGCAGTACCATATGAAGTTGAGGTGGTATCGTCAACACAGTTGCAACAGTTTTTAATCTTGGAAATAAGAAGTGGGGCAATAATGTCCCGAATGTTATAATTAGGAACATGCCACCACTCCACTTTAGACATCCTGAGGCGTCTTCTGGGGAAAATGCTTTACCAATTATGTAACTCCAATGTGCTAATGAGACCACTCGTATCAGCCATAGTAATTGCAAGAGGACTGTACTACAAAATAAGATGAATAACGTAGCTAAGAAACACATGTGTACGAATATAGTCACGTATAATATAGCCGTGGTGCCGCTTGTCCTCGGTTGTTGTAAGAACGATGATGATGAGCATGAGACATGTGTGATGTGCATGTGCTTTAAAGCTGTAAAATTCGGCAGACGTTTTTCAGCTCCATTTTTTTATTTCTGGCCTCAGTAACTATTACAATTGCATTTTATTTCAACTAAAATAAAACGTTGATTTTGATTAGCGGTGTAACATGGGTGTAACCACAGACTACTCATAGACTACTTCACAGACTACTTAGAGATACTACATAAGACTACTTAGAGATACTATATAAGGTGTAACCATAGAGGAAAGTAATATGTCGGGTGCTCAGATAAAGAATAGTACGTAGATCATTGAGATAGGAAATATATGGAGGCGCCGCGATGTTCTATACATACATTAGCTTATACAAATATGAGTGAAATACGATACAGAATGTGAAACATCGTTTTGTTTCATTCTTTCTAATGTAGTAATCGTATTTGATGAAAGAGACAACAATATTTCAGTTGTTGCTCATTATGGCAACATTTTGTTATGACGTAGTGACGGTTGTAGGTACGTGCCATGTTCGCCATTTTATGTGACAAATTTTGTGGTTGTGTTCGTGGTAGTCCTGCTGTCAAATGGTTGTTTACATATTGTATTATTGAGATTTGTGAGTGTGTGTGTGTTGCTTGATTGACACAACCTTAGAATCGGCGGCCATTTTATGAGACATTTTGAGGTTTAGGTAGGCACGTTTTTTTCGTAGGTATTTCCAGTCCATATTATTTAGTATGTCTATGACGTAGATAGATCACATTTAAGTTGAATATAGTAGCCTATCTTGTACTCAACAATAGAAACTACTCATGTGACAAAAAGAGACAGCAATTGCATTGCCGACCGCCTTGAAACGCCGCGCGCCACTTGCCAAGAATTGCCATTTTGATTGTTACTCAGCTGGTTAACACATCTTTCTGCCGATTTCATCAAAAATACTATGTTTTTGTGAAAAATATTGTATTTGGAGTGCGGTTTTCGTTTTGACATGAACAATGGCGTGTATTGTGTCCGGTTGCTTTAGTCACAAAGTACGTAAGCGGCGGCGCGCCGCATACTATTTTGTGCTTTAGTAGAGTTGGTGTTATGAAAGAAAATAATGCAAAAGTCTCTTTTCATCGGTAAGTCAAATCAATCATTACAAATTGATAAAAAGCATTTGAAGAAGGAAGTGTCAATGAAATGAGTTCTTCATACATACATAAACAGAAAGAGACAACTGCCTAAACAATATGTGTTATAGTTATAGTTGTTATGTGTTATAGTTTCCAATTTAGAAATAAAAAGAAAATCAAAAATGTACGGATACGTTTGACATATTATGCACTTCATAGGGATGTGCCCCCATACATGATATATCGATAGAGTAAAAGTATAATGATATACATATTCTAGGGCGTTTATGATACGTATAATGAAATAAAAACAATGTAAGTATATAGTCAGATTTTATAAAATTAAGCTGTGTTCACAAATGTTTCGTACTGTTTGGGCCATGCGGAACCTAGTAATTAGACTCTGCTTTGGTCTCAGTTATTATGGATTACAGAATATTATGGCATGCCAAAAGAAAGAATTTACGAAAAATCCTATTTTTCCCAAATCCATATTGCATTATTTGTCAGTGTACTTTTACTTTTCAATTTATTATATGCATTATTAATAATTTTTTGTTTGTAGGTTTCCTGCGGATATTGAATTAAGAAATAAATGGATAAAAAATGTGAGAAAAAACAATAATTGGAGGCCTACACAGCATACGAGAGTAAATTATAAATGATTTTATTTCTGTAAGTTGGTTTGTACAAACACTTTTACATGTCGATCATATTTTTTTAAATTAGATGAGGTCGGCGTTTCCTATCTTACTACTCTGAGAAGAAAGGCCGAAACAAACTCAGAGGTCACAGTCTCTTTTAAAGTCCTGACAAAATCTTGGTTAGATCATGTGAAGACCATGTAGAGAGATGTCTGAAATGGTATTTTGAGGAAAGAACCAGCCAGATTGAGTGGACCTGTCCAGTCAGTGCACGCATTTGTCAATAACCGAGCAGCTCAACTCAGAATTTAAGGAGCTCAACGATTCGACGAACAATACCAAAGAAATGACATTCGGGTAGGCCGCACAAACTACTCAAACTGCCAGACCATGATTAAAAACTAAGATAAAATAAAAATAAAAAAAAGATCCACATAGTCTTCACATTCACAATAATTAAAATAAAATAATATAATACTTTAAAAAGTAAATATTCTTGTCATTGCAAGAAAACAAAAAAAAAGAAGAAAATATCAAAACTAAAACCAAAATTCACGGTGCAAAATATAAAAATCAAAATTAATTGGAGCAGCTCAATCCCAAGCCTTTTTGTCCTCAACGTTATCTTTAATAGAATAATATGAAATTTTTAAAACGCGTTCTGGCACAACTTACGTTTAATGAAAGATTTGAATTTATTAAGACTTAGATCTTGTACGTGGCTTGGAAGCTTATTATAAAAGCGTACACATTGACATCTAAACGAGCCACCTATCTTCTTGAGCCTTGTTGTAGGTACTACAAATTTGTGTTTATTCCTAGTATTTATGTTATGGATATCACTGTATTTTTTAAACAATTTTATATTTTTATGGGCATATAAAAGATTTTCATAAATATACTGAGAGGGCACAGTCACTACATTAATCTCCTTAAATTTCTCTCTGAGAGAGTGTCTCGGGCTTAATTTATAAATTGATCGAACAGCTCTTTTCTGCAAAACAAAGATAGTCTGGATGTCGGCGGCATTTCCCCACAACAGAATACCGTACGACATTACACTATGAAAATAGCTAAAGAATACTAAACGGGCTGTCTCTATGTCAGTTAAATTACGAATTGTTCTAACAGCATATGCTGCGGAGCTTAGCTTCTTTGACAATTTATCTATATGTGGGCCCCACTGAAGCTTAGCATCCGAAGTTAAGCCTAAAAATACTGTGCTATTTTCAGGATTCAATTCTTCGCCCTTTATCAACACATCAGTTTTCACCTGCCTAACGTGAGGTAGGGTAAACTTAATGCATTTGGTTTTTTTTCATTAAGTAGTAAATTGTTAACATTGAACCAGTGAAATACTTTTGAGATCGCGCTATTTACTTCGTCAGTAACCAGCTGCTGACGTTTAAGTTTAAACAAAAGTGAAGTATCATCTGCAAACAACACTATATCATGGTTATCCTTTATGAGGTAAGGCAAGTCATTAATATAAATAAGAAACAAGAAAGGACCAAGAATTGAGCCCTGCGGGACTCCCATTGTTACTATAGATCCGGTATGTAGTATGTGTAGTAGTATGTAGTGTAGTATGTAGTGTATGTTCTGAACATAGAAAAAAATGGTTCTGAACATTTTGAAGAATCTTGTTTTCGTGAAGGATATGAACGTAGAGTATAATAGTCGCGCGCAGTGCCAACAATATTTCCAAAACAGCCAGCATCTTGCCAACCAGTAAGTATATAAATAACTCAACATCTTTAAAGATTTTGACTTATTGATTTTAGGATATTTTTCTATCTTATAAGCATAAGTTATAAGAAAGGCTAAAATGGAAACAATAAGTAAAAAAATGTGTATTTGAAAGTTATGAGCGTCGAAAGTTCCATAATTCAACACTAATTTTAACGCATCTTCGAACGCCAATAAATACCTTATGAAGAAGGAAAAACAGTCACCATACAGGGATAGATTAGTAGTTCAACAATGCAAATAATTTTATTTTGAACAGATCCATTTAGTACTTTTTTCATGATATCCACATTCCCAGAGGTATGTTTATACAAAATTTCGCGTGCTCGTTTTCATCCTAAATCATCATCATCCATTTCGCTACAAATTTCCATAACTGTGTATTCGTACGCAAACTAGCTTCTTTCTGCTCATCACGACATTTATGTCTATCGCACGTGTTGTCAGATGAGATATCATTAATTTTAACCACGCGCACAAAATAGTTTGTGCCGTCGACTAGGGAAACCATAAAGAAAACCTCTATGAAAAAGACAAACTTACACTCACGCTACCATCTTGAATTTCGGAGTGACAACTTTTCATTCACTGAGGTAGTCTTTTGGATACCAACTGTAATTAAAGATTTTCGCTGTTTTCTCGCGTTTTTTTCGTTTTTAAACAGGAAGAATTTTGTTAGTTAATTATCTTCATGACCCATGGCGTGTGTGGCTATCGATTGCAAGAGTAGAATGGGCGTATTATCAGAAAATAATCAAAGGGTAACTTGCGGTGAGTAACTACAGGTGAGTTATCCGTCGCCGAGTTGCCAGCTTGTCGGTTTTTTATCGGTTGCATTTCGGGGAGTGTGCGATGGAATTGCATGATCTGATTCCGCCCAGCCCGTTCGATCATCGGACTACCAGACGTACGGCGATGCGTCATCGGTACATGGTGGATATCCCACCCATACGCACAAAACGTTTTGGGGACATTTTCATTATGCGTACAGCTAAGGAGTGGAATTCCCTGCCGGAGTCTGTGTTTTCCGATAGCTACAATCTAGGGGTTTTAAGTCAAGAGTGAATAGGTTTTTTCTAGGCAAGCGTGCTTCACCGTCGACCACATCATCGCTTTCCATCAGGTGAGATAGTGGTCAAGCGCAAGCCCATAGACGAAAAAAAAAAAAATGATACCGACGAGCATACTGAAAAGTGAAATTATTGTTCAGGGAATTCATTCCTTACGCTGTCTCGAAAAAAAAAATCTGGGTTCTAAGTTCTAAATACGTCGAGGAAGTATAGTTTCATTTAAACTATTCTATAAAATAAAATAATAAACTTTATGCATTCGCTGATTCGCTGATAGAGCATAGAGCTATGACAGTTTAAGTACTTACGTTTTGATGTTAGAGATGTGACAACAGTCACCACAAGAAAACTTATCGATACTATTTGTACAGTCATACGAGAGCATAACAGAAACTTTCACTTTAATATCATGATTTAGTATTTGCAATAGCTATTATTAATCATTTTTAACCGACTTCAAAAAAAGAGGAGGTACGCAATTCGTCGGAATCTTTTTTTTTAAATTTATTTTTCCCGATTACTCAAAGACCGATTCAGAAAATTCTTATTTTGTTTGAAAGGATATACTTCGACTTCTCCAGGATCCCATCATCAGATCCTGAGTTGACCTGACTGATAACCATGGGGCCCCCTGGAACCGATGATCCCTGGAACCAATGATGATGAACCCTGGATCTGATGATGGGATCCTGGAGAAGTCGAGAGAACTCCTCAAATATTATAGGCACACCTATTAGTGATTTTGGTATTTTCATCAATTCAAAAATTTTCACTCAGAAAGTCTAGTTTGGTGAAGTGTAACTGATGAAGAAGACCACAGATGGCCACTGTAACTCCTTAATGTCAAGTTTGTCACGGGTATAAGATATCTCGAATAGTTAACCAAATTTGATGAAGCAATATAGTTACCGATGAAAATGGTACCATTCAACTGATCTGATGATGAAGCCGGAAAGTAGGTACTGAAACTCCGAAAAAAAACAATGTATCCTAACCTAGTCATGTTTGGGCTTATTGGAATCGTCATGAGATGTTATTTGGCAATAAACGATTTTCATGGTAATTTGAGGAACTTACCAAAACTAAAAAAATCCGGCCAAGTGCGAGTCGGACTTGCGCACGAAGGCTTCCGTACCATTATCGCAATAAACGATGAAAATATCACGTTTGTTGTATGGGAGCCCCACTTATATATTTATTTTATTCTGTTTTTAGTATTTGTTGTTGTATAGTGGCAACAGAAATACATCATCTGTAAAAAAAACAACTGTCTAGCCATCACGGTTCATAAGATACAGCCTGGTGACAGACAGAAAAACAGCCAGACCGACAGACGTACAGTGGAGTCTTAGTCATTTGGGTCCCGTTTTTACCCTTTGGGTACGGAACACTTTTTTTTTTTGGTCCGGGGTGGATTATCCTCATTGTATGTCCTCCGCCCTGGGGGAAACGGAGGGGTCTGTCAGACTCTTACTGACTAAAAACCACCCCGGTGTTCTGTCTCACACCTAAACCAGGGATCGCGGGAACAACGATACTTCCGCAACCCCCGGCTAGTGCCAGCCCGCCTCTGCGGGCCACGACCTCGGGTTGGGGAGGAAGGATACCACCGCGTCCCAGGACTCCTCGTTGCCGACCATAGACTCGACTACAGCCGGCAGCGACAGGTCACTGCCTACTTCAGAGATGAGGGCACGGCGTGGCTCCTCCCAAGTGGCACACTCTGCCAGCGTATGCCGCGCCGTGTCCTCCCGGCAGTCGACGCAGTGGTGCCACCGGGCGTCCGGCTCCCTGTTTTTGCGACACAGGTACTTCCCGAAGCAACCATGCCCCGAGAGCACCTGTGTCACCCGAAACGACAGGGAGCCGTGCCTCCTCCCGAGCCAACGCTCGAGCACTGGCCGGACCGCCTCGATGGTAATGAGGCCGGCGGTAGGGCGTGAAAGCCTGTCCCGCCATTCCGCCACCAGGACCTCGCGGAGCTGAGACTGACGCAACTCTTTATGTCGCTGCATCAGCCCTTCGCCCCGCGCCCGCGCTTTCTCGCGCCACCGATACAGTGACGCGAGTACCTTCGCCTCCAGGTCCCAGGGCGGGGATCCGGCCAGTGCACAAGCCGCCTCGTAGGAGATCGTGCGATACCCCCTGATGACTCTGACGGCCATCGCTCTCTGCGGCTTCCGAAGAACAGCGATGCTACTGGCCGTCAGGTCAGCCGCCCAGATTGGCCGCACAGACTACGGAACACTACATAGAGATAAATAAAAACTTTCTTACAAATAGATCAAAATACTTGATACTTTGATTTTTTTTGCTTAAATGTTTTTTATTTATTTATTTTTAGTTTTGATAGGTACATTCTTACCATGAAAATAATTTATTGACAAAGGGTATCTCAAGGCGATTCCAATATCTCCAAACGCGACTAGGATACACTGTTTTATTTAGAAGTTCCAGTGCCTACTTTCCGGATTTATCAATAGATCAGTTCGATGATACCATTTTCATCAGCACCATTTATTTATAAGTATTTGCTTCATCACAGTCGGTTTACTATTCGAGATATCTTATACCCATGACATACTTAGCATTAAGGATTTCCAGGTTCCATCTGTGGTCTTCTTCATCAGTTCCACTTCAACAAATGATACTTTCCGAGTGCAAATGATAGCATTGTTGATGAAAATATTAAAATCGCTATATGTATGCCTAATGCAGGTACCTTTTTCAGTGAAAGACTTATCAGGAAAATATATATAGATGTATTAAAGTCGTAAAGAGAGTTATTTTTGAATATACACAACCACTTGACAAAACACCACACTGACACACAACTTATGTCACTACAGCTAGACAGCTATCAGTAATACTATAGTGCTCTGTCCAAAGAGGCTTTAACACTTTCCCTTAGCTGTATGGCATTGTATACCCAGGGCATCTCGAATTTCAACAAGTCTTGGCCTAGGAACTGCCTTCGTCATAATATCTGCCAATTGAGTAGCAGTGCCGGTCTTTTGTACATCCACAAGTCCGTCTTGTACAGTTTCTCTTACGAAGAAATGTCTCAATCGGATGTGTTTGGTCCGCTTATGGAACTCTGGATTGTTTGCAAGACGTATGGCAGCTTCATTGTCTACTTTTAATGTGGGTACTCCGTCCATATTAGTAAGTGAGCTGAATACTCTCTGGAGCCACACAAGTTCACGAGCGCCTTCGCTTGCTGCTACTATTTCAGCTTCAGTAGTTGAAATCGCGACTGAAGATTGTCGTTGGCTTAACCATGACACTATTCCTCCAGCAAAGAGACATGCAACTCCCGTTGTAGAGCGACCTGTTTGCTGGTCTCCTCCATGATCCGCATCACTATAGCCTTGTATTAGGTTGGAATCATGTTCTACTTTATATGTTATACCAAAAGAACAAGTCCATTTTATGTAGCGCATAATGCGCTTAACACGTAGCCAATCTTCATGTGTCGGGTTTTCCAGATTTCTTGAAACTAGGCCGACTGCATACGCTATATCAGGTCGCGTTCCTGTCATCAAGTACGCTAACGTACCTACTGCCTCTCTGCACTGAAAGGTCTTCTCTTCCTTTACATTGTTAACTTTCCCTGCTTGAGAAGTCGTTTCTATTGGCGTTGAAACTGGATTACATTCTGACATCCTAAAACGTTCCAGTATCTTTTTGGTGTACGACTCTTGTTTAATTGTAATCGAGCCATCTTTCGACTGTGCTATCTCAAGACCAAGGTAATGAGACGCTGGCTTGCTTGTGATTTTCAGAGTATCCCCTAATTCTTTAAGGAATTGGTTTGCCAAATTTTTATCTGAAGTGGCTACAAGCCCATCGTCCACATACAGTGTTATCAGGATTTTCTTATCACCGATTTTCTTCGTGAATAAGCAACAATCAGCTGCATTTTGCTGAAAACCTTTATCTAATAAAATCTCCTCAAAGCATGAGTTCCAGCATCTGGGAGCCTGCTTGAGTCCGTATAAACTCCTTTTGAGTCGACATACATTCGAAGTTCCGTCATGGAATCCATCTGGCTGCTGCATGTAAATTTCTTCCTGCAGCTTACCGTTGAGGAATGCCGTTGATACATCAAACTGCGTCAAGTATAATTTTTCTTTGGCTGCGACACTTAATAAGGCTCTGATGGTGGCCATTCTAGCAACTGGACTATAAGTCTGTTTGTAATCGATCCCTTTCCGTTGCTTAAAACCTTTCACTACTACCCTAGCCTTATATTTGTCGATACTGCTGTCTGGGTTTCGCTTGATGCGAAAGATCCACTTGCAAGGGAGTGCCTTTTTATCTTTAGGTAGCTTACAGAGTGTCCAAACATCATTTTTCTTCAGAGAATTCATTTCACTCGTCATTGCCTTGACCCACTCTGCGCTGTCATCCCTTTCAATGGCTTCTTTATATGTTTCGGGAAAACATTCTGTGCCTATGAAGCACACATAGTCTTCGAACTTCTTAGGACGTGAGAGGCAAGTTCGATCGCGTAAGTTGTATCGAGATCTCGCATTCAACAACGGTGGTTCGACTATCTCTAACTCCTCGTCAGCGTCAACGAACTCTTCGTAAGCACTCTCATCCTCTCTAGTTTCGTTGCTATCTCCCAAAACTTCAACATGAACATGATCATCATTTTCTCTATTATAAGCTCTTTGTTGCGGCAAATCATCTTCTGGAAAGATTTCGTTGCTATCTCCCAGAACTTCAACATGTAAATGATCATCATTTTTTCTATAATCTTTATATTGCGGCAAATCATCTTCCGGCAAGATCACTCTCTCTGTCTCCTGTCCTATCAAATCAGAATCTCCCTCTATCTCACCGCTTACTGGTACATGATCATCTTCCTGAGGACCAGGTCGTAAGGCCATTGGGTTTCTCAATTCCATGGTTGGACAAAAAGTGACATCTCTAGATCTTTCGGTCTGTTTTCCATTCCAGATACGATATCCGTCATCGTTATCGTATCCAATAAGTCTGCCTTTTAGAGCCTTCTTATTCAGCTTTTTCCTTTTTTGTTTAGGAATGTGAAAGAAACATTCACTCCCTATCACACGCAGGTGTGAAATCTTAGGCTTCTTCTTATACCACAGCTCATACGGTACTTTCCCTTCTTCTCTTGTGGGTCCCGTGCGATTGAGGACGTATGCAGCTGTATTGATAAGCTCTGCCCCCAGGGCCTGTGGAAATTCGTCTCCTGCATGCATGTATGAACGAGCTGTTTTCACAAGAGTCCTGTTCTCTCTTTCTGCGCACCCATTTTGTTCGGGCGTGTATGGCATCGTGAGCCGCTGGATTATTCCCTGCCTGTTCAGTATTGCTCGAACCGCTTTATTATTAAACTCCCCGCCATTGTCGCTCAATAGCGTTTTGACTGTATGTCCAGCATTTTTGGCTTCTTTAAGAAATTGAATGATCTTGTCTTTTACATCACTTTTGTTTCGAATGAAATAAACATGACGAAACGCGGAGAAGTCATCCTTTAAAAGAACAAAGTAGCGACATTTTGAGTAACTTTCAGGGAATGGTCCACATACATCGGCGTGAACCAGCTCACCAGGCATACTAGCTCTTTCTCTTTTGCCAAATTTAAGACGCTGTGCCTTTCCATAAATGCAGCCTTCGCACTGTATATCATTTTTATCATTTAGATTAATCCCCAGTTCCCTCTTGACAAGATCTTTGATGTATTTCTTGTTCTGGTGACCAAATCTTTCATGATATAACTGGAGTAAGCTCGATGGGTTAACAGCATTAATCTCTACAGGTTTGCTTGGTAGAACTGTCTTCATTTGTAGCTTATACAGTCCTCCACTCTGGTTCCTGTTTCCAACTAATAAAATCTGACCATTTAATTCCAGCCTGCACTCTTTCATGGTGGAAATAAATGTACTATTTTGCAGTTTATCTTGTGCAGCCAATATAGATATCAAATTCTTGGTAAGCTTTGGTACATACCAGACATCACTCAGAGTTAAATTCATAGTTTTGCCGTTAACTTTGGTTTGAACTACCACAGACCCTTTCCCTTTTGCAGGAACTACAGTCCCATCTGCCGTTGTAACGGTGTGGTTCGATCCAAAATCCTCAAAATATGTGAATATGTCTCCTCTATTGGTGACGTGAGTCGTAGCACCATTATCAACATACCAATTTTCTGTGTCGCTTTCTTCAGAGCAAGTGTAAATCATCAGCGTTATATTCTGCACTTGCTGCTGCTTGGACGAGGACTGTGTAGGTTTCTTCGGTCTGCCATCATTAATCCACTGCTTGCAATTTTTAATGCGGTGGCCTATTTTTGAGCAGTACCTGCATCTTATGTTCTCGTCTCTTGACTGCGATTTATGCTGCACTTTTGAGGTAGAGACGAGCACTTCCTGAGTCTCTTCAATATGACCACCTAGCGCCCTCTCGTACCCGCACAGTTGTGATGTCAGTGATTCAATTGTTCTCTCTTGTTTGTTGAGCAGCATCCAACTTGATTTGAAACTGAAAAATTTTTCATTGAGGGAATCTAAAATTTTACAGATCAAGAACATTTCTGGCAACTTCATGTTAGGATCGGTCTTCAAGATTTCAGCATTCAAATTGTTCCAAATGTTTTTAAGTTTCGACATCATAGTTGATGCGTCATCTGCAGAATTATTTTTGAAGCTAAAGAATTGCATGCATAATGTGTATGCTCTGTCTTCTGATTGACCGTCAAACAAGCGGTGAAGTTCCTGCCATACTTCGTTTGCTGTTTCAAATCGCATGACTTTCATTAGATTCTCTTCGGTCATGTTGCTTGTTATGATAAGTAGAGCGTTGCTGTCTGCCTTCCTATATTTTAATAATTCAGCATTATAGGCCATCAGTGCACCATCGCCGGTTCCTAAAATTGGCTTTCTAAGTTTTCCTTCTGCCACCTCCATGGCACCTTCTGTGCCCCGCAGCATGATGGAGACCTTGTACTTCCATGTAGGCCAATTCTGGCTACCTATCAGCTGACCGATCTGAATCTTGGTGGTGGTAAAATTTTCCATTTTGACAGCACCGAAAAATCTTTTGTTTTATTTTTTCAGGTTTTATCTTGGGTATCCTGGTTATGTTGGGTCCATAACCTAATGCAGGTACCTTTTTCAGTGAAAGACTTATCAGGAAAATATATATAGATGTATTAAAGTCGTAAAGAGAGTTATTTTTGAATATACACAACCACTTGACAAAACACCACACTGACACACAACTTATGTCACTACAGCTAGACAGCTATCAGTAATACTATAGTGCTCTGTCCAAAGAGGCTTTAACAATGCCTATAATATTTGAGGAGTTCTCTCGACTTCTTCAAGATCCCAACATCAGATCTTGACCTCCGATTGAAAAAAACCGATGAATAGAGAACCTCCTCCTTTTTTTGAAGTCGGTTAAAAAGTTACAAAAGACTGGAAGTGTACTTGTACAATGAGTGATAAGTTCACTCTTTAGAGGAGTACACGTCCATTCTGTAAATAATTATAAAGAATCTGTAAAGAAAATGAAAAAAATTGGGGGTTTTTACCCCCAGTCCGGGACGATTCTTAAAGACTATTATTTGAGTAAATTTTTAGATAGAGGCAAAACCTACACTCGATAAAATATTGATACGACAGTGGCACAGATCTATGTTTTTATAAAGTATCTATAGCATACTATTTATAAACAATGGGTCTCCCTTGTTTGACCGAAAGGAATTTGACAAATTTTCACTTTCCAAAAAATGTTTGCTTTCATTTGTTAAATTATTACTTAGCAAAAAATCTATTCACAAAAAATTGTAACGCAAACCTAATGTTTGGGAAATGAACGTTTAAACTGTATCTTGTTTACCAACTAGTACTTTTTTTTTTTTTTATTTAGTCAAATATTTCAGTTGGAATAATACGATTACTATTTAAGCAACAAAGACGAAGCCCCGCTGCTCCGGGGCTCCTGTTTCTGTCTTCAGGGTCTAAAGTAACCTTACATGAAGGAGATGACGGGAGCAGAGTTCGCTCGCTTTGCTCGTTCACTTCAGCTCCCTCGGCGTGGCGCAGGACCCACCAATCAAACAACTGTTCCAGCCTACGTCATAACGCAGCACGTTTTGTAGCCAATCAACGGCGTCAGAAGGCGCCTCGCCTCGCCACGCCACGCCACGTAAGTGTGGTTCCGTCTTAAGCGTGGTTCCGACTACAGTTGCGTCATAGATATAAATATGTTAGGTCTATTCTATACAATGCAATGTGGTAGAGTCTGGCAAACGAAAGTAGAGACTGAAAAAGCGCGGCAAATTTAAAAAATCTCGGCATAGCAACCCCAAAACTAGTATGAAATACTTGGAATAACCTAATTTGATACTTAAGAATTATTTATTATTAATTCTTAAGTATCAAATTAGGTTATTCCAAGTATTTGATACTTAAGAATTGTTTATTATTAATTCTTAAGTATCAAATTAGGTTATTCCAAGTATTTCATACTAGTTTTGGGGTTGCTATGCCGAGATTTTTTAAATTTGCCGCGCTTTTTCAGTCTCTACTTTCGTTTGCCAGACTCTAACAAAAATTAATACAATGTCTGATACATTTAAACGAGAAATACCAACAGAAAACTTGGCTTTATTCTGCTAAAATACAAGATAATAATTAAAAGTAACAGACAGAAAACTATGCATGACAAGACGTCAAGTGTTGACGGAAGATTCCATAAATAATTACATAATAGACACACTACAATGTCTTTGTATCAGACATTGTTAGTGGTTGCATTAAGGAAGGACCAAGGAATATAGTACTCTCTGGGAAGGACAAACAAATGCGACAGTGGAAATTAACAGTGGAATTATTCACAAAAGAGTCCAAATAATTATATTTTTATCAAAAGTTATTTCGCACACTGGGTCATACATAGATATAATGCTCTGATTTATTTATAACTAAAGTTAAATTATGAACGCACTTGTTGTTTATATTCACATAATAATATTTTGATCGCATTGTTTTTTTAGTGTGGCAAGCGTACAAATTAAACAATTTATTGGTAGAGTTTTAGAATTTAACCTTTCTCTAGCAAAAAATACTTTACGTAATGGAAATTTTAATAATTTTATCATTGAATTTTATCTAAATTAATTTAATATAACATTTAGATAGTAGTTTTAGTAACAACATTTAATTTGGATGTTTTTTTAAGAACCAATAATAGTAGAATTTAGAAATTTGTAATGTCACACGTCATCGTGACTCGGAAAATATTGTGCGGGCGAAGAAGAAATTGTTGTGTTGAGTTTGCATCTAAAAGTGATTTTTATTGAATGTGCTGAAAATAAATAAACAAAATGACTCTCACTAAAATGGAGGTGGACTCGGGGAAAGGCGAAGGATTTCGGCCTTACTACATAACAAAGATTGAAGAGCTGCAGTTGGTCGTCGCCGAGAAGTCTCAAAATCTTCGCCGTTTGCAAGCCCAGCGTAATGAGCTTAACGCTAAAGTGCGTATGTTGCGCGAGGAGCTCCAACTCTTGCAAGAACAGGGCTCATATGTGGGCGAGGTCGTCAAACCTATGGACAAGAAGAAAGTCCTAGTCAAGGTACACCCTGAGGGTAAATTCGTGGTAGACTTGGACAAGAACGTCGATATCAATGATGTGACCGCGAACTGCCGCGTCGCGCTCCGCAACGAGAGCTATACACTTCATAAGATCCTTCCAAACAAAGTAGATCCTCTGGTGTCACTTATGATGGTAGAAAAGGTGCCCGATTCCACTTACGAGATGGTGGGAGGTCTAGACAAGCAGATCAAAGAGATTAAAGAGGTGATTGAGCTTCCAGTAAAACATCCAGAGCTGTTTGATGCCTTGGGTATTGCTCAACCTAAGGGTGTATTGTTGTATGGACCTCCTGGTACTGGTAAGACCCTGCTAGCTCGTGCTGTAGCCCACCACACTGAGTGCACTTTCATTCGTGTCTCAGGTTCCGAGTTGGTGCAGAAATTCATCGGAGAGGGAAGCCGCATGGTCAGAGAACTTTTTGTGATGGCCCGTGAACACGCTCCGTCTATCATCTTCATGGACGAAATTGATTCTATTGGTTCATCTCGTATTGAGTCTGGCAGCGGTGGAGACTCTGAGGTACAAAGAACGATGTTGGAGTTGCTAAATCAGCTTGATGGTTTTGAAGCAACAAAGAACATCAAAGTCATCATGGCTACCAACAGGATTGATATTCTGGACCCTGCTCTACTTAGACCTGGACGTATTGACAGGAAGATTGAGTTCCCCCCACCAAATGAGGAAGCTCGTCTTGACATCTTGAAAATTCACTCTAGGAAGATGAATTTGACCAGAGGAATCAATCTACGTAAGATTGCTGAGCTGATGCCTGGCGCATCAGGTGCCGAGGTCAAGGGTGTCTGCACAGAGGCTGGTATGTACGCTCTCCGTGAGCGCAGAGTCCACGTCACTCAGGAAGATTTTGAAATGGCCGTAGCCAAGGTAATGCAGAAGGATTCAGAGAAGAATATGTCTATAAAGAAGCTTTGGAAGTAAAAGTAATAATTCTTATATTTTTAACTGTATTCTATGTATTAGGAAATTAATAACTCTTTTTTTGTAATTAATCATTTGTTTTATTTTCTCACCAATTGTACTGAGTAGAAGAACAAAGAGATAATAATTTTGATAAATCTTTGTATGAATGAAGTTTCTTTGGCTATTCTTAAATAAAAACATCAAATCAATAATCAACTTACATTTTATTTGATTTGTACACTTCAATAAGCTAATCTTAATACAATCAAATCAGTAAAATTCTTAATTAATTATGCTTAATCATAATTACATTATTTTAATATCATTTTCAAATAAAAACAATAATAGCCAGGCTTTCCTATTGCAAGCCTATAAGAAGTAAAATTAAATTCATATTAATTATTCTAATTCCAAATTAGAAACCTATCATTAGATTTGATAAAATTTCATATTTTATTATTAATACTATATTTGCCAGCAGCTTCGCTATTGTGAAAGTCTGAAAACATCTGGAAACATACTTCCAAGATAAAAAGTATAATATATCCTAATCCAAGACGGATTTGATAAAATTTCATATTTTATTTTTAATACTATACCTATTTGCCAGCAGCTTCGCTTTTGAGAAAGTCTGAAAACATCTGGAAACTTACATCCAAGATAAAAAGTATAATTTATCCTAATCCAAGAAATAGTCTACTTGTATGCAATTTCATTCAGCCAATAAATATGAAAAAAAAAACACTTGCTCTATGGTCCTTACTACGGACTAAGTGCTGAAACCAAATTCCAAAAAAATACAAAGGGTAGATATTAAGCTCTCATAAACTTATTTATATTTCTTGTGGTTCTGTGTTGCTCCTGATCATCTAAATCTGATTCTGTGTCAGACAAGTCTTGTTGAGGCGGAGATTCTGGGATTGTGAGTGGTAATTCATCATTTGGCTGAAATAAAAAAGAAATATGTTTATTAATAATGCTAGAGTTTGCGCTGAGTATGAGTATGCTGAGAGGAGTGCCTAGCGGCTATCCGCTTTCCCCGTTCCCGCGGCCTTTCAGCGTGTATAGAGCGCTTAGAGCATTAAACCTAGGTTAAATGCTCTAAGATAGATCGAGATTATCTTTCAGCGTCCTTTTTCGATGCTTTCGCTTCATTGTAAATCTATGGATTTATCTAGACTAAGAGGCAATTTACCAGATTTTACCAATTTACGGCTTTTTCAGCGTCACCCTACAGATTAAAAAAAAAACTGATCTGGCAACACTGCTCCCCTGCGCGGTTTTCACTCGAAAGGCACCATCAAAATGCTATTAAACGCTGGTTTTTATTTTTCGCATTTGGCTATTTGGCCATCTTACGCCACGAGTGACCGCTCTTTTCTGCTTCACCCCAGGGTATACCAAAGTAACAGTAATATTTACTGGTAGAAGTGAAAAGAAGCCAATGCCAAATCATTTATTTAAATTTTTCTTCTATATGGTTTGGTGACTGTTTAGGGATTCAAACACAGGATTGTTTGAAGTATTCATGTGCGTGTTTTTAACCTTTTTGTACCAATTGGTTTTACATAATTTATTTTTACACGGGTGGACTCTTAAAACCCCCCGTAAAAAATTGAAAGATACCCAAAAATTTGGACGCGTTTTTTTAAAACTTGCTGGGTTCACGTAACGCTGATCAGCTGGATCAGCTTTACGTAATATTGCCTATTATCAAGATATCATAAATAAAGGGCACAAGCCACTGGACTGACTGCCCTCCAAGACAAATATTATATTCCTAACCTTATGCTGAATGTTCGCAAAAAGCGGAACAGATTGCAAGAATGAAAAAAATAATGAAATACCAAGATAGTTCAACTTACGTTAGGTTGCGTAGGCTTTCGGATGAATGAACCATACCAAAAGTTCCTCGCGAACTGGAGAGGGTTCACGAACTCGTGCGACGAGCTGCTACGGACAAATAAAAGTTATTTTACATTAAACACAAAATATCATCACGCATGTATCCCCCGATCAGTTCAGCACAGGTGCACCTACAGTACTCGGATTATAAGCGGGCTCTAGTCAACAGGAATTTGAAAAATAGGTATTTGAAGAAACTATTGCCGTCGCGTCACCTCCAACCTCACCCCGTAAAGTGCGAAAGGGACAACTGCAGCTCAGGCTGATTTTACCTACAAAAACTTTGACTAAAAGACGTTTCGTATTCTGCTGTTTTCTTCATGAAAACTGGTCTGGAACTAAAAAATTCTTACAACAAAATTTTGAGGAAAAGTATATCTATGTTCCTTTTTTGTTAAAAACTTATAAATTTTGTCTGAAAGTCTTCTGAACATGGCGGTAAAAACGGGCATTTTTTTCGGATTTTTGTATTGTCATATTTCTTTTTGTGATTATGTTTTGGAAAAAAGGAAATGATACAGGCACGTATTAATTAGACCTAGATTTTATGGAAATTATCCACGAAGAAAACAGCAGAATGTGTTTGTATGGAGAAATTCTCACTAGAGTCCCCTCTTAACGTGACCGTAGCCTTAATCCTAGGACTTCTAAGATCTAACTAAGCAATCGTTTTGTTTATGTTTATCGAAATTATAGACCAAAGTCTGTTCGCGATAGCGGGACATTTTTGCCCTCGCTAGGGACAGCGGGAACAACAGCCTTTAAGCGGGACTGTCCGCCCAAAACGGGACGTATGGTCACGTTAAGTATACCCTCATTTCGCCAGTTATGTTTAGCACGCATGTTATCCACTTCTGTACATCTTATTATATCAATATTTTCTATAAGGATACGAATGACGTCACCGCGTGCCGCCCGCACTGCACTCGCCGCAAGCATCGAACGCGCCGAATCTGATGACGTCATCCGCACGCGCTGGTGGAATCCGTATACCTACAGCATTTTGCTGAAATGCGATGACTGCGGCGCGTGCGGCTCCGGCGGTGCGCGTTCACCTTTGGTCCTATGGGGGCGAGCATATTGCCATCAACAAAGTCTAGACTCCGGGCTGCTGCTGAGAAATTCCAGATGGAAAAACCTAATAGCAATTTACCCGACGGGAATCGGACCCAGGACCTCATGCTCAGTACCAGTAGGTAGTACAAGAGCAACGAGCCATAATAAACCGACGAAATTCGGGGGGCCAGAAACAAACTGAATCCATGGTAGGTATTCTCTGATTCTCTCGCCAAAGGTCGCATCTCTCCGAGGTGGCGTTGCCATCAGATAGACAATTTTAGACAAACGGGTCACTTCAATTTGACTCGGTTCGAGTGTGCTTTGACTAGTTGTTTCTAATCTCAAGCAGTAGGGTAGGTTCCCATGGCCTGGAATCAGACATACTTGCCTGGCTGTGTTCATCTGAACTGTAGGATCTGCAGGAAAGGGCTCATCATCTACCGTCGAGTTCTGGAACCGGACCCTGTAAAAAAATGGATTAAGTACATAAACGAATAAATCCGTCAAGTGCGTGTCGGACTTTGCACATTTAGGGTTCCGTACCAAACCATGATATCAAGTTTGTTGTAATAGAAAAAATGAGGGAAATACAAAGAAAAAATCAGATTTATCAATATATTCGTATTTTTTTGTAAAATATACGTAATAATAAACATTATCATTAATTTTTCAAGGTCATAGATCAATAGGAAGTTAAAAAATTCTTCTGAACAAAATTTCGTAAAAGAAATGCTGACTTTGGTGACTGCTCATTCCTTTGTTTGCAAATATTAAAAAATATACAGTATTTATATACTCAACGAGCTCTAAACACCGATATCTCACTCGATGGAGTAGGTCAAATACTTTTTTTCGGGCTCCCTATTTGATTGATCTATGGGAGCCCCCTTAAAAACATTTGAAAATATTTTTTAATAATTTGTATGGCTTTGGGTTAGATACTTATACTGTGAAAATTTAAGGACTGTAGCCCCAACCGTTTGGCTGTAAAACCTGTGTGACAGACATACACGTGAGTGACAACAATAGGGATCCGTTTGGACCTTTCGGGTACGGAACCCTAAAAACGATTGAAAATGTGTGAGCGTCAAGATGGCGGGACCAAGTACCCAATTTAAAATTTATCACATTAAAGTGTTTGTACTACATATGTACTATTTGTACCCATAACAAGACATTTGTACTTCTAAAGGTAAAGGAAGTATCTCAAGACAACTTTGGTCCCGCCACTTTGACGTCAAAGTGGCGGGACCATCTCGCAGCACTACTCAGAGGCAGGTAATTCACCCCCTAAGACTTAGTACTACATATGTACAGATATATACTCAATTTTCAATAAAATTGTAAGTGTCAAATTCAAGTTATGTGATAAAAACATTGGTCCCGCCAATTTGATTATTCATGTTATCGCTGAATTCATATGAAAATCGTTACAAATCATGGAAAATCAGATGTAGAAACTTAGTACGTCCTAAGTACATGAACGTGTGTAATTTTCATATTCATAACTTAAGTACATCAAAAGTTATCTATCAATCATTGTTATCTTTGAAATGGACACATTTATGCAGTAATGAAACAACCCAAAATTGTTTTGAGAATTATATATATATTTACTTTTTTCATGCTTAAGTATGTGAAGTGTGTAATAATAATAATAATTCTTTATTGATCATTTTTAAGTATTGCAGTACATGGGTATAAAGTTTATACATGGTAAAATTACAGATTTGCTACAATTATAGTGGGTGCAGTTCTATACTCCTAACTAGGTTACTGTATAACCTGTATGAAGGAGTGACAGTTCCGATCCCCCATGGATTACAAGAGTATATTTAATTTACAGTTTACGTACATATTTATTTTACTGCTACAAAGATATGGTAAACTAAAAGTAAACAAGGAAAAAACATGCAAAAAATCCTCAAGTGAGAACATTAAAAAAGATGATGTAACTACAAACTACTTATGTGTGTGTGTGTGCGAGTGTGTGTATGTGTGTGTGTGTTAAGAAGAGTGTATTGTATGTGTGTAGTGTGTATATTGTGTAACATATTATGTTATGTGTACTATGTTTGAATTCAACTTAGATAGCGCACTTAGGACTGCTATGGGACGGTAATTATTGGGTAAGGTCCCGTCCCCTTCCTTGAAGATTGGATGTATAATTGCCTTTTTAAATGAAGTAGGAAAGACAGCAGTGTCGAAACAAAGATTAAATATATGGCATAGAATGGGTGCCAGTAGGGTGGAGTATTTTTTTAGGATATAGGGCGATAAACTATCCCATCCAGTAGCAGCGTTGGTCCGTAGCGAGTCTTTAGTAGAAATGATTTCGTCACTGTCGGTAATTTAAGTATCATATTTTATTATAAAAGATCGATAATTTATTTTTATAGAATTGGACAGATGTATGTAGAAATGAAACAAACTATCATAATTCTGATATATATTTTGATCAGTGGACACCCTTATTAGTTTACGTAGTTTGTATTTGACGAGGTAATTAACTCCTAACTGTATTTTTTAAGTTGCTCGCTCACTTCAGCTCCCGTCATCTCGTTCGAACCTAACCTGTCCGTGTCGGGGTGCCCTAAGTTCCCCAGCTCGCTTCGCTCGCTCTTGGACTGATTCTTTGACCATAATTTATTCGTAGATCAACTAATATTTGGTGCACGACCAGTATTTTAGATGTACCTTTAGATTTTTGGTGAACACAAAAATATTATCCATTGTTAAATATGTCAGGAGAAATTGTCCTAACTTAACAACATCAACGTATCGTAAGAAAATGTGTTTACCTAGTCAAGAATGGGCAGGCATATTGAGAGAGGAGTTATGGAAAGTTAGCAAAATACCATGCACTTGGCATTTCAAAACATATTCAATCAAACAAGATGAATTTGTCCGCTGTTTCGGAAAATGTAAAGAATGTAAAGCGGATGTTAACATTCTTATAAATTGGCCCACCGATAAAATAGCTAACTGTGAAGTTTCAATATATATTTTGATCAGTGGAAACCCTTATTGGGTTTCCACTGATCAAAATATATATCAGAATTATGATAGTTTGTTTCATTTCCACATACATCTGTCCAATTCTATAAAAATAAATTATCGATCTTGTATAATAAAATATGATACTTAAATTACACACTTCACATACTTAAGCATAAAAAAAAGTAAATATATATATAATTATCAAAACAATTTTGGGTTGTTTCATTACTGCATAAATGTGTCCATTTCAAAAATAACAATGATTGATAGATAACTTTTGATGTACTTAAGTTATGAATATGAAAATTACACACGTTCATGTACTTAGGACGTACTAAGTTTCTACATCTGATTTTCCATGATTTGTAACGATTTTCATATGAATTCAGCGATAACATGAATAATCAAATTGGCGGGACCAATGTTTTTATCACATAACTTGAATTTGACACTTACAATTTTATTGAAAATTGAGTATATATCTGTACATATGTAGTACTAAGTCTTAGGGGGTGAATTACCTGCCTCTGAGTAGTGCTGCGAGATGGTCCCGCCACTTTGACGTCAAAGTGGCGGGACCAAAGTTGTCTTGAGATACTTCCTTTACCTTTAGAAGTACAAATGTCTTGTTTAGGGTACAAATAGTACATATGTAGTACAAACACATTAATGTGATAAATTTTAAATTGGGGACTTGGTCCCGCCATCTTGACGCTCACGAAAATGTTGAGATGGAGTGAATATATTTATATACCTAATTGGTACTCCATCCTTTGGTATAATGTCACGAAGAGCCGCACTCAGAGGCATATCACGGTTACTTGAGTCGCTCCTTATTATAGATTTTGTACTAAAATCTATAGTAAGAAGGTCCCTGACTGTGGCAGGTAGCTAGCCGTATTGCGTAAGTGAATACGGCAGCGCAAAGAGTTTGACCGCTATCCAATCGACCAAATCGACGAAACACACAGACGGAAATCCACATCGCGTAATTCATCTCGCATGTGATTGGTCGATTGTGTAGTGGTCAAACTGTTTGCGTTGCCGTATTCACCTACGGCTGCGGGGCATTGTCATTCCAACCAAACGTGTATGCAAAATTTTAGCTCAATCGGAAAGAGAATAATGTTTAAAAAATCATTTGAAAGATTTGACCCACACAGACCACACATACTAACTAACTAACAAGTCAATTCAAATCTTCTCTTAGCGTGTCGATGAAAAATACAGCTTTTATATATTATTTTTGAAACAGTATTCAGAAATTCAAATAAAACCTTGTAAAACAACTCACTCAGTATAATTAGACGCCCTCATCTTCTTCCTCGGCAGGTAAACGAAGTGGTAATACACGAACACGCAGATGTAGAGCGCGGCTAGTGCCAACACCCCGATGATGATGGTAAATGATACGCTGTGGGCCGTCACAATCTCCTCGTTCGACCAGCCGTTGAAGAGGGGTTGCTAGGGATGGTAAACATAGCAATAATACACGATCAGATAGAGGAAGATCACCACCAGCATATGATGGTGAATGATACCCTGTGGGCCATTGCCAGCTCTTTGTTCGACCAGCCGTTTAAGAGAGGCTGCTGGGGATGGTAAACAGGGCAATAATACACTTAGAGCTGAGGTAGATCACCATCAGAAGATGATGGTGAATGATACCCTGTGGGCCGTTGTTAGCTCTTTGTTCGACCAGCCGTTTAAGAGAGGCTGCTGGGGATGGTAAACAGGGCAATAATACACTTAGAGCTGAGGTAGATCACCATCAGAAGATGATGGTGAATGATACCCTGTGGGCCGTTGTTAGCTCTTTGTTCGACCAGCCGTTTAAGAGAGGCTGCTGGGGATGGTAAACAGGGCAATAATACACTTAGAGCTGAGGTAGATCACCATCAGAAGATTATGGTGAATGATACCCTGTGGGCCGTTGTTAGCTCTTTGTTCGACCAGCCGTTTAAGAGAGGCTGCTGGGGATGGTAAACAGGGCAATAATACACTTAGAGCTGAGGTAGATCACCATCAGAAGATGATGGTGAATGATACCCTGTGGGCCGTTGTTAGCTCTTTGTTCGACCAGCCGTTTAAGAGAGGCTGCTGGGGATGGTAAACAGGGCAATAATACACTTAGAGCTGAGGTAGATCACCATCAGAAGATGATGGTGAATGATACCCTGTGGGCCGTTGTTAGCTCTTTGTTCGACCAGCCGTTTAAGAGAGGCTGCTGGGGATGGTAAACAGGGCAATAATACACTTAGAGCTGAGGTAGATCACCATCAGAAGATGATGGTGAATGATACCCTGTGGGCCGTTGTTAGCTCTTTGTTCGACCAGCCGTTTAAGAGAGGCTGCTGGGGATGGTAAACAGGGCAATAATACACTTAGAGCTGAGGTAGATCACCATCAGAAGATGATGGTGAATGATACCCTGTGGGCCGTTGTTAGCTCTTTGTTCGACCAGCCGTTTAAGAGAGGCTGCTGTGGGGATGGTAAACAGGGCAATAATACACTTAGAGCTGAGGTAGATCACCATCAGAAGATGATGGTGAATGATACCCTGTGGGCCGTTGTTAGCTCTTTGTTCGACCAGCCGTTTAAGAGAGGCTGCTGGGGATGGTAAACAGGGCAATAATACACTTAGAGCTGAGGTAGATCACCATCAGAAGATGATGGTGAATGATACCCTGTGGGCCGTTTCTAGCTCTGTTCGACCAGCCGTTTTAGAGAGGCCGCTGGGGATGGTAAACAAGGCAATAATACACTAAGAGCAGAAGTAGATCACCATCAGCATATGATGGTGAATGATACCCTGTGGGCCGTTTCTAGCTCTGTTCGACCAGCCGTTTTAGAGAGGCCGCTGGGGATGGTAAACAAGGCAATAATACACTAAGAGCAGAAGTAGATCACCATCAGCATATGATGGTGAATGATACCCCGTGGGCCGTTGCTAGCTCTTTGTTCGACCAGCCATTTAAGAGAGGCCGCTGGGGATGGTAAACAGGGCAATAATACACTAAGAGCAGAGGTAGATGACCATCAGAAGATGATGGTGAATGATACGTTGTGGGCCGTCGCCACCTCCTCGTTCGACCAGCCGTTGAAGAGAGGGCTCGAAATTCATATAAATCATTTCATAAATTAAACATAAAAACAGCACGCTCTTTCCTCAGCTTCAGCTATCAACCTCTGCGTGGGTATACAATTCTCTCAAGACGGGGTTAACCTTTTCGCATTTTAGGCTCTTGTTTGCTATCCAAAAAACAAATATCAACATAGGTAAATAAATTCAGAGCTAAAAAAGGTATGAATACTCACATCCTTCTTATCCAAAGTCGGACACACCGCGTCCTTCATCAGCGACCCGTCTTCGCACAAACATTTGGGGCCATCTTCCTCCAATGCACAAACATTGTCACAAGTGATTCCTTCACAAAGGTTCACCAAGTCATCTCTTTGGACGCTCTCGTGGCGTATGACGAACGCGTTGGCGTCGAACACTCGGTAGATGTAAGTCTCGCAGTGTTTGGGGCCGAACATAAGGCAGCGGCTGAGACGGAAGGTATTGGCTACTTGGTAGTAAATGTAGTCTTCGAAGATAGCGAGGCCGTGTGGGGCTTCTAGCTGGGGATCTTCGGCTAGGATCTTCTTGCTATAATGAAGAATTTTCAATGAAAATTATGTGATATTGTAAGTCTGTTCGTTTGGTTAAAATTACGGTATATTACCGTTGTCCATGTAATCTGTGTCCCCGTTACGGGTACAACGGAATTACAGGAATAACGAAATTAAATACTAGGTTTTGGGGAAATCATAAATTATTATGAATTTATGATGTCACCAAAACCTAGTATTTGCTTAGGAGCAGTATAAGCAATTAATTAAATTTCTCGCGGGAATTTCATTTAAGGTTTCCTAATTAGTAGTTGTATTATTCCTATTTACTTATAGTCCATCCTGATGTTATGAGCGGGCCCGCAGCCTAATTGTGTAAGTGAATTCGGCAAAGGAATTCACTTTGGCATTCACTTACACAATTAGGCTGCCGGTCTCCGCCACATACAGCTTCCTCTTGAAGGAGTCCACGGCGAGCTCGGTGCAGTTGTAGACCTAGCTGACTTTAAATTATATAAACTGTACAATACTCACTGGCTCTCCCCCTCATAGTCCATCCTGATGATATGTGCAGGGCCGGTCTCCGCCACATACAGCTTCATCTTGAAGGAGACAACGGCGAGCCCGGTGCAGTTGTAGAGCTACCTAACTCCAAATATAAACTGTAGGATACTCACTGGCTCTCCCCCTCATAGTCCATCCTGATGATATGCGCAGGGCCAGTCTCCGCCACGTACAGCTTCCTTTTGAAGGAGTCCACGGCGAGCCCGGTGCAGTTGTGCACGGTCGTCAGGTCCGTCATTTCTCTGCCGGCCAGGGTGGCTGACCAGACTACTGACTCCAGGTTGTGGGTCACGCAGTAAAACATTCGGGCTGAACTTGGGTCTACGACTAGAGCTGTTATCTGGGAAATGGATAGATGTTTTTGATGGAAGGATTCATAGGACTATAAATAAAACATCACGGATTCACAACGGTTTTCCAAAAGATTTAGGCAGGAGTGTTCAGTGCACCTATTGGTATATCATGTGGGGAGACTATTGTCATCAAGCCGGTGAAAGTTAGTTTGCCGCCATCTTTCATCATGCTTTTTCAACCATCCGAAGAGGCAGTTGGGTCGGTCTAATTTCGAGAAAGAGGTCAACCGTCGAATCCGACTCAGCTGGGCGGGGTTCGGGAATTTGCGCGGTATAATCTCGTCCAACTCACCACAGTGTCTCAAAACAATAGTCCATGAGCGGTGTGTGTTACCAGTGATCACCTATGGGACCGAGACGTGGTCGCTCACAATGGGCCTCATAAAAAAGCTTAAAGTCACACAAAGGGCAATGGAAAGGGGTATGCTCGGCGTTTATCGCATCAGAAATGAGGATTTCTGCAGGTTAGCAGGAACCAAAGTTGCCGACATAGTCCGAAGAATTGCGAAACTTTTGTGGGCAGGGCATTGGACATTGCTCGCAGAACGGATGGTCGATGGGGCCGAAAAGTTCTTCTTTTTTTTATTTGAGATGGGTTTGCTCTTGACTCTAGTCGAGGTCAGAGGAGACAGAGACAGAGTCGACGATGGAGCGAGCTTACCCAGAAGAAGCCTGTGCACTTTAACTTTGAAGAGATTCGGGTCGAATGCGTTCGGAAACACAGACGCAGATAGTGAGTTCCACTCATGCACTGTGCGCATTATGAAGGATGTTTGGTAGCGCTTGGTGTGAATTGGTGGAATGGCAACCAGGTAAGGATGGTAACTTGCAGTGCGTCTAGATGTCCGATGGTAGAAGCGGGCCGGTGGGATGAGGTCGTGGAGTTCTTGAACATACTCACCGAAGTATAGTCTGTAGAAGACTTTCAAGCAGGCATCTTGCGGCGATGAGTCAAGCTGTAAGACTTGGCATCCACCAGTTCAACGTCGAAATTGAGCCTCTTGGCTCCGCGTTCCACCGAGTCAAGCGCAGCAAGCTGATACTTAGCTGAGCCATCCCAAAGGTGGTTGCAATACTCCATGCAGGATCGGGCTTGCGCTTTGTATAGAGTTAAAAGCTGTCCAGGCGTAAAGTATCACTTTACTCTATTTAGGACGCCCAGTTTTTTGGCCGCAATTTGGGCGTTTTACTTAATGGAGGCGCCGAAGTTGAGACTTGATGTCAACTCCATGCCTAGGAGCTCGAGGCGATCAGTCACATGAACAGACGTACCCCGAAAAGCAGGAGTTTGATCGAAACGACTCCTTTTAGCGGTGAAAAGACACGCGTGTGTTTTGTTGGCGTTAAAGGAGACCAGATTGTTTTTCCTCAATTGGAGACAAGGCAGCCTTGTCAAGGCTTAAGGTCAAATCTGTCCGCTCCACCATAGCCTCTCTCAAGGCACGAACTTCATTCATGCTGGTTTTTGCGCTGGACAAGTATCTCTCTGAAACAGTACTGTCATCTGCGTACCCAACAATACCAGGCTGAAGTAGGTCATTGATGTGCAGCAGGAATAGAGTTGCAGAGAGAACAGACCCCTGAGGAACTTCGGCATCAATAGCCACAAGGTCAGAGGAGCAGCCGTCAATGACTACTCGGATCTACCGTTCACTAAGGAAGTCTGATATCCAACTACAAAAACCGGCTAGGATGCCATAAGCACTTGCATACTGCTTACTGAGCAGACTTGCGTGCAAGACCCTGTCAAAGGCCTTCGACATATCAAGCGATACAGCAAGTGCTTCGCGCAAGTCTCTCGATGGCTTCGCCCCAGCAGTGCGTGCCATACACAAGAAGATCGCCAGTTGAAAGTCCCCGGCAAAAGCCATATTGACGGTCACTGGGGAGGTTACTGGAGGTTTTTCACAGGAGGACGGTTCTAGAGTGGCGACTGCGATCTGGAGGAGGATGCGTTGGAAGGCTTCCCAATAGGTGGACCAATGACCTGGTTAAGGTTGTGGGAATCCACTGGATGCGAGACGCAAAGAATCGGTCAATGGGTCGACGCCTGGGGGGTTCCAGTAGTGGACGTCTTTCGGCTGAAATAATGATGATGAAAGAGGCGGTTTTCTTACTCTTTTTTAACGGTGCATTTTGCATATCTACATTCTACATGCAAAAGTTTAAATATCATCACTGTTATGTCATGTCATCCTTAATAGAATTTTGTTGAAGCACCTTGTAGTAAGAAAATATTCATAATAGGTAGACCTATAACTACATACCTTAGCATTAGAAGGTAATTTCTGCAGGGCAGCACATCGCCTCCTCACGAAGTCACACACTCGTATGCGACTGTTGTTGGACGTCGTGTCCACGAAGTATACGTTGCCTGTCACCCAGTCTACTGCCACCTGGCAAGTTATTTTTTATTTATTTATCTAACAATTTATGCACTCACTTAAAAAATTAAAGTAATAAAATAATAATAGTCCACCAGACCGACTTTTGGCAACGGCGGAGATCCAAGAAAGACCTCAGTGTCAGAGATAATAAAAATACTCATTAAAATTGTTCCAATGATTTCAAATTTCGGTATGATGCGTTTTTCTATCAATTGTCAGCCTAATAAATGATCAAATAAGTTGGAGAGTCAATTATTTGACCACTTGTTGAGCTAAACATTGATGATTGCAATTGATTCCACCCAGCGTAGACACAAACTCCGTTTCTGAATTATCTCAAAAAAAGGTGATGTTTACTTCGGTTCCGGGAATTCTTTAAGGCTTGGAATTATGCTAATCTTTATTTTTGATATTAGCGTGATAACTTTAAAATTTTATTTCTTTGAGTTGTCTGTGGACTGTGGATAAAGTCTGTCAATAAGTCATCTGTACTTTTTAGTTGTCTCTCTCATATCGTAACAAAACAATACAACAACAGGAAGCACAAACAGTAAAGATCACTCAACTCAGCCTACCGCAGTCCACAGCCGAAGCTAGACCCCTCCCAAGTTGTACTATAAAGGTGAACGCGCACCTAGACGCACCGCACTCGCCGCACGCGCCGCAGTCATCGCATTTTATAAATCTTTATATGAAATCGTATGCAGCCTCGCGCACCTATCCGCGCCGCACTACCCGCACGAGCCGCATTTCAGCAAAATGCTGTAGGTATACGGATTCCACCAGCGCGTGCGGATGACGTCATCAGACTCGGCGGGCGATGCGGGCGGCACGGCAACATGATCCGTATCCGTATGAAAATATAGTTCAAGATGTATGGAAGTGGATACAATGCGTGCGGCGCGTTCGGCGCGGATAGCGCGGGGCCAAGAGAAAATGCGATGACTGCGGCGCGTGCGGCGAGTGCGGTGCGGCCAGGTGCGCGTTCACCTTTACACTCATCAAGTGGAAAATCAATAGTTTTAAAGTACACGTGGGAGAATGTCTCAGTTTATTCAGCTGCTTTTTTAAGGAGACCTAAGGCAGAAACAACCAAAACACAACAACAAGCAAACAACAACAGATAGACAGGCAATAATCGAAATACTCAGTACACAGGAAAAATATAATTAAAGCGCTCTTCCTCTCTCCTACTTATTTCAAAGTTTGCTGTGCCCAACAGGGTCCATAAATTTTGGCTATTATTTTTACTTACCACCTTTATTCGAAAATTAAGGATGCAATAAAAAATGGAGATTTATTTTGATTTGTGATTTGATTTGAGGTTTGTTTTGAGATTTGAGTTTTTGATTTGATTTGAGATTTGATTTGAGATTTGATTTGAGATTTGATTTGAGATTTGATTTGAGATTTGATTTGAGATTTGATTTGAGATTTGATTTGAGATTTGATTTGAGATTTGATTTGAGATTTGATTTGAGATTTGATTTGAGATTCTGATCCATCGTTCATTTGAGAGACTGATTTGAGAGTATCATAGGCTATAGACGAGTGCCATACTATCTTCGAAAGCGTCGCTATAGTGAAAATGTCAAAAACGTATGGGAATGCCAAGCACTATCAACATAATATCACATGACTAATCCCTAAATTTTGGGCATCATCGCCATCGCTGACAGTATGGTCTAGAGTCTACGGTCTGAAAAAGAAAAGAAGAGCGCGGCTCTGTGTGGGTGGTTGTTTGCACTGCCGCGTTATTGTCACACAAATTAAAGCTTATATATACAGCTTTAATTTGTGTGACAATAACGCGCACACACACATGGCGCCGCGCGCAAATATGACTTGAACTATCTATAGAACATGGGAACCTCCACCCAGTTAGGTATATCAGTTAGTATTGTGAGAACATTACCCGTGTTGGTCTGCCGATGTTAGTGACGGTTATCGCGTTCTGAGTGTCGTTCACTTCTATCAGCTTGCCGGCTTCTGATGACGTCACGTATAGCTTCTTTTCCCTGCAGAATAAGTATAGAATAGGTGGCTAGTATATTCAGTAGTAGATTATCATACCCATTCCACACTTTCCACTATGATCATTAGAGGCACCATAAGTAGTTATTTATTAACCCCCGACGGGAAAAGCGGGTAGTTAGTGTGTACCTGTGTATCTGTCTGTGGCATCATAGCTCTTAAACGGATGAACCCATTTCGTTTTTTTTTTGTTTGATTGGTGACTTTATCGAGACTGCTATGTTTAATGCAAATCGGTTCAGCCGTTCAAAAGTTATGGGCGTTTTACTGTTTGAATCGGGGTATTTTCGCTAAATACCGTGTCATAATTACTTGTTCGTTAAATAGTTGATGCATATTTGCATGATAAGCATTTCTAGTATTAGATAAATTATGTAGTTTGTATGGAAAACAAAAATTGTCTGGGTTTTGGAAACTTTTAAATTTTACTTGTTTTTTATTATTAAAGTACACTAACACAGCAATAGAAAAAAAAATGAGGCATCTTTCAAACTCTTCAAATAATGAAATGGAGTAACTTTTTAATACTCCGAGACACGCATCGCATGAGTACCAACAGCTCACGGATGTCTTAGAATCATCCCAGAGGAACTACTTACGAGTAGTTCTAATATTCTTGGGAAAATGGCTCGGCAAGGAACTACTTAGGAGTGGTTCTGATATTCTTGGGAAAATGACTAGGGTCTAACCGGGTCCAGAGCGACTGCCCATCTGATCCCAACTACCCAGTTACTGGATATCACAATTCCCCAAAGGATAAAATAGTCCCTAGTAGTCAAAGTGACTCTTTATTTGACGTTTGACAACGTTGAAGTAGAAGATGGCATTGTATAGCTGCCTCTTTCATTAGCTTACGTTTGTCGCATCGTCCTATCTCGCCCTCTCACATGCAGTATACTCGAAAACAATCTGTTTCTTGCGCAATGGTTCGCAGAGTCTACTTCAGAGACACAAAGATCTGCTGTGATTACTATTCTAACCTGACATTATAGTCCATGTCGGTGATAGCCGGCGTATCCGAGTCAGTGTACTCGACGGCGCCGTACCCGTCGGCTGAGATGGAACGGACCGTATTGCCCGAAACGTACAGCACCGACATATTGCCACGCGTCGCCTTGCACGAGCGCCGGTCTGACCTGGGGGTGAAAGAGATATTTTTTTCAGCTATGTCTTCCCGATAGTCCTTGAGAAAAGGTCTTTTTCGAAAGAGGTATTTAATATAGTGGTCAAAACAGGGTTGTTCAGAGATATTCATTGCCGGGCTAATATTGAAAAAAACCTAAATAGAAAATTAAACATTAACAAATAAAACATTATTCTTTTCTTTCTTTCTTTTCTTTTCTTTCTTTTCTTTTCTTTTCTTTTTTTTCTTTCTTTTCTTTCTGTTCTTTCTTTAATTTCTTTCTTTCTTTTCTTTCTTTTCTTTCTTTCTTTTCTTTCTTTTCTTTCTTTTCTTTCTTTTCTTTCTTTTCTTTCTTTTCTTTATTTCCCGTCTTTTCTAGTCTTTTTGAGATAAAACTCAAAAACTTCAATAACTAACATATTTAATTTATCATTTAAGTAAATGAGAACTTTCTTACCTGCGCAGAGCATATCCATGATGACAAGTACACAGGAAAGACCCCGGCACATTGATGCACCCTTGCGAGCAGACTTCCTGGGTACACTCGTCGATATCCTCGCAGGAGGTCTTGTCTGCTGACAGCCGGTAGCCGAAGCGGCAGAGACAGCGCGGGCCTACCGGGGTGGGCTGGCACATGACTGAGCAGTTGCTGTTGGAGCACGCGGTTTCTGAGGAGATGGACACTTTAAATTAACATTGTATCTAAAAGCCAATAACAGTAAATTATATTCTTTCAAGCTCGTTGCCTCGCGTATAATCTGCACATCATATGACCTTGACCTTGACCCGCCACAAGTGGGCCATACAAGGGGTCGTCCGGCGCCCATGTGCTGGTTTGGTCCCTGGGCTGGTCACGTCGTAAAGTGTGTTTTGAAGATGGGGGGTACTCCCTCGAGAAGGGTCCAGTGACGGACAGTCGCGGCGGGTAAGCGGCACAGGAGGACACTGTAGAGTTTCAGTGGGTTGGAGTCCCACATAACTGCACTATCTCTCCGTGGTAATGCAGTATGCATGAGCACTTCTCCACGCAAAAAAAAAAATATGGTCCCATTAATATTAATGATAATTTTTATCCGTGGTGCTAGGTAACTGGGCTTATCCCAGTTGTAAACGATCCTTTGTGCCTATTGGCCTTATTTATCCTGTCTCCTGCTTGGTATGGAAGGAAGTTGCAATTTGTATTTTTGTTACCGCTCCGTTATTCTTTTCTAAATCATTTCGTTGCGGGAACCAAGATAGTTAAATTCATTCTCCGGGACTTCGTCGAGCTTAATTGCCTCGGCGCTTTTCTGGTGGTCGCCACTGTTGATTTTGGCTCTCAGGAGTTGCAGTGGTTTGGGAATAGTGCGGTGGGATTGTCAAAAAAAAAGCCAATAAGCCTTATATAGCATGGGGATTGTTGATATAACAATGTTGGTATGACGGGCACTTCGTGAATACCGAGATAGTTATTTATTTATTTATTTATTTATTTAATTAAGGTTCACCAACAGTTGTTACAGATATTATACAGATAGGATCATATAAGTAATTGTGTCTTAAATCTAACTGCACAACCAATTACAGGCAAACACCACATGCAAATTTCTCTTTGTAATTATAAAAACTTAATGTACTTAAATTCTAGAAATTTATATTATATTAAATACTAAAACTAATTACGTCTAACAAACTTCGATATAGAGTCTGCGTGGACGTCAACCAGGTCGCTGCGCTCGTTTATGAGTTTGCACATGCGGGGTATAGGAGAATTAGCACCAAACACTGTATGACGAAGAGGTGGAGCTAAAGGTGTTATGGGTTTGCGAGGTGGTCTACGGGGTACTCTGAAATTGAGCCTACATACCAATTGTGGGCAGTCAATGGTGTTATGGAGCAGTTTATATGCGAATCGCAAATCCAAGAGCTGCCTTCGAGCTTCCAGGGTACTCATTTTGTAGCAGCCTAGTTTATCAAGGTAGGGGAGATATTTAAATTGCCTTCCCTTTGAGTATCCTAGGTATCGGATAAACCTTTTTTGGACTCGTTCGATCCGCAGCGAGTGGGTTGCGTAGTGAGGCCTCCAAATTACACTGCAGTATTCCAGGATGCTTCTTATAAGGCTATTGTAGAGAACTAATTTAGTATGTGGGTGTTGAAATACCTTGCCATTACGAATGACAAATCCAAGCATACGTTGGGATCGACTGATTATGTTCTCAATATGTGGTACAAATGTGAGTTTCGAGTCCAAGATAACTCCCAGATCTCGTACAACATCCACTTCACATAAGTTCACTCCATTTATTTGGTACGCCGAATTCAGTATATTTATTTTCCTGGTGAATTTTATGTGGCTACATTTCGAACTATTCAACGAGATTTTATTATTATCACACCATGCAGATAATCGGTCGATATCTTCTTGCATTAGGATTACATCCTGTTGAGACCTAATGGCTCTTGAAATTTTCAAGTCATCTGCAAAAAGGAATATACTAGTACTGTGAAAGCAGGATATCACGTCATTTATATATATGATGAATAATACTGGGCCCAGATGAGAACCTTGAGGGACACCCGAGGCAATTGCATACCCGCCCGACCTGAACCCATTGACAACCACATAAAACTCGCGACCAGCCAGATAAGAACTAAACCACTTTAGAAGACTACCGGTGACGCCGTACGTAGCTAGTTTTTTAACAAGCAGTTTATGTGAAACCTTATCAAACGCCTTGCTAAAATCCGTATAAACAGCGTCAACCTGTACTCCCCCATCCATGGCTTCGCATGTGGCTTCAACAAAGGACACTAGATTTGTACTCGTGGATCTGTTCTTTACAAAGCCGTGCTGATGGTGGCTTAAGAACTTGGAAAAATAGCGCTGAATATGTGGACAAATCAACGACTCTAATATTTTACCAAAAATCGAAAGGATGGATATTGGTCTATAGTTATTTACGTCACAAGGGTCTCCACTCTTGTAGACCGGTACCACTTTCGCCTGTTTCCACTCTTTAGGGAATTTACCAGATTGGATTGAGGCGTTATATATCTTCGCCAAAGGAACAGCCAGGTTAGGTGCACATTTGGCAATAAATAGTGGCGGTACATCATCTGGGCCTGCTCCCTTAGTAATATCAAGGCTTTTTAGTTTTTCCTCAACATTTTCATATTTGATGTCCACTGAAGCTATACTGTCCGACTGTGTGCCTATTGCTTCCAAGTATTCGGAGGCTACATAGTTTTGACTTGAAGGTGATGTTGTTTCTTCTTTATAAATACTGCTATAATTTGAAGCAAATAGTTCACATATTCCTTCTCCATTCGAAGATGTTATCGGACCATTAGTCATTGATGCTGGGTATGAACTTTCTCCTCCACGTTTATTCTTGACATAAGACCAAAAAATTTTAGGACATCTGGCTATAGATTCTTCTGTACTCTCAATGTAACTATTGTAACAATTTTTAGCGTAATTATCACATCGTTTTGATATTAATCTGAGTGATAGCTTGTCAAGGGGATTCTTGTACTTTTTATACTTAATACGAAGTTTGTTTTTTTCTTTTAATAAATTAAGAAGTTTCTTATCAAACCATATTGGTACACTACTACTTTGCCTTCGGATGATAGGTACAAAAGCATTGATAGCTGATCCGATAACGCTGTAAAAAACTTCCACCATTTCGTCAACATTTTGGCATCATCCCAGACAGTCTTCCCAGTCCTTATCCTTCAAATACCTGTTTATTGCTTCATAGTCGGCCTTATGAAAGTTTCTTTTTGAAATGCTATTAGATTTAAGTTTTAGTGACTCCGTCAATGTGACTTGTATATTTAATGGAGGATGGTGAGGGTCTATAACACTTAAAGGATCCGCTTCACTAACGCAACAACCTGGAACGTCCACCAATACAACATCCAGAAGTCTACAGTTTTTGTTGGTAACATTATTGCACTGTCGGAGATTATTAACTGATGTAAAATCAATAAGAAGTTGATCGAGACTACTAACGCGCAGATTTTTGAGAGGATTGTTTAAGTCGTTCCAGTTTATAGTTCTCAAGTTAAAATCGCCCACGATGCATGTGTACGCATTATGTTTATCCTGGTACGAATTACATTTAGCAATAAAATGGTCCAACATTGATATAGAGACCGGTGGTGGCAAGTATACTGCACAAAGATCAAGACGGCAGAGTTGCCTCGAGCGCTCGCACGGTATTTCTACAGATACCCATAGATCCTCACAATTACTTTGTCTCTTCAATAATCTTTTCGAAACTAGTTTTTTAGATACTGCAATCAAGACACCTCCGCCATCCCTATCCCAGTGGAAGCCCGAACTTTCCCTGTCCCTTCTATAGACCAAGTACCTACCATCAAACAGTTCTTTATTGCATATACTATTATTAAGCCAAGTTTCTGTCAGAATTAAAATATCGTAGTTACATGTTGCTATTTTACATAACAAATCGTGCGTTTTCGTACGCAGGCCTCTTACATTTTGATAGTAAATCTCAATATTAAACAAGTTGAATTTTGTTTGTGCAATACAATTGACATGCATAAAAAGCTTCTACAAGGTTAGACCTATTTCAACCTGTCCAAAGTGGCTAGATCTTTTATCACTTTATATTCCGATGTAACGTCTTTACGCATTAAAATACGGCCACTTCTGATCCACACAAATTGGAAACCTAATTCTTTAGCTTTGGTTCTTGCTGCGGCGTGGATTTCTTTGTTGGTCGCCGACAGATGCTCCATTACGTAGATAGGTTTTTTAGGTCCCGCCAATCCAATATGAGAAGAGTTCAATTTGTCCTGACTGTTTTTCTTGTTGAATTCGACTGAAGCTGCCAAAAATTGATCGCGGAGTCTTGGGGAGCTGAACTGAGTGACGATTGATCGAGGCCGCGGGGAGTCACGGTTTACTTTGGCAATTCGTGTGCAGCTTAAAATATCATTATCCGCAACGGTGCAGCCTATGACCGAACCCAGTTGTTTTGCCAGGCTGATTACATTCTCTGTTTTGTTCTCTGGAACGCATTGAATCTCAATATTGCTGGATCTAGCATGTTGTTCCATCTGGTTTACGCGATTCGTGAGCTTTATAATGGCATTGGACATTAGTTCATTTTTGGTTTCTAGATCCTTGATTGTTTGTGCAGACTTTTTGGCTTCCAAAATAGCAGTTTCATATTGACTGTTCATGAAAGACATAGCCTCGTTTACTTCCTTCAACTCTTCCCTGATTGATCTAAGCTCTGAGTTCATATTGGCATTTAATTGTGCAAGCATGTCAGTCATCGCAGTTTTTATTACTGCCTCTACTATCCCTTGTACATCGGTCTTAGTCAAGGTACTAGAGTTGCTAATCGGTGGTGACGACAGTGCCATTCTTTTTTTGGCACGTGAAGCACGCGAGCTTTTATTTTCACCCGGTCTAGTGGGGGACACAGTACTTTCAGAGTTTTCTATTGAAGGTGAAGATTCTGATTCGGCCATACTTATTTAAAAATACTTCTTTATTTTTTATTATTTGTTTAATTAATAGCGTACACTAACAAATGCCCACATCATGTAGCGCACACTAAAAAATGCCCGCCCCGAAAAGTGCACACTGATAAAGGCCCACGCCGAGTGAGTGACTCGGAGTTCGCGACCAAAAGGTCTTAAGTGCACGGAAGACGGCGTCGCTTACGCGTTTGCGTCGAGAGCTCTGTATCCGAAGTGCGGTTGGGTATATTACCAAAAAGTTAACTTAATTATTTCGTAAAATGTCTTATTTGTGATGTGTTTGTGTAACTTCTTCCACTCACATTTAGTACATATGTCCAAAAACAAATTTATCACCAACACTGAACCGAGAACAACTTAAAACTTTATAAAAACTATTTATTACTGCGGAGCGATATAAAAGCACAGGTCACTTTTGGCCGGTAGGCGAAGATCGAGTTATGCAAATGAAGTATCTTGACTTGGCTCGCGATTTTGTAGATGTGGACTCAACGATCATTGTACCGATAGTCATATTGACCAACACCAAGAAGGCTCCCGTTAGGCAGCTGGAAGTGGTACTTCTGGACATCACTCGTACCGTTAGGAAGTTCATTTCGCTGCTCACACGAGGCACTATTTTCATGATACAAATATCTTTTGGTGACAAACAAATAACAACGTTATCTACTTACCACAGAGTCCCTTCTCGTCCGAATCGTCTGCGCAGTCCGTCCTCTTGTCACACACCTGCTTCCACTCAATGCACTGTCCATTGCGGCAGATGTAGCCATCTTCGCACTCGGCAACAGGATGGATTAGCGGGTAGAGGGGGGAGGTTTTGTTCACTAAGAGAAAGTGAAGTAGACAAGTTAATTTTGGTCGTCATTATCCCTCATTCTCGTGTCTCAACCAAATCTCCCTTCGCAGGTCTACTGGAAGAAATTTCTTTTGAAATGAGCAGCACCTTTGTGTTCTCACCCATCAACGGAGAGACGTCGAGGCGCATAGGTCGATCTTTAAAGTTCAGCAAAGCTTGCCGACGGTCGGCAAGCTTTGCTGAACTTTATTTTTAGCCACGAACGGCAAGCGAAGTTGAATAATAAATACCTAATGCTTACCGCGAACCGGCAGTCTAATTGCGTAGGTAAGTGAATTCGGCAAGGCGAGGCATTTTCCCCATCAATCGATCAAACAAATATACCGAAATCCACAACCCGGCTTTCGTCTCGCACGTGATTGGTCCATTGATGGGATCAAATCTTTCGCCTTGCCAAATTCAATTACGCAATTAGGCTGCAGGACACGCATCGTTGGAAAGCCTCGCTCTAGGTGAACCCATGACCTGTTAAGGCTGCGGGAATCCGGAGTATGCGAGACGCACAGAACCGATCAGTGTGGCGACGCTTGGGGGCGGCCTATGTCCAGCAGTGGACGTCTTTCGGCTGAAGTGATGATGATACTTAGCTTACCCGTGACACAGGCATCATAGGTTTCGTCAGAGCCATCGAAGCAGTCTTCCTTCCCATTGCACACTTTGCGCATAGAGATGCACACGTTGATCTGTTGCTTGCACGGGAACAAGCCGAGAGGGCTGCAGCGGTATTCGCAACCGTGCTCGTCTGTCCCGCCTGGGCAATCGATTCTCATGTTACACCTAGAGAAGAGAGTTCGGTAAGGGCACAGATAATATAATACTAGCATACAGATGCCTCATTCCATACAAAGAAAGCATGCCGACGTTACTAGCGTTTTTCGACGGACTATATGGAATATATATATTTACTAAAAGTATATCGATCGCGTTCGGTTCCATTCCACGGCTATAGATGGTGTTAACAGCGTTTTGCAAGTAAAAGCGTTTACTCGTTTCAAGACTATTTTATTTTTTAAATACAGTGACGATTTGTTTTATCGTATTTTTGCACGTTTTTTTAGTTTCATTATACCACAAAAATAAAATCTATAGTAATATTATAAAGAGGAAAGATTTTTTTGTTTGTTTCTTTGTTTGTACCGAATAGGCTCCGAAACTACTGGACCGATTTCAAAAATTCTTTCAACTATGAAAAGCTAGAGAAGCCGCGGGGGTCAGATAGTACAATATAAATTTAAAAAATCGATTGGCATGCCTCAGAAATATGAAGCGCGGCGCCATCGATTGGAATCAATTTTAAATGATCCGTTCAAATAATCTTTATAATTTGAATTAGGAATCCAATATTCCATAATTGTGTGCTTAAAATCATAAATCAAAATCATTTATTTGTAAAACATAGGTAATAATTACATGCAAGATCTTAAAAATTAGGTAGTGCGCTATGTTTTCCTAATTGACATACCTACAAATTTTAAAAAAGAAATACGATTACATGAATGGGTACAGTTAAATTAAAATATAAATTTACTACAATATAATTATTTACGTTTTTGAGTACCTGATCGTATTAACACATGCATGCAAGTTAATTTTTATTATTCATAATCAATTTCATTTCATGTCAAAATTTAAAGTCTATTCAATTCGAAAAAAATAAGAGTAAGATATTAAAGGAAAAATTAAAATTTTATGTCAGCATTATACAATTAAAGAGATTCGTTATTAAGAAACTCGTCTAGAGTATAATAACATCTTTGAAGCAGTAACCCGTTAAGCGTCTTTTTAATCTTCTGCAATGGCATACATTTTATTACATTGGGTATTATAGTATATACTAGCTGAACCCCGTGGCTTCGCTCCCGTCAAAATTATAGCCTATGTTACTCGGGAATAATGTAGCTTTCCATAGGTGAAAGAATTTTTAAAATTTGCCGCAGAATTGAGGCGACTAGTCCATGATAGGCTGTTAACAGAGTCTCAATATTTACTTTCTTCGAAAGTTGATATAGCAAATATGCTGACTTACTTAATCGCTTGCAAATTTCCTCCAAATGAGGTTTCCGAGTCAGTTTATCATCTACAGTTATACCTAAGAACTTCGCAGCACTAACTTCTTTTCTCAGCAAAATTTACTAGTGGTTTCTCAAGCCGTTGGTAAAAGTGCATTACATTGGTTTTATTTAAATCTATACCAATATTTTAAAGAGGAAACATTTTTTTGTTTGGTTGTTTGTTTGTTTGTACCGAATAGGCTCCGAAACTACTGGACCGATTTTAAAAATTCTTTCACCAATAGAAAGCTACATTATTCCTGAGTGGCATAGGCTATTTTTTAATCCCGAAAACGGGTCCTGTGGGGTGGCCCACGGGAGCGAAGCCGCGGGTAACAGCTAGTTAATTATAAGATTATTATCATTAAGCCAATTTATTATTTTATTTAAAGAATTATTATACAATAGCCGTGATATCGTTTGCAAAGAGTACCATTCTTTGCACTGTGGATTTTGGGAGGTCGTTTATATATATCAGGAATAGTGGTGGACCCAGAACTCTACCTTGAGGCATGCCATATTTTATGTACCTTGGTTCAGAGGTATATGTGGTTTCTAATTTTGTTGTAGGACATATTCTAGAGATTTCGGTACATTGTAATCTATCACTTAGGTATGATTCTAAAAGTTTAAGGATGTGCCCTCTATTGCCATAACTATGTAATTTTTGCAGTAATATTTTATGATCCACAAAGTCGAACGCCTTCGTAATGTCTGTATATATCGCACAAACATGTTTATTTTCCTCGACAGTTGTCAAGACACTTGATAGTAAGTCAAACAGTGCCATATTAATATTGTCATGTTTTCTGAACCCCTTTTGTTCATTACAATTTTTTTTTTTTCGAAATAAGCATAAATGGAATTATAAATTACTTTCTGAAATATTTTTGAAAATATCGGAATTTTTGCAATTGGTCTATAATTTCCAACATCTGTTCTGTCATTTCTTTTAAAAAGGGGCTTAATGATTACTTTTTTAAACTATTTGGGAATATACTTCAGCAATACAGAGATTGATTATATGTGTGTTGTGTTATCATTTGTTGTGTGTGTGTGGTTTCGCTATAACATCCCTGACATATTTTATCTCTTTGGTTGATATCCCATCGTGTCCGACGGTATTTGTATTCTTAAGGCTGTTAATTATTTTAACTATGTCATCATCTGCAACAGGCAACATAAATAATTAATGCGATGTTAGATTTTCACATTTTGTTTTGTTTTTTGTCGACGTACAATTCGTTTGTATATTGTTTTCAACAGTCTCAATATATTTTTATTAAACTCATTTGCTATATCCATGGGTTGGGTCAAAATTAAGTTATCTTTTGTTATAGAAATAGAAATATTATTTTATATAGATTACATAATATAGAAAATTTTGATTTATTTATTACTTGCCTGGCTGCTTTGATTTGTTGCGTGATACGTTTATGAAATGGTTATTTTGGGCTTTCTGGGTTAATTTTATTATTTTCCTGTAAAGTGTGAAATATATTTTTAAAACAAGTTTATTTTTTGAGTTAGGATTAAGTCTATATGCCTTTGTTTTTTACTACATAATTTAATTCAACGATATAACCATTAAAAGTGTTGTGCCACAACCAGTGCTTAGGAAATTTGATTAAACAAGAACAAACAATTTCATGATCAATTCTAGAAAATGTTAGTTTTACCCACAATTCAATAACAAATCAATGCATACCGCGCCATCTTGTGATATTTTTTTTTAACCAAATTTTGTTCGGGCTTGAAATAGTACGGGGAAGACTCTAAACCCCATGTGGGGGTTCCCATACTTGAAACAAAAACTAAAAATATTTTTTTTCATCAGACCCATACGTGTGGGGTATCTATGGATAGGTCTTCAAAAATGATATTGAGGTTTCTAATATCATTTTTTTCTAAACTGAATAGTTTGCGCGAGAGACTCTGCCAAAGTGGTAAAATGTGTCCCCCCCCCCCTGTAACTTCTAAAATAAGAGAATGATAAAACTACAAAAAATATATGATGTACATTACTATGTAAACTACCAGCGAAAATTGGTTTGAACGAGATCTAGCAAGTAGTTTTTTTTTAATACGTCATAAATCGTAAACCGCAATTTACCAAGTACGGAACCCTTCGTGCGCGGGTCCGACTCGCACTTGGCCGGTTTTTTTCATTTATTAAAGCCCGTACAACCTTTTTTGACTTTTATTTCGTTGATGAGCTGTAGTAAACGGGGGAATCCGCCTCACGGCATAAAATTTTAAGGCATAATATTGTTTGGCATAATTTTTTCGTCAAAAACAAGGAGGAGGCCTGTGCCCCAGCAGTGGGAACATTAATAGGCTGATGATGTGATGATGATGATAATGTTTTGGCATACCTTTTATAAGCATAATAACTCTGTGACATAATAATAATTTGGCATAATGCAAAGGTTAGCATAACTGTCATTAGCTCTAATTTGTTTTGGCATAATTTGCATACATTTTTAAGACATAATATTTTTCGAAAATGATAAATTGGTGCTATGTACTTACAATATTTATTATAATTTGAAAACTACTCTATTGGGACTAGGTTTAGGTGCGGCAGGGGTGGCCTTTAGCCGCCAACATGTTTGTTTTAATATGAATTATATCGTACATAAAATTATGCGTTTAAACGTATAAAATTATTATGCCAACAGTATTTACGGCAAAACATTTATGCTTAATAGTGTTATGTGTAATGCTCATATGCTGAATTTCGTCCATCATAGTGTACCCATCACCAACAAGTAAGGACATCACGATAGTCGTAAAAGCAGTTCTAACCGAGCCGTGTGCGGCAAACAAATGCTAGTGTTGAGTTCGCAAGTGTACTCCCTCGGTGAACATCTTGGAGCTATATCCTGTGAAGATATGGATGAGGCAGAAAATAATATCATGATAGAAGCACAATAAAAGTGAATAGCAAACAAATAAAAGAGGCGGAGCTGGTAGGATTTTTGAACAAGCATATTCAGGGCGAAAAGTTTCCCTAAAAGAGTCGACAAAAAAAAAAACTAAATCGAAGTTTCTAAATTTGTCTGATTTAGAGAAAACCTACAATGTCTTCGTCAGATTTGCCTATATCATTTAGCGTCAAACCGCACTCAATGAAATGAAAATAAATGCGTGCGTTAAGTGTCCTTTTTGGGAATCAGAAAGTGGACCCCTGACTAAAAAGCTCCTATCTCAAAATTTTATAATACTCTCAGTAAGCCGCAACTTCTCAGATATAATCTTTTTGCCCTCAATAAGCTTGCTCAAAAACCTCAAAATAGGGCATGCGTATACTTACTTTGTACACAAAATCAGGCTCTTCTTCGCAGTCATCCTCATCGGAGAAGTCCAGGCAGTCCTGACGATGGTCACATCTTCGTCTCAACTCTATGCATTCTCTATTCCGGCACTGATAGAAGCCGGGCTTGCACGTCGTGTTCACTGCAAAGGTTTGAACCGTGAAGGTTGATATAGGCTTTCTGCTGCAAGGTTCGGTAGTTAGCCGACTTTTAACCCCCGACGGAAAAAGAAGGGTATTATAAGTTTGATGTGTGTATACCTGCGTATTTGTATCTATATATCTGTGGCATCATAGCTCCTAAAACTACTAAACTAATAAACCTAAAGCTGAATGAAACTATTAGGAATTGAATTGAAGGTACAAATACAGACCTACATAGACTACACCACACTATGCAATACACTAACACTACTGTGCGTTCCGAGTGAGAGGACGGTCGGCGGCTACGCTCATTGTGACGCGATTCCTGGGGATTGTGCTGTTGGCAGCGGAATGGTTTGTTTCGGAATCTAGGGCTTAATATAAATAACTGACCCTAGGCTTTTGAGATAGATTATTGTGTTGCTAGCGGTGCGGTCTTGTCCGATTGTAGCTTGCTGGGGGTAAGTCGATTTTCCTCTCATTTGAAACGCATTATACAATACTGTGAATTGTAAATCCGTAATTGGCTGTAATAGTAGAACATTAAGTGTGTTAATGTATTTTTAAGAGCTGTGGATTTTGTGATTAATTAATAAATAAATAAATAAAAGGATGAACCGATTTTAATTTCGTTTTTTTTTTTTTTTGGTGCTTTTATCGAAAGTGTTCTTAGCTATGTTTGATGAAAATCGGTTTACCCGTTTAAAAGTCATTGGCGTTTAACTGTTTGAATCGGACTGCTCCCGCAAGATATCGATTGTCGATCAAAGCATGTCTACTACTAGATAAGTTATGGAGTATAAAATAAAAAACTGTCGGGGTCTTTTTAAATTTTACTTGTCTTTACTAGTACCTAATTATGTTGTAAACAAAAATATCGTGATAAATTTTTTGGAACGGGTGGTCCCGCTAAGCCGGCTTACGGAAGGAATTGCCTGGAAGAAATCATCACGTCAGGAAAAAGCGTTATGTCTCGAGATGTTCGGTTACGTCCGGCCTAGTCTGGGTATTATAGTCAAGAGCTTGTAGCCATACTTGTTTACATCATGTTTTAATTATGCTGACTTTTGTCTAATGGTTGATGAAAAGGCGTGAGGAACTTCGCTTCTGACGGGGGTCGCCCAACCACCCACGTATTTTTAAATTGGCAATCAACACTATAGAATTGGCTCTACTGTTGTGTGTAGCAAAATAGGTTTCTATATTTAACTAAAATAAGTAAGAGTTAATATGTAACAAAAATGTTTTCATTCAAAACAGATTTTGGTGTAATAATTTCTTACAAAGGCAAGACGTTTCACAAAAATAGTAGTACCATTTATTAATTTTATTACTTACCACAGTTAACTTCATCAGATCCATCACTGCAGTCCACATCACCGTCGCAAGTCCACGTCTTTGGTACACAGGAACCCGTCGCACACCTGGGGAAGATTTTAACATAAGGTACTTAACATTCACATTCCCCGAATGGTTGAGCAGAGATGCACCCACATTCCACAAGTTATGTTTGTCCCATGTAAGCTTATTGCCATCACCAATTTAGACTTCGGGCTGCTAATGAGAAATTCCAGATCGAAAAGCCCAATAACATTTTGACCAATAACCGGATATGAATCCAGGGTTCCGGGCTGCTACTGAGAAAATCCAGATTGAAAAACACAATACCACTTTGACCAATAACCGGGTATAAATCCAGACTCCGGGCTGCTACTGTGAAATTCCAGAGCAAAAATCCCAATAACATTTTGACCAATAACCGGGTATTAATCCAGACTCAGGCCTGCTACTGAGCAATTCCAGAACGAAAAACCCAATAACATTTTGACCAATAACCGGGTATTAATCCAGACTCCGGGCTGGTACTTAGAAATTCCAGATCTAAAAACCCAATACACTTTGATCAATAACCGGGTATTAATCCAGACTCCGGGCTGCTACTGAGAAATTCCAGATCGAAAAACCCAATAACACTTTGACCAAAAACCGGTATAAATCCAGATTCCGGGCTGCTACTGAGAAATTCCAGATCGAAAAATCCAATAACACTTTGGTGGATCGAACCCAGGACCTCATGCTCAGCAGTAGCGCTTGCGACCACTAAAGCAACGATTTTTTTTTTATAAATGTGATAACTCATAGAATATGCTAGTATACTCATCATCATGAGCTTTTTAATGTTCCTACTGCTGAGACACAGGCCTCCTCTCTGTGAGAGGGAATGGACCGTAATCCACCACGTGGGCCCATTGAATTTTTGTTTCTAGGACATGCCAGTTTCCTCACGATGTTTTCCTTCACCGTTTTGAGAGCAGTGGTGATGAAATAATTTAGTCATAGTAAAGCGCCTGCTTGGGTTCGAACTCACGACCTACAACTTGCAAGTTCCTACGACCATCGCATAACTGCAGGCGAGGTAGGCAGACTTGTGTAGTTTTTATGATATACTACTACCTTCCAGCCGCGTAAACAGTGTTCTTATCCCAAGAGAACACACTACCAGATTAAAAACTATCCTATATCCTTTCCAAGGTCTCAAACTATGTTCATACCAAATATTATGTAAATCGGTTCAGCGGTTAAGTCGTCAAAAGGTCACAACCAAACAAAAAGAGTTATCTTTCGCACTTATAATATTAGTACGGATTACTTACATAAATTCTTCGTCCAAGCAAGTATGGGTATCACACTCAGATGCCTTCTCATCAGCTCCGTCGGGGCAGTCGTTACGACCGTCGCACACCTGCAGCCGGGGTAGGCAGATCGAGGAGTTTGGGCACTGGAACTTCGTGTCGCTGCATATGGTCGGGGCTGGTAGGAGAGGGGAAACAAATTAAGATGAACAGTGAAAATTGGTTTATAATTTAAAGTAGCTTTTCAATTTTGGTACATCGTCACTAAAGAGTGAGCTAGATCTAAAGTAAGGTACTTATTGGATTGAAAAAATACCCACAATAACTGAATTTACAAAATCGGGCTGTTTGATGTTAAGGAGTTCTGTTGTACCTATGTTTCATAATTATCTTGAAAACTATTAAACTATATCTATATGTCGGGTTTAGTCAATAGTACGGACGTCAAAACAAATCGCAAGCACGCCATCTGGCGGCAAAGCAAGAACAACTACTCATTGGCGCGCTATTTCTAATCACTTGCGTGTTGGGGAACATAGAATATGGCAGTTGAGTACTGAACGCCGTAGAGCTAACACGTCGTAGAATCAGTGTCGATCCGTAATATTAGTAAGCAAGAATGTAACTGAGTTGTGACTATTTAAATAAACCCAGTGTATCGAATAACTTCTGTGATTTCATTTGCACGATTGGACCCACCGACCTGCCCACACACGATGTCTTAACCTAAGGCAATACATCCTGACTTCCCGATGGTTTACATCTATCGGCCAGCCTTGATGCGACATCAGAAGTGGGATTTAGTCGTGCTAATGAGATCACACGTAAAAACAATGCTAGAGAAAGTGGCGGTTACATTCTTGCAAAAAAATCGCGGTGTCAGTTGAGACTACCCTCAGTCTTGAATAATAAAAAACCAGTCTGGAGCGGAGCAGCAAGGAGGCTAGCAGCAACCAAGGAGCTGGACATGTCAAGGAGGAGCGTGTGGACGTGTGGAAAGATCCATGCGCACGGATTTTTATGCCAATCTGGTGAGTCGTTTTCATTTTGTTATGACTATGGAAAAGTGTGTTCATTATTCGAAATTCTGGTTTTGTGTACGGTACGGTGGTCTGTGGTTCGTCGGAGTGGCCCGTGTCAGCTTATAGTTTCATGTTAGTTATCGATGGTCAAGTTTTGGTGTTGTTGAAGAGTTAATATTCTACTGGCAATAACCTTTGACTAGCCCTGGCTGACTATTATTGGTTTAGAAGGTAGAACGATATAGTGACCATTTACGACCCTACCTTACACTTCAGTCTGGAAATTATGATAAATCCAAAAAAGTATTTTGGTCAGTTTTGTAGTTTGATAGTTTTATGTAGTGAGTGAGAGTTAACTAAGTTTGAGAAGAAGCATAGTATTCTTCTTTTGTGGTCGGAGGGCCAAACTATCGAAAGGGTGGCAAACCCTACCAGGCCCCGTTAATTGCGACTTAAAATGCTATGGCATTCATTGGATTCTCTAAAGCCCATATACCTGGGTAGGGCACTTGGGAAACTGTGATAAGCCCATATACCTGGGTAGGGCACTTGGGAAACTGTGATATGTGGTTCATGTTTTGGACAGGAACTCTGCAATCACATTCTGTGTCCATAATAACCTATTTTGCCATGCTGGTTTAGGTTACTACTACTACTAGAAACTCGTGGCTGAATAATAGCAGCCGCACTGGTCGATCATCAGGGTTGGGCGGCGCTTGACGGGGTCGGTCCGTGGATGGGTGACCGTTTCAACGTGCCGGGTTTCCTCCGTGCCTCGGAGGGCACATTGGGCCGTTGGTCCCGGCTGTCATTTGGGGATCTTTGACGGTGGTCAGGGGCCTGGGATCTGACGCCGGTCTTGCCAAGTGGTGCTGTGTTGCCCAGTTGCTGAGTTGTGGAGGTCAGATAGGCAGTCGCTCCATGTAAAACACTGTTACTCAGCTGAATACGGTAGGACTGGAAGCCGACCCCAATGTTGTTGGGAGAAGGCTAGGCAGATTGATTGGTTTAGGTTACTGCACCGGTGCACCGTTTAATTTCCATCAAAGCTGTGTATGGTTAAGATAACCGTGTGAACATATACTCTCGTAATATTTTTCATGTTTCAGATACCATATTGTGAACGATTCAGATGCTGAGCGCGAAGTTTGACATGTCAACATCTGAGAGGTTAAGATGAACGGCAGGCTAGCAGTTCGCAGGTCATAGCCGAACGTAACAAGCGCGCGCAAGTTTGGAATGGAATACTCGGTGAGTCGCTTCCATGTTATTTCGATAGTGAGGTCGTTGTTCTCTAGTAAAGAGATGTTAGTACGATTTTTAATAGTGTTCATGTTTGACCACTGAATTGGTAGTGGTTATATCTAGCACTATCACTAGGTAATTAAGACACACTTAGTAAAAAACCAGTAGTTAAAAAGTTTCCTATTGGCGGTAATTGTTTCGACATTTGGTTCAGTACGAACTTTAAGTACGAACTTTAGGATGAGATATCCCATAAGAAGGAGATGAGATATCCAAAATGACTGAATAACTAGTCGTTTTCAGTGGCAAAGCGAGTTAGTGATGTCATTGGGCTAACGTAATTGTATCGAGTTATTAACGGTACTGATCATTTGATCTTGTTGCGTAACGAATTATAACACCGTCTTTGGATCTGAATTCACTTGCTTACTTTCAAAGTAATATTGTGATAGCAGTAGATCTCGCGATCGTTTTCCTTACATGAAAACACGAGTTAGTGAGCGACAGTAAAGGGTAACTGTTGATATTAATGATATTGATCAGAGTTAATTCGTAAAGCTCCTTAATATTATCAGGGTTGGTTGTTTCCCTTTTATAAGCCGTCAGTATTTTCCAAAATCTTTGAACCTTGTGAGAAGGATCCCCAATCACCAAGTTCCTTGAGAATTGTAAGTCATAGTTGATGACAGTGTAACATGTCTACTCGTAAGACCGATTCTGGACCGCACCTCATGCGTAACATGTGGCGATGGGTTTTTGAAGAGGTTTTATGAATTGGGTATGCATTGCCTTTGAATTGTGGTAAAGAGTAACAGAATTGTTACTCTTATTTTAATTACTTTGTTTAGTTGAACTTGTTGATCATCGGACCTTTTTCTGATTAATAGTGTTCTGTGGGAAAGTCTAGAAGGGAAAACTAGATAGACCCTGTTTTAAGTCCGCGATAGGTGATTAAGACAAGACAGTGATCATTATACACCGAAAGCTTTAAATGGATACGCTTAAAACCTACAAGTACGCACACTGTCGGTTAAGGAAGATGCCAGCGGGTCATGTACCAGTTGATGTTAAAAGGATTTTAATGATGATGAGCAAGCTTAAAATGTCGAGTAATTGAGTCTATCAGCCGTATTATGTTTGACCGTACCAGTGGATTCTGGCGGAGGTCGGGGTCTTGAGAGACCGTTATGTGAGAGCAATATAATTGCTGTTCGGCTACAGAGCCGTGGCGTTAGAGGTTTTACTCGAGGGTTTCTGTAAGCTTGGCAGTTTTTGCTGCAGAAGAAGTTTTAAAGTTTGATTTGAGCGACTGGTGGTACATGGCCCAGGGTGATGATTTAGTTAAAGATCAGAGTTCTAAAATTTTCCTATTTTCACGAACCCAATGATCTAGTTTGGTCAGGAGTAGCCGAGCGTGTGTTGTTGCAACTTTCGGCCTGTGTGGCAACTGTTGGCCTTTATGGCAACAGTAGGCCTGTATGACACCTTGAGTTGTGTGACACTTTGTTTGGTGTTTAAGGAACCTTACAGAAAGTTCCTACTGAGTTATGAGGTTAAAATAAAGTAAACTCGCATAGTCACTCGAGAGGTGAGGTCATCATGTTATCGTTGATGACGTTCGAATCGTCATACCCTCATTACGAAAACTGAAATAATTTTAGTTTTCTAATTTTGATTACTATGCGTAGATTGTGTTAGTAAGAAACACAAAGCTCAAGTACCAATTGAGATTGAAAGTGAAGTTGATGATGAATTGACGTAACATAGGACAGACTGAGTGTCTGTGTGAACAGGTTTTTAGTTCAGAGAGTTCAGTTGACTTGACATCGTAGGGCAATTGTGATTGCTAAGAGAGCTATGTGATAGCTGAGAGAGCTATGTGATGGCTAAAGATCGTGAATAAGATACCTGGTGTCTTGTTTCTTTTGTTTCATTAAATTTGACATTAATGACTATCAGTGGTACTTGGACTTTGTAATCACGAAGATTAGGTGCTATCAGGTACCGGATCGATGATTAAGTTGCTATTTTCTTTAAATTGGAAATAGAATTACTCGTTCCTTGCAATAGTGAACAGAGAGATTTAAATGATCATGTTTGATTGTTTCGAAATGTTTCCTCACTCTAGAGTATGAGTCAGGATTGGACGAGTGAATACTGTTTGGAAATTTTGTGTTTCAGAAAAACATCCCTTGTATGATGGGAGACTGGCGGGTCGGAGTAGACTGAGAGGACGTGTGGCGCAACACGACATGAGATGGCAGTGAGCAAGGACAAGAAGATGATGCCTGCGGGTGATAGATTTGGGGATCTGTCACCTGAGAGAGGCCCGAGAAGGCGACGTGCTGTGTTCCACGTTCGCCTCTCAAGAGAAATTACGGCCTAAAGAACACCATGTGGTTTTAGTCAGTAGGAGTCTGACAGACCCCTCAGCTTCCCCCAAGGGCTGAGGACATTCATGAGAATTTCCACATGATTCGATACACTGATGAAACCTGACAATGAGGAACAGACGAGGACGCCTGTCTCGCAGGATGGCCGTGTCGGGTTTAGTCAATAGTACGGACGTCAAAACAAATCGCAAGCACGCCATCTGGCGGCAAAGCAAGAACAACTACTCATTGGCGCGCTATTTCTAATCACTTGCGTGTTGGGGAACATAGAATATGGCAGTTGAGTACTGAACGCCGTAGAGCTAACACGTCGTAGAATCAGTGTCGATCCGTAATATTAGTAAGCAAGAATGTAACTGAGTTGTGACTATTTAAATAAACCCAGTGTATCGAATAACTTCTGTGATTTCATTTGCACGATTGGACCCACCGACCTGCCCACACACGATGTCTTAACCTAAGGCAATACATCCTGACTTCCCGATGGTTTACATCTATCGGCCAGCCTTGATGCGACATATAAGTTAAGAGATACTCAATCCAATAAAAAAGTTGTATTGCAATCCGATTACTAGTTTCTGAGAAATACGCGAACACACATACAAATATACAGTTTTGAAGTCGGTGAAAATCAGTTCCATACCAGCATACTTCCGCCATTCAGCAATCTACATTTCAGCTCGAAAAATATTGGGTCTAACAGAATTTTGGCGAAACTTTTAAGGACAAAATGTTTACAATTATTATTAAAAATTAAATTCTGTACCTGGTTTTTCAGTAGTAGAACACGACGAAGCCTTGTTCTTGTTGATGCACAGTCCGTGGCAGAATATCTCTTCGGACGAACAAATATTAGGCACCACTGAAAAAGTTAACGAAAATTAATAATTCAATGAGGGTCAACGTTTTACAATAGTGAAGAGGAGACAAAGAAGCTTGTGCATCGTCCTCACGTACGCTCTTTAGCACCTACCTGTACTACGGTAGTATTATGCTACGGCGTAGCTTCAAACTGCACTACGGCGTAATTTTTACCTGCCCCGGACAACCGTGCTACGGTGTATAGTCCGCGCCAAACTTCTTGGCCGCCCTGAAGTTGGTTTACCGGATGCGCGAGGCACCAAACGGTACTGTTTTTGTGTGAGATTCACTACTGCGCAGCCATTGTAGCCAACTTCAGGGCGGCCAAGAAGTTTGGCGCGGACTATAGCTTCTAACTGTACTACGGTAGAACTATGCTACGGCGTAGCTTCAAGCTGCACTACGGCGTAGCTTCAAACTGCACTACGGCGTAGCTTCAAACTGCACTACGGCGTAGCTTCAAACTGCACTACGGCGTAAGTTCTAACTGCTCTATAGGAAAACTGTGCTACGATGTGGCTTCTACCTGTACTATGGCGTAGCTCTGTCTACAATGTGCTACGGGAGAACAGTGCTACGGCGTAGTTTGTCTGTGCTACGCGAGACCTGAGCTACGGGCTTAGTACCTACCTGTCATCATCATCATCATGAGCCGTTTAATGTGCCCACTGCTGGGACACAGGCCTGCTCTCTGTGAGAGTGATTGGGCTACAACATACCACGCGTGCCCAATGCGGATTGGTAGATGTCACATGTCTTCGTTTTTTTGTTTCTAGGACATGCCGGTTTCCTCACGATGTTTTCCTTCACCGTTTTGAGAGCAGTGGTGAGGAAATAATTTACACAAAGTAATGGCTGGGTTCGAACCCAAGACTTATGGCACGTAAGTCGGGGCCTATATCACTGGGCCACCACTGCGCTCTGCACCCACCTGTACTACTGGAGAACTGTGCTACGGATGAACTTTACTACGGCGTAACAACTACCTGTGCTACGGCTTAGCTTCATCAATATTCTACGGGAGAATTTTGCTACGGGCTTAGCCATTACCTGCACTACGTGAGAACTGTGCTTTTGTGCTAGTAGCGTAGCGTAGCTTCTATCTGCGCTACGTAAGAACTATACTACGGCTAAGCTTCTATCTGCAATACGAAAGACCTGTGCTACGGCGTAGCTTATACTTGCGCTACGGCTTAGGCATGCTACGACGTAGCATCTACTTGCGCTACGGGCTAAGCATGCTACGGCGTAGCTTAAACTTGCGCTATGGGTTAAGCATGTTACGGCGTAGCTTCTACATGCGCTACGGGCTAAGCATGCTACGGCGTAGCTTCTACTTGCGCTACGCAGCTACGGTTTAAGAGGGGACTCTAGTGAGACTTTCTCCATACAAACACATTCTGCTGTTTTCTTCGTGGATAATGCCTCTAGAGCAATGATTTTTTTCCATAAAATCTAGGTCTTATTAATACGTGCCTGTATCATTTCCTTTTTTCCAAAACATAATCACAAAAAGAAATATGACAATCCAAAAATCCGAAAAAAATGCCCGTTTTTACCGCCATGTTCAGAAGACTTTCAGACAAAATTCATAAGTTTTTAACAAAAAAAGAAATGATAGGAGCATAGATATACTTTTCCTCTAAATTTTGATATAAGAATTTTTTAGATCAGACCAGTTTTCATGAAGAAAACAGCAGAATACGAAACGTCTTTTAGTCAAAGTTTTTGTAGGTAAAATCAGCCTGAGCTGCAGTTGTCCCTTTCGCACTTTACGGGGTGAGGTTGGAGGTGACGCGACGGCAATAGTTTCTTCAAATACCTATTTTTCTAATTCCTGTTGACTAGAGTCCGCTCTTAAGCATGCTACGACGTAGCATCTACTTGCGCTACGGGCTAGGCATGCTACGGCGTAGCTTAAGCTTGCGCTACGGGCTAAGCATGCTACGGCGTAGCATCTACTTGCGCTACGGATTAAGCATGTTACGACGTAGCATCTACTTGCGCTACGGATTAAGCATGCTACGACGTAGCATCCACTTGCGCTACGGGCTAGGCATTCCACGGCGTAGCTTAAACTTGCGCTACGGGCTAAGCATGCTACGGCGTAACTTCTAACAGTGCTACGGCGTAGTGTCTACCTGTGGTTCGGCGTAGCGTAAATGAAATAAATATTTTCTCACCTATACAACCTTCCTCATCTTCAGCCTGCGGACAGTCCACTTTGCCGTCGCACCTGCCAGATTTAGGCACACAAATATTGCTCCTATGGCAAAGTATCTCATCCACACCGCATACGGCCACCTTGGCGCATTGGCCGTCCTTCACCAACAAGCCAGGGGGGCACAAACATTTGTAGCTCATTTGGAAGTGTATCGGGTTCTCGCTTGGTGTCACGTGGGGTTGTTGAACGCAGACGTCGGAACATGGGTTTTTGAGACAGGGGTGGTTCATTAGCGGGTCTTTCGGGTCAGGAACACCGGTAGTCGCTTGAATTAGGAGTTGCGTGTTGTTTGGAAAGAGGACTGAAAAATAAGATGATTATTATTTTTCGTTCTTTTACGTTCCGTATTTTGTTTTGTATGGTCACCAATTATTGCTGAATATTACATTAGAAATCATTTAAGTAGGTACACACAAAATGATTCAAAATACTTTTCGGGATAGTTAAGAGGTTATAAATGCTCCGATTTTTTTTTTACGAAGATCCTTGTTTTAGTGTGAATTTATTTTGAATTACATTCGGAGTTAAGGTGGGTGGTGTCCTGGGGGTCCTCCTGGCCACACACGTATTTTTTTGCACTCATTATACAGGGTGGATAAAATGAACGGGTCCTGAAGGTAAACCACTTTAAATCTTTAAGATAGATTATTTCACTTAAAGGCAACATTCCTTTATTTATAAAAGACACATAACTGCATTCACAGATTTTTAAAAAAATCAACCACTTTTTTTTTTATAAAATACTTTACACACACTAGCCATTTCTCCTGTATCGTGGGTGCGTTTACAAACATATAATAGTAGATTTTTAACCAAGGGGATAAAGCAGTGTCTTCTGTCGCGGGTGACGTTTTTAATCGCGAGCGTAACGAAGGACTGAGGTTTACTCCCGAGCGTAGCGAGGGTGTTAAAAACTTAAATCACGAGCGAAGCAAGGGATTTACATTATAGGGAGATACATTTAAAGCTTACCATTCCATTTAACCATTCACTATGAAACATTTCTCAATTCTTGCGATGGCCAGTTGGTAGTTCTCTCTACAAACGTGAAGAAGAATTTGTGTTACCTAGATCGATCCTGCGTATCTTGTGCGAGGTTTGGTGTATGTCGGACCAGAAGAGGCGTGAGGTGCGTCTGTCTGACCAAAACACGTAGCTGTCTGCGATGGCCAGGCTGGTCACTGTGGTGAATAGCTCGCGGTAGTTCTCTCTACCAGTTCCTGGTGGAAATGGTTATAAGGATTACGGGGTTTTGGTAATTATTTAAATGATAGATAGCAGCAGTACTGGCACGGTGAATGGAATGATCAGCCGGACGATTCTGAACACAAACTCACCGTAACAATTTAGGTGAAGTGAGCTTGAAGTGAGTGGCCATTCCGATAGGTGCTAGGAATTGTCAGCTCACTTCACTTAAGTTTTTACAGTGAGATTGTTAAAGCTTTGGATTGATAACCCACTTTACATACGTTATCACGGTGGGATGTACTATTCTGTAAAAAAATATTTAAAAATAACAAAAAACCCGACTGCTTAAAGAGCCAACTAATAAGACGTAAACAAGAAGAAAATCATGCTGTGCAATCGGAAGATACATATGCGCGAGCTGGCTGACCAAAACCAGATGTATCCTCCGACTGCACAGCATGATTTTCTTCTTGTTTATGTCTTTTTTGTTGACTTTTTAAGCAGTCGGCTTTTTTTGTTATTATTTTTATTTACAAATTTTTAGTTTTTTTCTTTAGAATAAGGTACATTTAAACATATAAGTATTATATGTTTTTGTAATCACCTCTTAAAACCCTTCATTTTGATACCCTACAAGATGGGTTCGGAAGAAAAAAAAATTTGGGCGCCTGCAATAAGGCGCCCAAAATCCACCAATTTTCTATTTTGCAATTTTATTTCCAGCCAGAGACACTCGCACGGTTAAGACGAATCGATTGACGTAAGAATCATCAAAATCGGCCAACGCGTTTGGTCTCTAGAACGCCATACATAAATACGTACTAGGTACGTAATAGGAACAAACATACATACATACGTACTTACATACATACATAGACTGATAAACACATTACCCTCCTTCGGCAGTCGGGTAAAAACTTGTCACCATGATGACTTAGGTGAAGTGAACCCGAAATGAGCTCTCAATTCCTAGCCATTGGTTGCAATGACAGCTCACTTCGAGAGCTCACATCACCTAAGAAGGCATCACGGTTTGATGTAAACAGAATCGACCGGCTGAATAGATCTGCAGGAGTTCAATCACATAATAGAACACAGCATAAGGCTTCGTTCACACGGCATTGTCCTGCACGTTTTTTTTGTAATCGTTTTTATAACGTATAGTCAACCGGGTGTTCATATGGTAAATTTTCATTCGTGTAAAAACGAATAGCCGCAGTTTATTTTATGCCACTGCGAACCGAATACGTCAAAGTTTATTCGATTTGCTTGACAAGTCCGTTGAGTATGCGTTTAAACGTATAAGCGGTACACGTTTTTTTGCAGTGCAATCGACGTGTGAATGGATCTATGTACGTTGTATGGTCACTATTTATACGTTAAGACGTATACTGCAAAAAAACGTGCAGGACAATGCCGTGTGAACGAAGCCTAAGGCGATAGTCACCGCCGCGGCCTACAAGTACCACCGACATCCAAAGCAAAACACTAAAAAGCGAAAAATAACTTTCTTTTCAGAAGTCGATGTCTTTGGTACTGTTTACCGATTTTCGACAGTACTTCGGAAAAAAAGTTATTTTTAAGTGGAAGATACACTTACCTTCAGGATGTATGTAGTCGATGATACCATTGCTCTCGTCCGATATGTACACCTGATCCATGTGTTGGACATAGCGCAGACGAACATGAGGTCCTAGAAACATTACATTACTGTATTTTACAATTACAACCCTGTATTGTGTGAACGGATAGGCAGATTTGTTATAAGACCTAAATTCTAGATATACTCTGACGCCCATTTAATTTTTTTAATTCTTTTTATTGACAGGCTCGCGCTTGACCTCTATCTCACCAGAGGGTAAGCGATGATGTAGTTTTTTAGGGTTCCGTACCCAAAAGAGTAAAAACGGGACCCTATTACTAAGACCCCACTGACCGCCTGTCTGGGCGGACACCATGCAGGCTTTATCTCATGAACCGTGACAGCTAGACTGTAAATTTTCACAGATGATGTATTTCTGTTGCCGCTATAACAACAAATACTAAAAACAGAATAAAGTAAATATTTAAGTGGGGCTCCCATGCAACATACAAGTTTTTTTTGCCTTTTTTGCGATAATGGTACGGAACCCTTCGTGCGCGAGTGCGACTCGCACTTAGCCGAGTTGCTTGTACCAGGGCCGCGGTAACTCCTTTGCACCGCGACTTAGACAGGCATCGGCCCTAGCGGACCTAGATATACACTTCCCCTCATCATGTCTCCAACCTACCTTTCAAGTTGTTCATAATGACGTGCCTCCGCCCCTCTCCGTCGAGTCCGATGCTGTCGATGTGGATGCTATTGTGCATCTCACTCTCCACCACAGCTACCATCATTCTCCTGCAGGATATTAAATTCAATAGTATTGTTTCACCGCTAAGGCAATATTTACCTACGAGTGATTTTATTCTAAAGAAAAAGTTCCTGCGATATTTTCTCGATTTATACCAAGCGACTATTATACTAAGTACCAGGCCCCTCAGAAAGTATTGCGAAAAAAAGTTTTTATATATGGGAGACTGGCCAGTTATAATGTTTTTCGAAAATATGATTATTTATAAGTAAAAATAAGTAAGTTCCAATTTCAAAATTTCCCTCCACATTTTTTGCGAGTTAATTCAAAGTATTGTGTCTCACTGAAATATGGATCTGCGCCGGGAACATTTTAGAGCTATGATTTTATACGATTTCAAGTGTCGCCTGAAACCGGATGAATCGTACGATAGACTTCAAATGGCATTCATGGATGAAGGCCCTTCCAAGGCAACCGTGTATCGTTGGTATAACGAATTCAAGCGCGGTCGACCAACTTTGGGGGATGACGAAAGAAGCGGTCGCCCTTTGACGGCTGTTACCGAAGAAAACGTGCTAGCAGTGAAAAATTTAATCCAAGACAATAGGCGAATTACATATCAGGAGATTCAACACATATTGAAGATTGGATCGGGAAGCGTTCACGAGATTCTACACAGCCATCTTCGCGTGAGGAGGATAGTATCACGCTGGGTGCCGCACAACCTCACCGATGCTCAGAAGCAGGCCCGGGTGGAATGGTGCCGTGATATGCTTAACAAATTTGAAGCAGGCTCGTCTCGGCGTGTTTACGACATCGTTACAGGTGATGAGTCCTGGATTTATCAATACGACCCAGAAACCAAGCGCCAGTCGACTGTTTGGGTGTTTCAAAATGAGCCAACGCCTACCGAAGTAAAGCGATCTAGAAGCGGGGGTAAGATTTTGATCGCTAGCTTTTTTAATTTGACTGGCCACTTGGTATCAATTCCCTTACGGGATCAAAGAAGCATTAATGCCGAATGGTATACTACCAAATGTTTGCCAGAAGTTTTCTCTGTTATAAGCAACAAGCGACCAAACACAGGGCTCCGCGGGCTACTGCTCCACCACGACAATGCACCTGCGCACACCGCACTCAAAACGAGGGACTTCCTGGACAGCACGCCAGTCAAACTCCTGGGTCACCCTCCTTACAGCCCTGATCTAGCACCGTGTGACTTCTTTTTATTCCCAAAAATAAAAAATCAGCTCAAAGGGATACAATTTTCGTCGCCGGAAGATGCGCTGGCTGCGTTCGAGCAGGCTGTAAACGAGGTGTCTGCGGCGGACTGGAAAAAGTGTTTTGAAAACTGGTTTAGGCGCATGAATCTTTGTATAGAGGCTGGTGGAAAGTACTTTGAAAAGATTTAATAAAAATATATGTACGTATAGAACAAATTTTTTTAGTTTCGCAAAACTTTCTGAGTGTCCCACGTAACTATTTATCCGGTTTGAGTAATACCTTTTAGGTTTTTGTGAGCTGCGCTAATGATATTGTTACATACTTTAATTGTATTTGGGGTTCTATTTATTCTATTTTAGCATATTGTTCTTTTGAAAATAGCAGAACAACCATCGAGGCGACATCGCTGTGCAGCGCGGGAGTTCGGCTGTATGCGTGTTTTCAACGGATTAGTCCAAGAGCGAGCGGAGCTTAGAGAACCCCGACACGGATAGGTTAGGTTTGAAGGGAATGACGGGAGCTGAAGTGAGCGAGCAAAGCGAATAAACATAGCTCCCGCCATCTCTTTCATGTTAGGTTACTTTATACCCTGCAAATAGAAAAAGGAGAGCTCCGTCGAAAAACTTTTATTTTCAAGTCTCTGTTTTAAACATTTGCATTCGCCCACTTAGTATTTCAGTAAGCTATACTCAGTATTTTTTTACACTTAGGTTAGGTTAGGTTAAAACGGGCAGGTTTTTTACACCTTTAATTTGAATTTAGTTTTCTCTTTAAATGCTCGTTTAAATACTATCATCTACATCTGCCACAACAACAACATATCAAATAGATATTTAGAGCTTTTTAATGTCCATGATAACAACTTAAATTCTCAGTAAAGCAGTAAAAACCGTTTATTAGTTCACTGACGCGTTTCGGTTCACTGTTGACTGGTGCTCTGAGAATTTTGGCCTCAAAAACAACTAAGAGAAAGAAAAAGAGAATTTATAATCAAAGCCAAATAAATCTTTAAGTGGAAGAACTTACCCATAATCCGGCATCACACACACGCTGATAGGCACCTCCTGGTCCTCGAACCTGTGCAACACAGCGCCTTCTGCTTCCTGAGAGAGACTACTTCTACGAAGCGAATGCCCCGTCCATTATGTACAGGTTATCTGTTGCGTAGTCTAGAAACTATCTACATCAGTATGAATATTAACATACCCATAATCCGGCATCACACACAAGCTGATAGGCACCTCCTGGTCCTCGAACCTGTGCACTATACAGCACGCTTCTGCGTCCTGAGAGAGACTACTTCTACTAGACGACGGTCCGCGTCCAGTATGCGCAGGTTATCTGTTGCGTAGTCTAGAAACTACCTACATCAGTATGAATATTAACATACCCATAATCCGGCATCACACACAAGCTGATAGGCACCTCCTGGTCCTCGAACCTGTGCACCACAGCGCGCTTCTGCGTCCTGATAGAGACTACTTCTACGAGGCGACGGCCCGCGTCAAGCATGTACAGGTTATCTGTGGCGTAGTCTAGAAAGAAGAAGAAGTTTTTTGCTGCATAGTATAATGAGTAAGGTGTTATTCTATTCTTGCAAGGGTGTGAATATGGATGTGTCGCTGACATTGCTCTAACTCGTATTTAGCCCTCTGTGTCTCAAAAATCTGTAATCAAAGCTACCGACAACGCCGTGAAGGTGGCAAAGTTTTGGGGTAGAATATAATGTGCTATGAAATTCGTAAGTTAGGTTTACGTCTCATTATTGCTGTTAACCAGAAACAAATCTTGATTCCAGGCTGTTACTGGGTATTACCGAAGGCGAAGTACACTTTGTCTGATCTCAGGATTGAACTAAGGATCCTTTGCTCAGCAGTCTGTTGCGTTTGCATCCTTAAAACTAATAAAGAAGTCGTAATATGTTGGCATTTTAGGCAAGCCTTCCATTGCAAAAGCAGTGGTCTGGCGCTGAGTAATGCCGCGGTCCCACGGTTTGATTCGCCACAGGACAGATCTTGAAAAGCGACGCGTCCGATGAAGCCTGTGGTGACCTGTTGTCGCCCGTCCGATCCATCAGGAGTCAGTAAGTTCAAAGGCGCGGCGTGATGGCGCCTGTCACAGCCTGTCGTGACCTACAAGGGCGCGTGCGCGCGTCTCAATTGGAGTGAATTGAGACGAGCGCACACTGCACACTGTTTAGAGAATATCTCGTAAACGCATGGACCGATTTACATTATTTAAACGGATAGAATTGTGCTACGTCTATACCAGACCAAAAGTATCAAATCCGTTCGATAATATAACGCATAAAATAGATGAAAGGCAGAAGATTTTTTTTCAATGTTTGTCTCTTACCGTAATCCATATCCACAACATTGTCCATTCCGTTGTAGATCAGCGGGTGAGTGATACCTAGCGCGAAGTCGGTCATGTTGATGTAGCTCACAGTCTTTCGCTGACCATCAAATAGGAATAACGAATCTGAAATTGAAAAAAAAGTTTTTTTGTATAATAGACCTACTTACAAGAAAGTCTAGAAAAATAGGATAGCAAGACCAAAAATGTGTAACCATATCTAATTTGATTTCAAAATAAACCTTGTTTGAAAACCTAGAATCGGGTTATTATATTCACAGTGGATCTTTGTGTCTCTAAAGTTGGTTCTGTCAATTAATGTGCAAGAAACAGTTTAACTGCATAGAGTAAGCGAGATAAGATGATGCGACAAACGTGAGCGAGTTAAAGAGACAGTTATACAATGATAACTTCACTTTCAATATTGACACAAAAATAGCTACTGCGCAGGCGCTTGCAGCCAATTCAGAGACACAAAGATCCGTTGTGAGTATTAATCCTTCGGAAACCTAACCCGATTCTAAATAAGTAGATATTTTCAATTATTATTTGAGCATCCTTTCAGTCCAGTATCACTGACTGGGTGCAAGGGTCTCTCGTTCTGGAGTTTCCTACTACATTAAAGAAGTTATTACTCAACGAGTTGTCGGATTTCATTTCCGATAAATTTTTAATGAGCCTGTACTATCCCACTACTAAGCACAGTCCCCATTCCTTCCAGTTTTCACGATGGTCTGCAAATTCAATATTAGAAAATGTCCATAGTCTTAGCCTTGTAATATTCATAATCTTACTTCTGAATTGCCCGTAGGCTATGGCATGCACGCAGCTGGTGTAGAAGTGCGTGGCGTGACACGCCGGGTTGCCGAGCGCGTCGTACTGTTTCTTGGTGAACATGTGTCCTCCTGCCACCACCAGATACTTGTCACATCACCTGAAGACACTCTTACCTCTGAACTGATCATAGGCCATGGCCTGCACGCGGCCGATGTATAGTGCGTGGCGTGACACGCCGGGTTGCCGAGCGCGTCGTACTGTATCTTGGTGAACATGTGTCCTCCTGCCACCACCAGATACTTGTCACATCACCTGAAGACACTCTTACCTCTGAACTGATCATAGGCCATGGCCTGCACGCGGCCGATGTATAGTGCGTGGCGTGACACGCCGGGTTGCCGAGCGCGTCGTACTGTATCTTGGTGAACATGTGTCCTCCTGCCACCACCAGATACTTGTCACATCACCTGAAGACACTCTTACCTCTGAACTGATCATAGGCCATGGCCTGCACGCGGCCGATGTATAGTGCGTGGCGTGACACGCCGGGTTGCCGAGCGCGTCGTACTGTATCTTGGTGAACATGTGTCCTCCTGCCACCACCAGATACTTGTCACATCACCTGAAGACACTCTTACCTCTGAACTGATCATAGGCCATGGCCTGCACGCGGCCGATGTATAGTGCGTGGCGTGACACGCCGGGTTGCCGAGCGCGTCGTACTGTATCTTGGTGAACATGTGTCCTCCTGCCACCACCAGATACTTGTCACATCACCTGAAGACACTCTTACCTCTGAACTGATCATAGGCCATGGCCTGCACGCGGCCGATGTATAGTGCGTGGCGTGACACGCCGGGTTGCCGAGCGCGTCGTACTGTATCTTGGTGAACATGTGTCCTCCTGCCACCACCAGATACTTGTCACATCACCTGAAGACACTCTTACCTCTGAACTGATCATAGGCCATGGCCTGCACGCGGCCGATGTCGAAGTGCGTGGCGTGACACTCCGGGTTGCCGAGCGCGTCGTACTGTATCTTGGTGAACATGTGTCCTCCTGCCACCACCAGGTACTTGGGGCGGTAGTCTCCTACATCTGTTGATAAAAAAAAACAAGAATGAAATTAGAATGAGCTTTAGAAGAACCTAAGGGTCTAAACAGACAGACTGCATTATATAAACTGCAAGCCAACTGCAAAGCTGCCGTTTAGGTGCAGTTTCTGTGTAGACTTCGTCGTAACTCTAACCGACGCATGCAGATACGATGCAGTTCTAAGGCCAGGTTTCAACCTGCAAGCAAGTCGCTTGGTAAGTTTAATTACATTGTCCGGTACCGCGGTTGATCACATTATACCTCGTTAGCCCGCTATGTAAAGCAATTTGCATGTTAGCTGTTTACAGGTGGAAACGTGACCAGTCTGTTTGCAGGATCGTATCAGGGTGCGTTCTGTAGTTTCTGGCTATCCACATGGAAAAAGTGTAAGTTTATGTATGTGTGGATTCGGTGTAAAGGAAGAAATTACCTGAGTGAGGAGCTTCCTGTCACTTTTGGTGTTCCTCAGGGAAGTGTGGTTAGTCCCACACTTTTCTCGGTGTATAACCGGTTGTGTAACTTTCTTCTCGAAAATGTAAACACAGCCTTTGCTGACGAAACTGCTCTCACCTTTACTGGGAATACCTGGCACAAAGCTTTACAGGGCTTTCAAAGCATTTTTAAGCCATTACTCTGGCTTTCTTGCTTTAAAGCACCATCATGAGTCAGTCATGTTTGCGGCACCGAGTCATAGGTCTTCTAATAATCTATCCAACATGTCGACATATCCTTTTGGGAACGCCGATGCTGTTAGCTAAAGGGTATATCAAATAGGAGTTGCTCCTTAGTACCGCGGGACCCATTCCAACATCCATTCTGACAGACCGATATTTTTATTATATGTTTATTATATTTTGCTCTTAAAATGGATAGGAAACACGTGATGGATTTAGAATTTTTAGGTTCCGCGGTGGGTAATTTCTGTTGTTAAGAACTCGGATAGCGAACCAGACTCCTAGGCTGTCTTGTACTGAGATGCCGTTTCTACAGATCTTTTTCATTTTGTGCACATAATTTAATATCGTCCATGTAAATTAGATGTGAGATTGTTTGTGAGTGTTTGTTCTGTAGAGTGTTTGAGTCAATACCCGGCCCGATAACGCTACAGGAGTTGAGACAAGGGGTTCAGTGCGAGGCACAACCTTTCAACGCGGGATTCAGAGAATCACCTTGATATTTACTTTTCTCTCTTTTCTTTTATATTTGACGAGTAGTAATATTACTGTGATTGCAATTTATTTGAAGTGTGGTTTTCCACTGTGGCATTATGTTTCGTAGCCCACTTGCGCTTTCCTGGGTTATCCTAAATAACCCGGTGTTAACAGCAAGCTCAGGGTTAATAAAATAAATCATCTTGCGCCACTCAGAGTTACGAGGTAAATCTAGAGTTAAACTTATAAATCACGTTTAGTCGGGTTAAATAAATAAATTTAGAGTTTGTAAACTCGGGAGTTAAGTCGTAAATATTTTAATTCTTGATACGCATTGCACCCTTAAAAACTAATGCCGGGTTTACTAACCCGACATTTAACCTGACATTTGTCAAAGTCTGTGACCTGAAAATATGTAATCCGACCAAAAATTCTTGAATGAACAATGAATGGAACTTGTATGCGTCTCTTTTACACTACATTTCGATACGTAATACTTTCTTGTCTTTGAATTTTTAACATGACATTTCATTTTTAACGTATTGTATTTGGATCATTCGTTCACCGTCGCCATTAGCCACGATTTTTTTTTGTTTGCTGTAGCTTTAAGAAATCCTGCTGCCTAATTGTGTAAGTGAATTCGGCAAAGGAAACAATCTGTTTATTTCCCAAAAACGACTTTTCGTATTGCAAAATATAGGCATGTCATAGAAAATTTTCTTCCTCATCATCAGAAAACATAATTTCCTTTCTGATTAGAGAATATCTCGTAATCGCGTGCACCGATTTACATTATTTAAACGGATAATATGATTCTACGTCTACCTTTATTCATTTTGAAAATATATATTTTTATTTTTAGGAGGTGAAAATGCAGAAATTTACAGGAACAAAAAAATATATTTTGGTATGGAGATAGTTTGATACTTTGGAATAAAAAAACTATCCTAGTTTTTTTTCGGTAGTTCTAGTAATAAAGGGGAAAGTTTGGACGGGGATCGTGATGATGTTTGTAACTCAATCACGCCAGAACGGCTAAATGGATAAGGATGAAATTTTGCACAGAGATAGATTGTAGTCTGGAATAGCACATTGGTGTATTACTTTTTATCCCCTTTTAATGTTCCCTCGAGAAAATAAAACACATTTTCAAAAGAAAATTATTTATGCATCTTTTATTCTTCATTATTATGTTTATAGTAACATTAACTAAAAATAAATTTATTGAGATACCTACATTAAATGTATTATTTATTTACACTGAATCTCTCGAATTCTAATTTCCTAATTTTTTCATTATGCTCATGTTTTCTTTTCATCTCTTCCATCTCCATTGACCACAGCACTTGTTTATGTTTCATTTTTTTATTTTCAAAGTCCAGCTGACTTCTCAATAATTGAGTTTGCAAATCAAACAATTCCATATTTGCAGTTGCCAGGTTTTTAAATTTTGCTGCAACCGTTTGTTTAGGTGGTGCTTTAGATTTTAGATTCTGTTTACCTGGAATTCAAATTAAATAATAATATATTACATAATTATTGAAACTGATTTATTATTTGACTACAGAAAACAGCCCAAAAATTGCACCAACCCTTATTAAGCACAGTACTTTTTTCTGCTCTTTATTATACCATACTTTTTGTGGTCATTCAATTGCAATATACAGGGGTGAGAATTAGCTTGTCTGGATCGCGGATAAATTTGAAAGAGAGTTACCGCGACCCTGGCTCAAGCAACTGAAGGAACACGGATAGGTCTTAGTCAGTAAAAGTCTGACACGCCCGCCCGCTTCACCGGGAGCGGGAGAAGTCATTGGATGAATAGAGATGTTTCCTGGGTATTAAAATGATAATTCTATTTAGTCCGTCAGTGAGATTATCAAATAATATTGGACACGTATTTTTTGCTTTACCAAATCTATAAAAAAATTACAAAATTAAAGCGCATCAAAGTTCAGGAGTGGGGGCTTGTGGCGTCACTAAGGCAGTATAAAGTGTACTAGCGGTAGCGGCGTGACGTCACACGATATTTTAACACATTATATCGTGGTCACTTTATGTTTACGGATCAAAAGAAGAAATAAGTGTCCTATATTTTTTATGAATCTACCTGACGGACAAAAAACTAATTTCCAGTAAACTACGCTATTCCCAACAGTGTCCGTCCCAAAACAAAGGGGGTGAGAATTGAATATAACTTCCTTGGGGAAAGTTGTTCATATACATGAGCAAAAGGAGTTTTTGAAATATAATCGCACCTTTCCAATACAACCTGTAAGAAATCAAGGTCATGGCTAGAGCCAAACATCTTTAATAATATCTATGTAGTGAATATCACGGAAGTGAAAGAAAGAAAAGCAAAGCCAAAGACATCGCACACATAGCAAAAACAGCCGCAGCATCGAAGTAGCTTAATCAGCCTATAATGTCAACACTGCTGAGACACAGGTCTCCTCTTTCTCTGAGAGGGACTAGGACTTAATGCACCACGAGGGCGGCCGAAAGACGTCCACAGCTGTATATTGGCCAAGTGTCACCACATCGAGCGGTCCTGTGCGTCTCGCATCCAGCGAATACCCGTAACCTTAACGGTCGTCGCTTCACCTAGAGGGAGGCCTTCCGACGCAGCGTCTTCCAGTACGCGGTCGTCACTCCAGAACTTTTCGGTCCCATCGACCATCCGTTCTGCGAGCAATGTGCCCTGCCCACTTGCCACTCAGTTTGGTAATACTCTCGACTATGTCGGATTGGTCACTGAAGTGATACTCTTACCTACTACTAATATAAACGTGAAATTTTGTGAGGATGGGTGGATGGATGTTTGTTACTCTTTCACGCAAAAACTACTCAACGGATTTCGATTAAACTTTATAGAAATTTAGATTAAACATCAGAATAACACACCTCTTTATATATAAAAGAGAAATTATGTATGTATGTACGTGGGACACTCAGAAAGTTTTGCGAAACTAAAAAAAATTGTTCTATACGTACATATATTTTTATTAAATCTTTTCAAAGTACTTTCCACCAGCCTCTATACAAAGATTCATGCGCCTAAACCAGTTTTCAAAACACTTTTTCCAGTCCGCCGCAGACACCTCGTTTACAGCCTGCTCGAACGCAGCCAGCGCATCTTCCGGCGACGAAAATTGTATCCCTTTGAACTGATTTTTTATTTTTGGGAATAAAAAGAAGTCACACGGTGCTAGATCAGGGCTGTAAGGAGGGTGACCCAGGAGTTTGACTGGCGTGCTGTCCAGGAAGTCCCTCGTTTTGAGTGCGGTGTGCGCAGGTGCATTGTCGTGGTGGAGCAGTAGCCCGCGGAGCCCTGTGTTTGGTCGCTTGTTGCTTATAACAGAGAAAACTTCTGGCAAACATTTGGTAGTATACCATTCGGCATTAATGCTTCTTTGATCCCGTAAGGGAATTGATACCAAGTGGCCAGTCAAATTAAAAAAGCTAGCGATCAAAATCTTACCCCCGCTTCTAGATCGCTTCACTTTGGTAGGCGTTGGCTCATTTTGAAACACCCAAACAGTCGACTGGCGCTTGGTTTCTGGGTCGTATTGATAAATCCAGGACTCATCACCTGTAACGATGTCGTAAACACGCCGAGACGAGCCTGCTTCAAATTTGTTAAGCATATCACGGCACCATTCCACCCGGGCCTGCTTCTGAGCATCGGTGAGGTTGTGCGGCACCCAGCGTGATACTATCCTCCTCACGCGAAGATGGCTGTGTAGAATCTCGTGAACGCTTCCCGATCCAATCTTCAATATGTGTTGAATCTCCTGATATGTAATTCGCCTATTGTCTTGGATTAAATTTTTCACTGCTAGCACGTTTTCTTCGGTAACAGCCGTCAAAGGGCGACCGCTTCTTTCGTCATCCCCCAAAGTTGGTCGACCGCGCTTGAATTCGTTATACCAACGATACACGGTTGCCTTGGAAGGGCCTTCATCCATGAATGCCATTTGAAGTCTATCGTACGATTCATCCGGTTTCAGGCGACACTTGAAATCGTATAAAATCATAGCTCTAAAATGTTCCCGGCGCAGATCCATATTTCAGTGAGACCACAAAGTACGTAAGCGGCGGCGCGCCGCAGACAGAGGGGCCACTCTCACTTTGACATTTCGGTTTTACAGGGAATATTGGGCAATATTGGACCGAGCTCAGTCGCGGCTGTCATGATTGCTTTGTGCAGGCGTTTGTCACGTCATTCATACATTAAGTACTGTAATGAGGTTGGTTGCATTGGATGGGTTACCTTTATTATTTGTTACAGACCGAATTTACTTTTTTGTTTTTAATTCTTTCTTTCAATTATTTTTATGTTATAAAGGTCATTAATCTTTCAAGATGACAAATTAGAAAATCATTATCTAGGATTATAATAAATTATTTTAAGCCCATAGATAAAATTGGGAACTTGTCATAATAAGAAGGTTCAAGTCATACAGCTTACAAATATGTTTCCTCCGACTGCACAGCATAATTTTCTTCTTGTTTAAGATCATCTTTGGTTTTTTTGATTTTATTAGGTACCTGTTTTTCACATTTATATTTTTGTCGAGCTTGGAGCTTTTTACAATTTATTTTTTTAAGTGGGATCATTATTACACTATTACTACGTCTTTTTACTCTCCAATATTTATCGTATGTGGCGTAATATGAAATGTTTCGTGATATTAAATGGATATTTGATGCTCTGTCTACCCTCTAAGGCATGTAAGCATGATATGATGTATGTTTAGACGAATCTGTGTATTTATGTTTGTAACTTGGGCAACCTACTCTTTTTTTTTAATTCGGAATCAATATAGTTGCAACCCTAGTAAATCTGTCAAGTTTAGCTGTCAATTTTCTAAACGGCGGGAGTGGCCCTTCTGTATACTTACTATTTTGTGGTGAGACACAATACTTTGAATTAACTCGCAAAAAATGTGGAGGGAAATTTTGAAATTGGAACTTACTTATTTTTACTTATAAATAATCATATTTTCGAAAAACATTATAACTGGCCAGTCTCCCATATATAAAAACTTTTTTTCGCAATACTTTCTGAGGGGCCTGGTATGTTCCTTATAGACTGCGAAAAGGCTGGACCGATTTTAATGAAATTTTCAGACAATCATTAGATTGATCCAGCGGATAATCCTGTAGTTTGTTGGCGATCGGACCTTTATTTAACGATGAAGGCAGAAGCTAGTAGGCTTCTATTTATAAAGATATTGGGAGATGTACTAATAACACACGGGCGGAGCCGCGGGCGGCAGCTAGTGGTTAAATAAATGGTACATCATACTCACGAGTCAATAGCGGATGCGCCTTTTTTTTTTTATTTGCCCTGTGATTTGTAAAAAAGCCTTGCTCATTGTCCCGAGCATCATCTTTGATCGTCTGCGAACTATTGTTTACTTCCGATAGTGGGTCTGTAAAATACAAAATATTTACAAGGTACTTACAGTAGCTAACATTATTGCCCAGTATGTACCTATTTAGCGCAGCCTAAAGATGAAGATCTTCAATCAGAGCGTCCTGCCTGTTATGACTTTCGGAAAGGAAACGTGAACACTCACGGTACGACTGTTCTATACATTCAAAGTCGCTTAGCGAACTATGGAACGGGCTAAGCTTGGAATGTCTCTGAGGGATATAAGTGATCGATTGTGTTCTTGAATGTAGACCGTGAATCGTTAAACGTAAGGTAGGCGAGAATCGAGCTAAATGGCGTGCATTTGGAGAGGCCTATGTCCAGCAGTGGATTGCTGTAGGCTAATGATCACAGCCATCTGGTTAATTTAGCCAGCTAATTAGACGAATAATAATACATACATACATACATAAACTCACGCCTTTTTCCCATGGGGGTAGGCAGAAACTACAGAACGCCACCTGCTACGATCCTTACATACTTCTTTTGCTTCACACACATTCATACATCTAGTCATACACACACGCCGGTTATGGGTACTGCGCACTTGGCCTTTCTGAAGAACATCACCTATAAGGTCTATATATGTCTTTCTAGGGCGTCCCCTCCCGGCGTTTCCATTCACGTCTACCTTTCGTTAGTCGCCTTTCATTCATCCTCTCAACATGGCCAAACCATCTTAACATACTCTTTTGAATTTTTGTCACTACATCTTCTTTTAAACCACAACGTTGTCTTATTACCTCATTCCTCAATCTATCATTTAAAGTTACACCACACATACGAATAATAATAGTTGCCAAATAATACTACGTCTTCTGCAAATTTTCGCGAAATATTTGAGTCCAAGCAACAAATCTAATCAACCTAACCAAACATTACAATTTCATCAATATCCAATTTAACTAAATGACTGCACGAGATTCAGCCATCTGGTTAAACGTTGCGCTCAATGACTTGGCTAGTTGTCCTTCAGCCACTTAATTGGATGCCGGCGTTTAATGAACGGCCTAGGCATCTAATTAGCTGGCTAATTTAACCAGAAGGCTGCGACATTTATAAAACAAAAACTTTCTAGTTCCCTTCCTTCAGCTTTGATTTGTGGTATATTTTGGGATGCCATAATACCGCTGTCTCCGTCATAAATGGTATACATTCCATCAATAAGTCAAGTAAAACCTTGACCTTTTCCAATAATGGATCATTGTTGTTTTTTGCTGGTGGTCCTCCACCTGGCAAGGAAACCATTCATCATTATAAATATTATACGAAACAACAATTATGGAAAGTAGAAACCAAAGAAGTTTCAGTGACAAGTGCTCAACCGTAGTCATAGTACTTTATTTTTTTATATTGCTGCAAACATTTTTTGGCACACACCCCTGTAGTTTCAGCATTTTTTTTTCCATCCTAGTGCCATATTCGAATCTTCAATATTGACAACTAAAACTTCCCTAATCGACTGCAAAAATAAAGAATAAATACAGTCACGAGAAATTACGTGGCAAATGGAAAAGAATCTTCAGAATATTAACATACCTGTCGCAAATAATTTTTATATGCCCGTTGTAAGCTTTCAACAGCGCAATTAAAACCAGATGTGCTTGAATTGTATTCTTTCATCACTTCTAGCAAAGATTTTTGTTTTTTAAGCAGGTTGACTCCATCAGATTTTATATTTCCTATCACATGTCGATATTTCGTGACCATATTACAAAAAAGTAAATTATACCTAGATGTGAAATTGGGGCACTAAACGCGATTTCTTTTCCATTTTGAACAAAAACACTTAATTCACTTCGTAGCGGTGAACGAATGATGCAAGTACAATACGATTAAAATAAAATATCATGTTAAAAATTCAAAGATAGAAAAGTCTTATGAATCGTAACGTAGTGTAAAAGAGACACGCATACAGGTTCCGTTCATTGTTCATTCATTTATTTTTGGTCGGATTACATTTCAGGGCCCAAACAAGCCTCTCTAATTACTGGCTATTTGCATTTCGATATTCGGCAATTTTGCATCTAGTCTGAGGGCGTCCTACCTAACGATTACCAGTAAATTCAGCAAGGCAAAGGGTTTGAAAAAGCCACTTCGCGACTTTCATCTCGCATGTGATTGGTCCATTGATGGCGGTCAAAACCCTTGCCGAATTCACTTACGCAATTAGGCTGCAGCTGCAGTTCTTCCTATTCTCATGGAAAAAAGGTGCAGGTTATGTATGGATTAGATCAAGAGAATTAGTTTCACTACTGAGCTGAGAACAAGGAGAGAGAGCTGAGAACAAAACATGTTTGGAAGAAAAACTCTGATGATGCATGATGGCTTTTCTTCTTTACGTGTGACCTCTGGTTTTAGAGTTAATTAAGCCGCCTCTGGAAACCCCACAGACCTCTGACTTGGCTATTTCAGACTAACATCAACTATATAAGTCCAGGTTTCCTCCCGATGTTTTTCTTCACCGTTGCCTGTGATGTCCAAGATAAACTTAGAAAGTAAATATGAATTTGAAAAGTCATGTTGGAGAGGAGCTCGTGGCTAAATAATAACAGCCGCACGGGTCGATCTTCAAGGTTAAGCAACGCTTGACGAGGTCGGTCCGTGGATGGGTGACCATTTCAACATACCGAGTTTCCTCCGTGCCTCGGAAAGTACGTTAAGCCGTTGGTCCCGGCTGTCATTTGAAGATCTTTGACAGTCGTTACGAGTAGTCAGAAGCTTGAGATCTGACACCAGTCTAACCAAGGGGTACCGCTATTACCCATTTACTGGGTTGTGGAGGTCAGATAGGCAGTCGCTCCATGTAAAACACTGGTACTCAGCTGAATCCGGTAAGACTGGAAGCCGACCCCAACATAGTTGGGAAAAGGCTAGGCAGATGATGATGAAAAGTCATGTTGGTACTTACTTGCCCGTATTTGAACCCACGACCTCAAGCACAAGAGGCGAGGCTCAGCCACTAGGCCACCACGACTCATGATGACAGAACAGTAATACTTACGATGACACGCGTTGTTGGTGATTTCCATGCCATCGGGGCAGGCACACACGTGGCTGACATTGGAGTTGATGAGACACAGGTGCGAGCAGTTGTTGTTGCTGCAGGGGTTGATGGTTGCGTTCATCAGGACTGGGTGGTACATGTGCATGCCTACGAAGGAAAGAGATATATGGATAGGGCATGATTAACGGAATCTCGTAATATCGGAATCTCGGCACAAAATTTGCGATATTTCAATTCCGATACTGTGTGATCCAATATCGATTGATCAAAGATGATTAGAGAGAGACACAATAGTAAATCATCATTATCAATCATTATTATTTCTCGGCATAAAGTGTTTATTTATTGTACTTAATGCAATCACATACCGAATTTTTTTAAATAACAAAAAAATGCGCGGTATCTAACGAAGGAGCGCAATTTTATTCCGATATTTAGTTCCAATATCGGCAATCAATACCGGAATTGAAAACCTTCCGATATTACATGCCCTATATATGGAGTTAAGAGAGCGTTTGTATGAGTCCAAGTCTTTTTATCAAATAGGGGGCAGGCCTGGTGGTAAGTGAAAGATATCTGCAATTACAGAGATTACAGATGCGTTGATGCGTTCCCTAAAGACGAAATTGAAATGTGTCTGTTAATGGTGTAATTAACAGACACATTTCAATTTCGTCTCGTCTCTCTCTCTACTTTCTCTCGTCTCGTCAAAATAAAAAAAGTGTTGTAGTAATATATTATAAACTCCTTGGTCAACATTGAACGTCTTAAAAAAAAAGAAGAAACTTTATTGTCAGGATTGATTGTGTCATTGTAAAAACATGTTGAATTTTGTTAAATAAAACCTTGCGGGTACCCCTATTGCGGGTATATTCTTTTACTTCAAGTGTTTTTTTATTTTTCAAAGAAAAACACTTTTTTTATTTTTTTTTTAAAGAAAGAAAGAAATTTGGCACAGGAATAGATTATAGCCTGGAATAGCACATTCCACTTATTATCCCGATCTAACGTTCCCTTGGTATGATAAAACACAAGCTAAATAGAGTAGTAGCAAGTAATAGAGTAGAATTTACAAATAAAGTAAATTCTCTCGATAATCTAAAACTCACCAATCACAGGAGTATCAAGCTTCAGCAGCAAATTCCTCTTCTTCGCGGTGCCGTGCAGTTTGTCCAGCGTCTGTATACTGTTGGACATCCAATCACTCCAGAACACGGTGTTCTCAAACACCACGATGGAGTATGGATGATGGAATGGCTCTTGGAAGAGAGACTGTTGGAGAATTCAAAGATAACATAAGAAATTATGTAGCCTGTTCTCTGGTAGTCCTTTATTCAATTACTTTTCTTATTATCTACATTTTTATAAATTTCTTGAAAAAAATAAAAAATACACATGTAATATATAAAAAAGGTTAATAAAAAAAAACAAAAAATCCCGAGTGCTTAAAAAGCGAACTAAAAAGACGTAAACAAGCAGAAAATCATGCTGTGCAGTCGGAGGATACATATTCGCGAGTTGGCTGACCAATACCAGATGTATCCTCCGACTGCAGAAGAAAATCACGAGTTTTCTTCTTTTTATAGCTTTTTAGTTCGCTTTTTAAGCAGTCGGGTTTTTTGTTTTTTTTTTCATTAGCTTTTTTATTTACAACCTTTTAGTTATTTTTTTTTAATTAGGTACATTTAAACACGTTATATATTTTTGAAAACATCTCTTAAAACCCTTTATTTCGATACCCAACACGATGGGTTTGGAAGAAAAAAAATATTACCCCCACAAAATGGCGCCGAAAATACGTAATTTTTTTCTTATCTTATTTTAATGTAGCTAGTGACACTCGCAGGGTTAAGACAAATCGATTGACGTAAGAATCATCAAAATCGGCCAACGCGTTTGGTCTCTAGAACGCCACATAGGAACAAACATACATACATACATAGACTGATAAACACATTACCCTCCTGCGGCAGTCAGGTAAAAAATAGAGGCCCATCGGTATCGGGCACAGGATTCAAGCTACCGGTCAGGTCAGGGCTCCAGAAAGAGGATGTGATATTGCCAGTTTCGAGAACTTGGTCGGGCACATACCTGCAGCCTCATTGCGTAAGAGAATACACCAAATCGACCAATCACATGCGAGATGAATGACGCGATGTTGATTTCCGTCTGTGTGATTGGTCGATTGATAGCGGTCAAACCCTTCGCTTTGCCGAATTCACTTGCGAAATTCAGCTGCTGTAGTACGGTACCTCCGACGCCATATATATATTATAGCCTCCGATGCCATATATTTCGGAACAAGTTGCTGATGGATAATCCTGGGTACAAGGTTGTGCCTATATAGTACCAGTTATTATTATTGGGGCATTTACTTCACAGGGGTTGAACATATTGGCGCCCAAACAATGACCAAATGAATATTTTTAGTACAGTAGTAAAAATAACATAAGTAGTAGTAGTACCACAAAACTGTGTGTCAACGGTTTCTCTTAGTCAAAATGTTAAACATGGTTTTGTGGGACTAGTACTACTACTTTTGATCGGTCTCGTACCCATTGGCTTATCTACATTTCACACTATCAATAATGGTAATAACACTTTTTTGCTATATACCATCAATACACATCGAGGAATAGGCAGTTGATATGTTGGTAAGCACACAGTCTCAGTCGGTATTGTGTGGTGTTGGAGCGAAGAAGTCAGCTAAGAGCCAAAAAAAACTTTTTTTTTGCACTGTTCCTCCCCGATAGACTAAAGGTGGAAACATACTAAGTGACGCCACGCGACGCCATCCGACGCATTACAGTACTAATCAATCTCATATATTCAATGATCAAACGCACTCCCACGCGGTAACATCCAGTCGGTCTAGTTCGGCGTGTTGCTGGGAGAGCTTCGCACGCAATGTATTTTTAAAGTTAACACCTGATGCCACGCGTCAGTAATTTGGGAACATTCCTGGTATAAAGACATTTTAGTCCTCACTGAGAGCATTTACGAGTAATGAGCATTCGACGTCGAATATTCGAGTGGTGTGGACGTCGAGCCGAGCGTTACAGACTTACTCGCAAGCGCGAACTTCGGCCGGTGTGGACGTCTCGCAACGATTTTCGCGGAAACGCCTCGCATTCAAATTTCACGCAAATAAAACGCTCGAAAGCGAGTACTCAATAATGAAATCAATGAGTACGTATGTAGATATTACTGCCCTCTTCTAAAGCAAGAAACAGTTCGTTGATCTTAAGTGTTTGTGACCTTCTTAGTCAATCGCATGGTATAATAATATACTTCGTATATGGTCAATCGTATTATCGAATTAATGACATTTAACGAGATCGTATTCGAATGCTCCAAGCTCGCAAGGGAATGTTCCACTCGAACGTTCATAGTTTTGCTTGAACGTGGATGCTGGGCTCGCTGGCGAGCATTTGTTGCTCGCCTACGATTGCTTGTTTAAAAATGCGAAACGAGAGAGGCCACTGAGGGCCGCTGAGGGCGCTCCTTTAGTGAAACTACTCAGTATTATATATGATATGAGTTCAGGCCAATACTGTTACTGTTTCTAGTATTAGAAATAATACTAGAAACGAAGCTATGACACTAGCAAAACGTGTTGAAGCACTTGGAGCGTCATGTGACGTATTATATATATTTAGTTTTTTTATAGATTGTATAGGTGCACGATTCACATCGGGTGTCGGCGTTTTAGTAGTATATTTCCACCTTAAGGCTTGATAAAAAGATGTTTCGTTAATATAGTCCCACTCGAAAAAAGACATAAAAAAACTAAAAAATTAACTCACATAAACATGCTTCCCATTAACCATGACGACTTTGACGGTCTTATCGACGAAGTAGAGGCGTTCATTGGGCGCGTCGATGGCCAGTCCAGTGGCGTAGACGTCCAAATGGTCCACTAGCACCTCAGGGTGACTGCCGTCCATGCGCGCGGTCATTATCACGGCGCGGCGGTGCCAGTCCGACCAGTACATTTTACTGTGAAGGATTGTGGGTATAAAAACTTTGAAAGACCAAATATATAGAGGGGAGGGTTTTAGAGTAAGCATATCCAGGGCAATAAGTTGATTGCTGAGCAGGTGCGGCTTGCTGAGAGAACACCTGAATGTATCTGAAAAGTGTATGACATGACGACTTTGACAGTCCTATCGACGAAGTAGAGGCTTTCATTGGACGCGTCGACGGCCAGTCCAGTGGCGTAGACGTCCAGATGGTCCACTAGCTGCGCAATGCGCTGTGTGTCGTGGGTTCGATTCCCGCACGGAACAAATATTCGTAAGGCCTACAGATTGTTGTTCCGGATCTAGGTGTCTGGTGTATGTGAGTTCAAATGTTTGTAAACGCACCCACGATACGGGAAGAAATTCCTAGTGTGGGCAGATTAAAAAAAAAAAGTGAAAAAAAAATGTGCCGCGTCGCAAACCATGCTCATTGTCCCGCGCTCTGTTGCCAAATCAACACGGAAATGAGGAAATAACCGAAGATATTTGTAAAAGAACTTACCCATTCTTAGCATCAAGGGTAACAAATCTGGGATGCTGAGTGTCAGTATGGATGGTGGTGCAGATGGAGCCGTCAGCTCTACACGCGGAGATAATGCCTCTCTCTGCATCGCTGAAGTAGATGTTTCCCCCCAGGTAGTCTATTGCGATGTCACCCGGGTCTTCGAGACCGAGGCCTACTAGCACCTGAGAATAGAATACAATAGAAAAAAAATGCTTCACGAAGAGTACGAAGGATATACTTAACCCAAGATAAATGAGAGTCTTGTAATGAGCGTTTCTGTTATCTCTTTCATTCTATTCTTGACAAAAATACAGGTTCAATACATGTTAAAATATCAAAATCTGCGCTTGTAACCTTCCGATTGGTTAGTTAATCGACAGTAACCTCCGACAGACCTTTCTGGGGGGTTAGTGCGAGTCTGCCCCGAAGTATCCTCCCTCAGAGTTCCTAAACTCCCGAAATTTCTTTAGCGGCTGATTTTGGGAGTATTATACGAGACAAAAAAACGGGCTCTTAGCTTATTTATAACAAATTAATTTAAAAAACGAAAACCCGACTGCTTAATAAGCGAACTAAAAAGATATAAACAAGTAGAAAATCATGCTCTGCAGTCGGAGGTGGTCAGCTCGCGAATATGTATCCTCCGACTGCACAGCATGATTTTCTACATGTTTATCTTTTTAGTTCGCTTATTAAGCAGTCGGGTTTTTGATTTTTAAATTAACTTTTTTTATTTACAACATTTTAGTTTTTTTTTTTCGAATCACATTTAAACATATAAGTGGTATATATTTTTGTAATCCCCTCTAAAAATCTTTCATTTTGATAACCCACTCGATGGATTTCATAGAAAAAAAATTGAGTCCCCCAATTATGGCGCACAACACTTGGGCGGCCAAGCCCTATCTAACGATGTATTAATAATAAAAATCCGTCTAGTGGTTTGCAAGATATGAGGTAATAATAGTTATTTGTTAAACAAGAGTGCAAAGTTGCTTTTTAAACGCGTGTTCAATTTTGATGACCGAGCAAGCGAAGGATTCTAAAATTTATTTAATTAGAATCCTGAGCGTTAGCGAGGGAATCAAAAGAGCACGAGGTGAAAAATCTTTGCACTCGAGTGCAACACGTAACTTTTCATTCCACCTCAGCGAGGAAGTGACAAAAATGCAAAAAAAAAACGTTTACAATCACAAGATAGGTACACTTTTATTTCAGTTTAGGTATTAATTACTACATTATGACAGGTAAGTATTACAGAATAATCTTTAAATTATAACAAAATAATACTAAGGTATAATTAAGAAAATTTTAAAGTAACGTTGCTACAGTTATTTAAATTGAGTGTAATATTTTTGTTTGGTACTGTAATATTGATGTTAGTCACTTGTGTACTGTTTTTCGGTAAACTATCTGTCATACTTAGTTGTACCGATTCATCGGATTCCCTTGGCGTGAATGTGGGAGAGAGAGGGAGATGGTTAGAACCGCGTACAAAGCAAATTGAAAAAAGAACACCAAAAAGGTTCCGAGTCTGAGTTTTTAACAAATTAAAAAAAGTTGTATGATATATTCGGCACCATAGAGGTACCATAGAGCAGTAAATAGGTTTAATGTTTTTTTAAATTCATAAACTTAGTGCACACGATGTTCTTAATTCAATTTACTTTATCCTCTAGTGAATAAAAAAACTTAATTCAAAAAATCAAAAAACCCGACTGCTTCAAAAGCGAACTAAAAAGTCGTAAACAAGGAAAAAATCATGCTGTGCAGTTGGAGGATACATATTCGCGGGCTGGCTGACCAAAATCTGGTGTATCCTCCGCCTGCACAGCATGATTTTTTCCTTGTTTACGACTTTTTAGTTCGCTTTTGAAGCAGTCGGGTTTTTTGATTTTTTGAATTAAGTTTTTTTTATTTATAACTTTTTAGTTAGTTTTTTTCGAATAAGATACATTTAAACATATAAGTGTTATATATTTTTGAAATCACCTCTTAAAACCCTTTATTTTGATACCCCACACAATGGGATTGGAAGAAAAAAAAAATTTGGACCCCCACAATATTATTTTTTTTTTTTTTTTTTTATATATTATAGGCTCGCGCTTGACCACTATCTCACCTGATGGTAAGCGATGATGTGGTCGACGGTGAAGCACGCTTGCCTAGAAGTAACCTATTCACTCTTGACTTAAAGACTCCTAGATTGTAGCTATCGGGAAACACAGACTCCGGCAGGGAATTCCACTCCTTAGCTGTACGCATAATGAAAGTATTTCCAAAACGTTTAGTGCGTATGGGTGGTATGTCTACCATGTAGCGATGGCGCATCGCCGTACGTCTTGTAGTCCGATGATGAAACGGGCTTGGTGGAATTAGATCATGCAATTCCATCGCACACTCCCCGAAATGCAACCGATAAAAGACCGACAAGCTGGCAACTCGGCGACGATGTTCAAGGCTCTGGAGCTTTGACTTAACCAGTGCCTCATCGCCGATGAGCCTTTTGGCCCGCTTTTCGATCGACTCTAGTGCATCAAGCTGGTATTTGGCGGATCCGTCCCAGAGATGAGAACAGTACTCCATGCATGATCGAACTTGCGCTTGATACAATATGGCACCCAAAAGCCGCCATTTTTCTATTATCCAATTTTAATGTAGCCTATGACACTCGCAGGGTTAAGACGCATCGATTGACGTATGAATCATCAAAATCGGCCAACGCGTTTGGTCTCTGGAACGCCACATAGGAACAAACATACATACATACATACTAATATACATAATACATAGACTGATAAACACATTACCCTCCTTCGGCAGTCGGGTAAAAACGGCTTTTCCACTCAGATATTGAAGATTAAAATACTCTTTCCGAGATGGTGGGATGAAAAGAATATTACATACATACAAACATACAAGATACGCGCGAAAAACATAACACTTTCCTGGCAGCCAGGTAAAAAGAAACAGTCTTTAATATTCACCTGTTTAGTGTCTTGGATATCATCGAGTTGTGCCTTGAATATAGACTGGTGGCCCTGTGCTGTCTCTACCCAATAGATGTATGTGCCGTCAAAGGTAACACCATGCGCCTGTAAAAAAACAAAGTATTTTGATTGTGAAGTCACTATCGGATGTTAATGTTCATAGATGGAGGGCAGAGAAAATTTTAAGAAAATATGTATCGATGGATATTGCGTTGGAAAGAATTTCGGTAAGGTAAAATGCATGGCAACTGATAGGTCAAACAAAAGTATACATGAAGCCAAAGCAGCCAGAACAAGTCACCAACAAATTGGGATGCGTAGGAAATAATTGTACCTTTGTGCATGAAGTTTAAATATAGGACGAAGCGGTAAGGTAAAATCCATGGCGATTGATAGGCCAAAAGTATACATGAAGCCAGAGCTGGCAGAAAAATTTACCAACAAATTGAGATGCGTAGGTAAGAATTGTATCTTTGTGCATGAAGTTTAAATAAAGGGAGAATCGGTAAGGTTATAACGCATGGCAACTGATAGGTCAAAAATATACATGAAGCCAGAGCAGGGAGAAAAATTTACCAACAAATTGAGATGCGTAGGTAAGAATTGTATCTTTGTGCATGAAGTTTAAATAAAGGGAGAATCGGTAAGGTATAACGCATGGCAACTGATAGGTCAAAAATATACATGAAGCCAGAGCAGGCAGAAAAAGTCACTCACAATGGGACTTGGGCAGAGGAAAGTCTAGGTAAAGGAGAATACCAAGACAATATTAAGAGGATCTACACGGTACAAAGATTACCGTCTGAGTAAACAGAAGTTTTATAGGGATTTCATAGAACGACTGACCTGTTTGATGCCGGTAGCAACAGTGACCATCTGCTTGGACTTGATCTTCAAGTATTTGATTTCGTTGCGTGTACTGAAGAACAGCATCGCTTCGGGATCTAAAATAAATAACAAAATATCATGCCTGTATTCCCCGTAGCAGGCCCCGTGAGAAATGCAAATGCCCAGACTGGCATAAATGAGGGGCGGCAAAACGGAACTGGTGGCCCTTTTCATTTCATCAGAAAACCTAACTTTACTGTGTTCTCGTTCTCAAATTTTGAAATGTTATTGGTTACTGTAGTAAACCACCGTTAAATATCTTAACTTTCATCATCATCATCATTTTAGCTGGAAGACTGTGTGATAAAGTGTCGCCACATTGACTGGTCCCATGCGTTTCACATTAAGCGGATTCCCGCAACCTTCACCAGGTCATTGGTCCATCTAGAGGGACGCCTTCCAACGTACGATCTTCGGGTTTGCGGTCGCTACACCAGATTTTTTCTTTTTTAACTTTTACCATGTGGAGAAAATTTTTAGGTCACTTCGTTTCCACTTTCACTCGAAGTTGATTAAAAAACGGCTTCATCCGATCCGCCAAATAACAAATCACGGAATCATTTACCTCCTTATAAGGTGTTATTGTAAAGAACGGCAAAATAGTTAGATCGGGCCCTGCCCCGTAGTTCACTTTTAACCTCTCTGGAGAACGCACAAGTGTATATTCAAGCCACCAGTTGTTTAAGTCATATAATAAAAAAAAGTTAAATCAAAAAACCCGGAGGATACATATTTGCGGGCTGGCTGACCAAAATCTGGTTTATCCTCCGACTGCACAGCATGATTTTTTCCTTGTTTACGTCTTTTTAGTTCGCTTTTGAAGCAGTCGGGTTTTTTGATTTAACTTTTTTTATTTATAACTTTTTAGTTAGTTTTTTTCGAATTAGATACATTTAAACATATAATTGTTTTATATTTTTGAAATCACCTCTTAAAACCCTTTATTTTGATACCCCACACGATGGGTTTGGAACAAAAAAAGAATTTGGGCCCTCACAATATGGCGTCCAAAATCCGCCATTTTAATGTAGCCTACATGACACTCGCAGGGTTAAGACAAATCGATTGACGTATGAATCATCAAAATCGGCCAACGCATTTGGTCTCTGGAACGCCATATAGGAACAAACATACATACATACATAGACTGATAAACACATTACCCTCCTTCTCAGACCTCCTTCGGCAGTCGGATAAAAAGTTGGCGAGGCTATTGTTTCCAACTGAGCTCAAAATCTAGTCTCCAGTCCGATAAGTACCTTTTTGGGACACTATTTATTTACACAGCACAGTAACCGCTGCAATCATGAATCAAAATGGAAGAGAATGGATAAAGTGAGAAATGAGTATAGAGGAGAGGAAGTTTGAAAGTGGTGCCAGTGACAGAAAAGTTGAAAGGAAACCGTTGGTCCGCATGGTCATGTGATGAGGAGGGATGAAACACATGTTACTAAAAGAGTTATGCAAATAAATGTGTGTGGATGGAGAGGGAGGGGACGGCCAAAGAAAAGATGGATGGACTGAGTGAGGAGTGATACGAAAGAAAAGGCAGTCAGTGATGGCGTGACGGGAGGACAGGACGGTATCGAAGAAGAAACGTGTTGCGCCGACCCCAAGTAACATGGGACAAGGACAGGAAGATGATGACTAACCGCTGCAATCGATAGTGACGACCACCAGAAAAGCGCCGAGGCAATGCCAGACACGTCTTAGATCACGTGAAGGCTACTAGAACTAAGAAGTTCGTAATTGCAAACAACAATAACACATTTAACTCACCTGGGAATCGAAACCATGCTTCACTAGACCGATGGTCAAGCAGTAAGTAATTTCAACTTACACATACTTAAATCAAAATGGTACCTGCCTAGGGCGAGAAAGTAGGTGAATATTGAGATGGTGGAAAATAGAGAAGTATGGAAGAAGAAGACATGCTGCAGGAGGATGTTGATCATGACAATGATGATGATGATGAAAATGATGATGATTTGTTTATTTATTTATTTTGGGAAAACAAACAGTTACACAAAACAATACAAAGGCAAATATTTAAAAAAAAACAGTAATAACATATGTGTAGGCCACGACGTTATCCACATCTTAACAAATGATTGATGAATGATGACAATGATGATGATGATAATGATTATTATGGAAATGATTATGACGATGGCAATAAGATTACGATGACAATAAACATTTATTTATTCGTTTATCCTCGCCTGGAACATTAAATAAAATCCACTCTCCATATACATAACAAAGATACCCAAAAACATATCTCTGATAGCCAGGATCACACTCGCAAAGAAACCGTCCGTCTGCGTTCACACAGGTATGAGATCACTGGGGCCTCTCGATGAGGCACTCGTTGACGTCATAGCACTGCTTCGTGACGTAGTTGTACTGGTGCATAGAGAGTGCGGGCAGGCAGAGACAGGTGGGTAGGCGTAGACCAACGAGAACAGTCGGTAATTTCAACTTACACATATATACATAAAAATGGTACCTACCTATAGCGAGAAAGGAAGTGACTATCGAGATGACGGCAAATTAAGAAGTATGGAAGAAGATGTACTGCAGGAAGACAATGATGATGAAAATGATTATGATGATGATAACAATGTTGACGATAACAACTAACATGAAACAAAATCCACTCACCATAAGCATAACAAAGATATTCATAAGCATCCTTCCGATAGCCAGGATCACACTGGCAAACAAAGTGTCCGTCTGCATTCACACAGGATTGAGAACACTGGGGCCTCTCCATGAGGCACTCATTGACGTCATCGCACTGCTTCGTGACGTAGTTGTACTGGCGCATGGCCATCGCGGGCATGCAGAGACAGGTGGGGCCGTAGCGTTCCGGGGAGCATTCAGTATTGTTGCCTGAGCAGGTGTAGTTGTTGCACATTGTGTGCCCTGGGGAAAGTAGGGCTCTGTTAGACAACATCATAAATATTTCAGCAGAAGACGTACACACTGTTGGACATACCTAGATATATAGAAGAAATGAAAGACAAAGTGTCGTTTGTTAAAATTGTTACCGCATAATATCAAAAACCGGCCTAGTGTGAGTCGGACTCTATTCTGTTTTTGAGAGCAAAGGTGAGGAAATAATTTATCCAAAACGAACTACTTATAGGTACGTATCGGAACCTCAAAAAAGGGGAACTCTTTATTAAGAAGGAACAAACTTACAATTTTTACAAAACACTCCTTCATCAGTACCGTCGCGGCAGTCCTGAATACCGTCACACATCATGCTAGCTGGCAGGCAGTAAGACTCGTCCAGGCACTTGTAGTTCCGTTCTCCTAGACTGGGCAGCTCAAGGCAATATGAGCCGTCCAGGATCGCGTGGGGAAGGGTCACCTGGCCTGTGGAGCAAAAATTAGGTCAAGAACTTTGATGTCCGGAATCTACAATTTTGTAGAATAGAATATAATTTATTGTACACAAAAAAAGTTACATGTACATTGTTAACTATTGTTTTGAAGAATCCTATCACGAAAAACATAGTATTTTAATTTGGCACAATTTTATTACGAAATACTAAAAAAAAAAATTTGATATGTCGAATCAATTATTATATTAGTTATTACCTTATTTGTATTCAAAATTCAATAAAAAAACATTACGTTCATCAAAAGCACTTACGACACAGATCCCGCAGCCTAATTGTGTAAGTAAATTCGGCAACAGAAACAATCTGTTTCTTTCCCAAAAACACACACATACACAAAAAAGTTGAATAAAGGTTCAACTTTTTTGTTTATGTGTGTGTTTTTGGGAAAGAAACAGATTGTTTCCTTTGCCGAATTTTCTTACACAATTAGGCTGCTGGTTGCACTCATCGCTCAAGTCGTCGCAGACTATCGGGAGCGAGATGCACTTGTCGTATGGATAGTATTAAAAGCACTTACGACACAAATTGTGGTCGTACTCCTTGGTCATGTCGTCACAGACCCACAGGAGTGAAATGCACTTGTCGTATGATAGTATCAAAAGCACTTAGGACACAGATTGCGGTCGTACTCCTCGGTCATGTCGTCACAGACCCACAGGAGTGAGATGCACTTGTCGTATGATAGTAGCAAAAGCACTTAGGACACAGATTGCGGTCGTACTCCTCGGTCATGTGGTCACAGACCCACAGGAGTGAGATGCACTTGTCGTATGACATTATCATAAGCACTTAGGACACAGATCTCGGTCGTACTCATCGGTCATGTCGTCACAGACCCACAGGAGTGAGATGCACTTGTCGTATGATAGTAGCAAAAGCACTTAGGACACAGATTGCGGTCGTACTCATCGGTCATGTCGTCGCAGACCCACAGGAGCGAGATGCACTTGTCGTATGGATAGTATCAAAAGCACTTACGACACAGACTGCGGTCGTACTCATCGGTCATGTCGTCCCAGACGTACGCGTCGCAGACCCACAGCATCGAGATGCACTTTTCGTATGGTAGTATAATGAGCACTTACTAGGTACGTAGCTCTTGTCACAGTCGTACACGCCGTTGTAGACCCACAGCATCGAGACGCACCTGTCGTATGATAATATCAAGAGCACTTACGACATAGATCGCGGTCGTACTCGTCGCTCTTGTCGTCGCAGTCGTACACGCCGTCGCAGACCCACAGCATCGAAATGCACTTGTTGCCGTCACACTTGAAACCTTTGCAGGTCGACTGTTGACAAAGGATTAAGTTTAACTTTACTTAATGAATTAACATTTGTAAATTCGGATGAGTGGCATGCCCTGCCGGAGTCTGTGTTATCAGATACCTACAACCTAGTGATTAGGTAGGTTACTTCTAAGCAAGCGTGCAAATAAACATATTATTTGATTTGATTTGATTCACCGCTTACAACGACTGTGGCCTTCAATACACAATAATAAAGCCGTAAAAGTTAGGTAAAAAAACTTTACTACAAAATTGGCAGCAGGGTTGGTTGCCAAAGGTTCTATGATTCCTCTGTATCTATTTATTAAAAAAAAAAAACTTTTTACAAAAAAATACAACCGACTTCCAAATAAAAACACTACAAAGTAAAAAATAAATTCAATTTCGGAAGTCGGTGTTCCTGTTTTCGTTTCTTCGTTTTTTGACACCGACTTCCGAAATTGAATTTATTTTTTACTTTGTAGTGTTTTTATTTGGAAGTCGGTTGTATTTTTTTGTAAAAAGTTTTTTTTATTTTTCACTTTTTAGTTGTGTTACATAATGGACCTGTTCTATAGTTCTATAGGTTAGGTACCTATAATGCCCAAAGTGAAGCCAGAATTGATTATCACAATAACATGAATCTTAAACAAAACCGGTGGAATGAGAGTATACCAGGGTTAACTGTTCACACCTGCGTACTGCTTTAGAGCGTACTAGTGTGATGTTATGTAATGGTAAAAACAATAAACAGACATGCGATTGCAGCTATCCCGAGTGATTTGCCGTCATTTATTGAAGAGTTCTGATGTATATCTCCAAAGTTCTTCATCAGATCTTCATAAAATTTAAATGGGACCACATGACAAGCACCAGCTTTCAAATAAAAAAAGAATCATCGAAATCGGTACACCCAGTGAAAAGTTCTGAGGTAACAAACATAAAAAAAAAAAAAAATACAGTCGAATTGAGAACCTCCTCTTTTTTGGAAAGTCGGTTAAAAAACACGTTCCCTGTCACAGAGAGGAGGCCTGTGTATCCCAGCAGTGGAAACATTAAAAAAAACTGGCCGAGTGCGAGTCGGGTGCAAGTGGGAGTCGTGCAGGAAGGGTTCCGTACCATTATCGCAAAAAACGGCAAAAATATCACGTTTTTTGTATAGGAGCCCCACTTAGTACTTAATTTATTCTGTTTTTAGTATGTTTTGTTATAGCGGCAACAGAAATACATCATCTGTGAAAATTGCAACTGCCTAGCTATCATGGTTCATGAGATACAGCCTGGTGAAAGACGGAACGTGAAGTCTTAGTAATAGGGTCCCGTTTTTACTCTTTGGGTACGGAACGCTAAAAAGGCTGATGATGAAGATCACAAATATCAGCCCTGGCTAGGATATGCTGCACACAAAAGCCAGACTTATCAATATAAGCGAGACCATATTTATCAAAAGCTTTAAGAGCGGACTCTAGTCAACAGGAATTTGAAAAATAGGTATTTGAAAAAACTATTGCCGTCTCGTCACCTCCAACCTCACCCCGTAAAGTGCGAAAGGGACAACTGCAGCTCAGGCTGATTTTACCTACAAAAACTTTGACTAAAAGACGTTTCGTATTCTGCTGTTTTCTTCATGAAAACTGGTCTGATATAAAAAATTCTTATATCAAAATTTAGAGGAAAAGTATATCTATGCTTCTATCATTTCCTTTTTTGTTACCTACTTATTAATTTTGTCTGAAAGTCTTCTGAACATGGCGGTAAAAACGGGCATTTTTTCGGATTTTTGGATTGCCATATTTCTTTTTGTGATTATGTTTTGGAAAAAAGGAAATGATACAGGCACGTATTAATTAGAGCTAGATTTTATGGAAAAAAAAACATTGCTCTAGAGGCATTATCCACGAAGAAAACAGCAGAATGTGTTTGTATGGAAAAAGTCTCACTAGAGTCCCCTCTTAAATGATGAAGATACATAAAACATGATAGTTGTAACTCACGTTATCCTTAATAGGCGGTAGCGCGGTGCAGTTGGCTTCGTCGCTCCCATCATCACAGTCGGTCTCATTGTTACATATCCACGTCATGGGGATACACTTCTTCGTGTCCTGGCACATGAACTGATGGGTCTGTTTGCAATAATACTCGTCAGGATGGTGTTCCGCTGCAGAACAGAAATGGATACTTAGTTGAATAATTTGAATGTGTACATAGCTCACTCACTCTTCTAAAAAAACTTAATTTAAAAAAATCAATATTGAACTGCTTTAGAAGCGAACTAAAAAGATGTAAACAAGAAGAAAATCATGCTGTGCAGTCAGAGGAGGATTCATATTTGCGAGCTGGCTGGCCAAAACAAAAATTGCATGATCTTTTACTTTTTTGTCAGTAACTAACACTCGCAAGGTTAAGACAAATCGATTGACGTAAGAACACAGAGGACTATTTTTTATAAATGAAAAGAAGAATAAGAAGAGTAAGAATCATCAAATCGGCCAACGCATTTGGTCTCTAGAACGCCACATAGGAATAAACAATAAACAGACTGATAAACACATTACTCTCCTTTGCGTCGCGCTGTCAAGTAAACATTGTGTCAAGTAGACGGTGCACTATATTTGTTCCGTGCGGGAATCAAACCCGCGACGCGCAGTGCAGCAGCCAGTCGCTCAGCCGTTGCACTGCACTGCTAGTAGCTAATAATATGGTATAATATTATAGTTTCGAGCTCAAATTATTTTATCTTGAAGTTAGTTCGGTAAATCCAAAACATTCAAATACCGACATAGATAAATATACACCTTCAGCGGCCATAATTAGCAGACGAGATTCAAGTGTCGCGACCGTCCGCGAAAATCAGACCACCAAAATCTCATTGAAATAAACCGGTTAGTCGCGCTATGCTCTAGTCCCGCTATGCTCGACTCAAAAAGTACCTACTAAAAAGTTCCGCTATGTACGAAATCACATTCGCGGGCAGTGATGAAGAAAAGTGTTTCAGTGTAATACTTTATTTAACCATTATAAAAGTAAATTAAGAAAACCTAGAATGTAAATTCCGTTAATTTCGCGAAGAAAAACTAATAAAAGTGCCGTTTCATCATACTAACGCACACTCGCCTCGCCGCCATTCAACACGTCGCGTAAATCATTTTAAAAAAAAGTGTCCATCCATTCCATAGAACTGTCAAAAACGAAACGTCTTGCCTTAAAAGAGAAACTTAGCCTAAAAATATTTCGAACTAAGATTTAGATATTTTTAGTTTAATTAATATTTCTCAACTTCCTGCTCAATTTAATTGAATTCAAACACTTTTCTTTCCAACTGTACCTTCCATTGTTTACGTAGAATCGAAGAATTTCGTGCATAGCGGGAATTTTTCTAGGTATTTTTCGAGTCGGGCAACGAGCGGGACTGGAGCATAGCGGGACTAACAGAAATAAACGTTTTTTTTTTACTTGACAAAAAATATGTCACTTTCAAAATAAGAAGGTAGTTCCAACTTACCGCAAAAGTTTTCATCCGTCCCATCATCGCAGTCGACTAATCCGTCGCAGTATTGATCCTGTGAGATGCACCCTCCCCCCATGCACGGGAACTTGTCTTCACCCATGCATTCTTCATCAAACTCTTGCATGCTATCCGAAAACTCCGCTGAACACCACGCGAGGCACACCACAAATATTATGCATTGGTATTTCATTCTGGGGAAAAGAGAAATAATGTTATTTAGTTTGAGAAAAAAACAAGCAAAATTTGGGAAGTTTAAAAAAAATCTGTAGTACCTACACTTTCTGGTGGAGAATGTTTTAAAAAAAAATTATAAAAACTATCTGAGGACCTAAAACGCCACTGGTTCCGCGTTTGATGTGGGCACTCCGTCGCACTCCAGTCACTGCGATGGTTCAGGACTCAGGTTAAGTATGGAACGAGAATATATCGGAACGTCCAGCCACGCCTGGGGCCGCCTGCGTTTGGAGTAGGTATTTCGGACAAAGTCGCATGAACGCGCGAGCGGAGAGGCAGCGTTAGGCTTAGCACGCATTGCGGTTTTCAGCCGCGCGGATTTTATTCGCGCGAATTTTTATCCGCGTACTACGTATACGTACTGCTACAAATTTCCGAGCGATGTTTGTCTCTTTCTACCTGTTCATAGAGCTCAATATTCGCGCCAATTTTATTCACAAAAAACACTGATTCCTTGCGAGCTTCATACAATTCCATAGGTCTCGGAATGGGCGGAAAAAAATCGCAGTGCGTGCTGAGCGTTATTAGAAATATTAGCCGCGTGCGTAACCTCGAACTTTAACTGAGTTTACTCATTGTAATTTGTCAAGGGCACTTATTATTTTGCGAATTATCAAATCGTGTATATTCACATTACAACACGTTCCAAGTACCTATCCGACGTGATCGACGTGACAAAGTCACGGTGATTTTTCACTGTGATTTTTTAGTAACGGGAACTTCAGTCACGGTGACTGAAATATAACGACTTTGCCCATGTCTATTACAAGCGCTTTTTTTTTTTCGCTGGGATGAATGTGATGATGAATGGTTAGGAAAAAAAAAAATACTTACATAGCTTCTATAGTTTCTTCATTGAAATACCAAACAATATGTACCTATCCTAAACCTACAAATACTAAAAATATTTAAAAAATCTTGATAAATAATTTTGAAGAATTCACGTGGCGTGGCTGCAGCAAAAAGAGCGGAAGACAAAAAGAGCGAAACCGAAACTGAAAAGTGTCTCGTAGAGTTGAAAATATTTTTCATATACCCGCCTTTTCATTTTATGAAACCACGTTTTGTTATGGTTGTTGTTGATGTTGAGATGATATCTGAGATACAATCAATAAATTATTGATTAAAAAAAAAACATAAAAGCTAATCGAAATCAAGTGACTATAAATAAAATAAACTTATTTTGTTCATTATATTTGTAAATATAAAATTCATATTTGCTATGTATACTTTACAAGAAGCAGAAGAATGAAGATGCTGTAACAAAACGTAATATTGACAGCAAAGGCTTCAAGTTGCCAATTAATGTTCAATTTCCAAGTGAAAGGGTAAATTTAAACCTCGACATTTTGCCGCTGAAACACGTTTTCTGGGTGGTTTCAAAACAGATAGGTATCATTATTATATAGTATCAAACATTATATTTCTAACGGAATAAGTGTATCATAATAAATAAAGAAAATATTTTCCTAGTTTCGTTA
>OX459035.1:47487781-47772987 GCA_949775005.1 Orthosia gothica
GACTGTGTGCTGCCCGTGTAAAGCCAGAGCGCGTCGCTAGTCCAAAATAAAAAGTTAAAAAACGAATTGTATGGCTTTTTGTCCAACCAACTTGTACGCAAATGAGTCAGTCAAGAATATCCTAAAAATATTATAAATGTGATGTCTGGATGTTTGATAACCAACGGTAAAATGTTTCTGACACAAGGGCGGATTATGACCAGGATTAGAGCATGGATCCTTTCATTCTGATGGTACATTTCAATGAGATAATTTGTGACTATTACGCGAATATAGTCACACAAGTTCGTATAGATAGACTTTTCGTTACCCTGCAGTAATGTCAATAAATGCATAAATAAACTCAAACCTTTTTCTCATGGGGGTAGGCAGAAACTACAGAACGCTCCTTCTTCGCTCCTGCTTCACTCCTGCTTCACTCCTGTTTCGCCCCTACTTCGCTCCTGCTACGCTACTGCTTCGCTCCTGCTTCGCTCCTGCTTCGCTCCTGCTTCGCTCCTGCTTCGCTCCTGCTTCGCTCCTGCTTCGCTCCTGCTTCGCTCCTGCTTCGCTCCTGCTTCGCTCCTGCTTCGCTCCTGCTTCGCTCCTGCTTCGCTCCTGCTTCGCTTCTGCTTCGCACCTGCTTCGCTTCTGCTCCGCTCCTGCTTTGCTCCTGCTTCGCTCCTGCTTCGCTCCTGCTTCGCTCCTGCTTCGCTCCTGCTTCGCTCCTGCTTCGCTGCTGCTTCGCTCCTACTTCGCTCCTGCTTCGCTCCTGCTTCACTCCTGCTTCGCTCCTGATTCGCACCTGCTTCGCTTCTTCTTCGCTACTGCTTGGCCACTGCATTGCTCCTGTTTCGCTTCTGCTTCGCTCCTGCTTCGCTCCAGCTTCGCTCCTGCTACGTTTATACTACACTCCTTTTGCTTCATCTACGTTCATATATCTAGTCATACGCGCACGCCAGTGCCCGTATGAGTACTGAGCACAAGGCTTTTCTGAAGAACATCACCAATAAGCCACAATGTCAATATTACTCCTAAACTCTCTAATCATTATTGCAATGTAGGTAAAAACGCATTTAAAGGCGGGTTCACAAGATATCTCGTCCACTAATGAACAAACCGCTTAGCGCTAATGCAGGCAGATAGTCGACTAATGACCGTTGTGTGTATAGCTTTATGTCTTTGCTTTTGGTAGTTTGTATGTGTATCGATTTTGTAATTGTACGAGTATATGCAAATTGGGACAGGTCATTGGGACAGGTACAATTTTTTACCGACTTCAAAAAAAAGGAGGTGATCAATTCGATACGTATTTATGTAGTATTGTTGGAACTGCACAATATTCACATAATGTTACCCTATGTGGGCTTCTAAAACACGTGTGCCAAAGGAGAATGCTCGTGGACAGTACTTTAAAAAAACTAATTGTGTCAAAATCATTTCTGGATAATAAATAAAACAAAAATATTTCAAGTATTTTCTTAGTGGGGTTCATTTTCTTGAATTAATAAGTATTTTACTTCTGTTTCACAGCTCAAACTTATCCCGCCATTTCTGTTAAGCCGGGTACACATTGGTGCAATGTAACATGTAATGCAACATGCAATGCAAGAATTTGACGTCCACATTGCTGCAATGTATCATGTAAAGTAACAGAATTCCCATAGTGTAGACGCCTTGCGCGCACGAACCGCGTCTACTACGCGCACGAACAGATTGTTGCAACTCTTGCGCGTAGCGACCCGAAATTTGTCGGTTTTTTCCCCGAACACAAAGAGGCGCGCAGTATGCGCGGAGCGTCAGTGTGGACAGGTTGTGTGGTGTGTACGGCTAGACGCGCGCGAACATGGAACAAGACAGACAGAGCGATCAGACTGAGCGATCCGTTCGCGCGCATCTCGGAAACAGATGTGAGTAGGTACATGCGCGGTTCGTGCGCACGTTGTGCGCGCCCCGCGTCTACACTGATGCAATGCTCGTTTCGTGTTGCATTGCATGTTGCGTTGCAGCAGTCTGTACCCGCCTTTAGGGTTGAGGCATGTTGACATGGTCTGATATCCATTAATCGAAAAATCGTTTTTTTTTGGTCTACCTGAAACACTGAATCGTTCCAATGATCGCCTGTATCGAACCGATTCACCTCTTTAATGTTAAGAACTAATTGATTTCGAAATTGTTGAGGCTTACTAGTTTAATGCAAACCAAGTAAACAAATGAATCGTATAATTCCCGCAATGAAAATTGACTAAAGTTGGTACGTGTAATTAATTAAGATAACACAATCAAATAAAGGTGTTTTTATCAGTTAACGAAAATGTTTCGGTCAGTACATTTCTCCATACAAAATGGGCATTCTCCTTTCATAAGTGTATGTTTGTACAGGCATTTCTCCGAAACTGCTTATTGGTTTGTTATCATTATTTTTGTGTTGGATTGAGTATCTCCCAACTTAGGGCTTTTGAAAATTCTTTCACCAGCAGAAAGCTATATTATTCCTGAGTGACATAGGCTATTTTCAAACGATAAATATAATAATATATATATTATAAAGATATTGGGGGAAGTACTAATTTCAAGCGGGCGATGCCACGAGCAGCAGCTAGTATTATATAGATGGTTATTCTTTGACTACACTGGTTTTCTGATGTCCGTTATAGGTAAAGCATTTATTTTGTTTAGTTGCACATCGATTTCAAACAGACTGCTGTTAATAAATTACTAAAGAATTAACAGTAAATGAAACATTCACCAAATTTACACAAAAGGCCAAAAAAATCTTCACCAAACACAGTTCTGTCTTTTTTTTAGACATGCTAATTGCCAGTCCAATATGGCGGCGGCCGGTACTCCAAATGTATATTCAAATATGTGGGTAGATGAAAAATTTTCCGCGTCGAATACAAACCTACCCTCAGAAGCGAATTTTAAAGAACCGAGTCAAGAATTGACTTTTAGATGTAGTGAATATACTTATTTCAGCTTACAGTGTATTTAAATTAATTTGAATTATGCTTTAAATTTATTATATTGAAGGTGTTTGCATGAATGTGGCAGAAGCTGATGATTTTTAAATGGGTTTTTAATGTTTTTGGTTTCATTTTAAGGTGTGGGGTCTTTTATTATACAAGCTTTTATTTAACTTGCAATGTATGTATGTATGTAAGTGTGTTCGGGTCAAATCTTGCAACTGAATTTTAAAGCAGCTATTCTCCACCGATTACGATTAAATTTTGCATGTACACGTTTAGTTTGGATGACAATGCATGAAAGGGTTTGCTGAGAAGAATATGAAAAAAGTCAGTCTCAAAAAAAAAATGTGTTATTTATTTAGTTATTTTGGATACCTTGAATTCTTGTCTTCAAGTTATAACAGCCGCATCGATCTTCAAGGTTAAGCAACGCTTGCTGAGATTGATCCATGGATGGTTAACTTTCATGACATATCCTTCAAGCCGCGGTAAAACACGTTAAAATTGTAGTCAGCCAAGAAAATCTGGCAGTAATTTGCCAAGGGGTTACGTGATAGTCAGTAACTGGGTTGTAGAGGTCAGAATTGGCTTACTCCATATAAAATACTAGTATTCAGATGCATTAGGTTAGACTGAAAGTCGACTCGTCGACTTCGACTTACTTGAGCAAAGGTTAGGCAAATAAATGAATTGGATTCCTTAAAAATTAAGAAACCTGAAAGAAGTGGGGTGTCCTGGAGTAAGACTTCACACGCTACAAAAAAACTTTGACACCAAAAACTTAAAAAAATATGGGATCCCATCATCAGATTCTGAGTTGGTGACAATAGGACCACCTCGAGAGCCCCTAAACCATTTCAAACAAAAAATTATAATTTTGTGAATCTGTTTATATATGACGGAGTTATGCCCAAACACTTACAAAAAAGTCTAGTTGACATCAACCCTTAATTTTGGTCCATTCATAGAGGCGAAAGCTCAGTTGGCTGCAAAAAAGTTGGGGATTCTTGCAAAGGTGAGACGGTACTTCACACCTGAACAGCTGCTCAAGTTGTATAAAGCGCAAGTTCGATCGTGCATGGAGTACTGCTCTCACCTCTGGGATGGAACTGCCAAATACCAGCTTGATGCACTTGAGTCGATTGACAGACGGGCCAAGAGGCTTATTGGCAATCATGCACTGGTCGCGTCAAAGCTCCAGAGCCTCGAACATCGACGCCGAGTTGCCAGCCTGTCGGTTTTTTATCGGTTACATTTCGGGGAGTGTGCGACGGAACCCCCTTCCAGGCCCTTTCCATCATCGGACTACAAGACGTACGGACATGCGCCATCGGTACATGGTGGACATCCCACCCATACGCACAAAGCGTTTTGCTAATACTTTCATTGTGCGCACAGCTAAGGCAAGCGTGCTTCACCGTAGGCCACATCATCGCTTACCATCAGGCGAGGTAGTGGTCAAACGCGAGCCTATCGAAAATAATAAAAAAAAAAAAAACGAATTGAGAACCTCCTCCTTTTTTGGAAGTCGGTTAAATAGAATCGAATCGAATAGAATTGAATTACATCAAATGAACTGCGACGAGCAATCCAATCAGTTGAATTAAAGTTTAATGGGCCGTTCTAACGGTTAGCAGTTCAGTTGCAGTTTCTAAGCGATCGCTCATGGAGACAATTTATTTCATTGAAGGTATTGCAGTAACTCGTGGTGGCCCAGTGGCTAAGAACTCGCCTCTCATGCTTGAAGTGGTGAAATCCGAGCACGTGCCAAAGTGACCTATTCAATTTATATGTACTGTCTAAGCTTATCTTTAACCTGGGTGAAGGGAAACATTGTGAGAAACCCTGGGCTTTGTAGTTAATATTAGTTTGAAATAGCGATGGGCGATTGTTGCAAAAAAAAACAATCGACTGAATCGAAAATAGTCTTAGTGCTTTTTCGATTGTCGATTTAGTAGTTCCTCACAATTATTATTCGAATAACAATCGACAAACTACTAACTACTAACGTGCGTTGAACTGCGTAAGACCGCGCGGGGCGATGCATGCGCGACGTTATTGCGTCAATTGCGTTTTTATGTATTAGTACTTCAATTCGTTTACTTTAGTTGGTCTTGTGGAAAAATAATTTTAATAAATAAAAAGAAATAACTTAATTCTTATTTTAGTCTACTCATCTATTCGTAATTTTGTAATAAATGGTACCTCAACTGATGGAGAATTGGAGATAACTAGATAGATTGAATAATCTATTAGCAACAATCGCATATTAGTTGCACAGACTTTTAACTATTAATTTGTAGCGCAGCGACCGCCCGCCGCACCATCTTTTGTAATTACTTATTTAGTAGTACGCACTACGCACGTGTATAGTAATTGGGTGCGCTGCGCTACGAATTAGTAGTTAAATTTGACGACTAACATCGATTGTTATCGACTTTTATCGACTAAACTGAACAATCGACTAATTCGATTAGTTTTAGTAGTAATCGCCCATCACTAGTTTGAAATCGCCAACCCACCTTGAGCAAGCGTGGTGATCATACTCGTGCCTTCTCTGTGTATAAGAAGAGGTCTTTGCCCTGCAGTGGGACAGTTAAATGCTGGTATTATTATTATTATTATTTACTAACTGAGCCCGCGGCTTCGCTCCCGTCAACTTCCTACCCTACTTACCTTCCTACCTACCTACCAATTTTTTTTGCTAGGGTCATTCTTTCACGGAGAATCTTAACGGCACCATTCGGAAAATGATGTTAATATGGAGTTCAACTGTCCGAGTATTCTGAATATTTTATTTCTTGAACACTTTAAATTCATATAACTTTTGATAGAGTAAACCAAATGCGATGAAACAAAAGCTTAGTAATATTTCAAGGTACGCACAATCGTAAATATTTTTAGTATAATCGTTATCAACGTATCACTATTGGTTTCGTACATTTTATGTGATTCTTGCACAAATAAACAGACAAACCGACAAAAATGCTGCAAATGGGTTCTGTTGGTTATCCTTTAACACACTGGCAATTTTTTTTGGAAATATTTTCGGTGTACAAAAACTAGGTACTTTTCAACAGATTTATTATATGCATTGATTATAATAAATTACATAGAAACCCTTAACTACTAGCCCTCTTACTAATAAACGCGGCATAAAGTTATACCAGGTATAACTAAGGTATACCCATACATTTTTATAGGTTTATACCTGGTATAACTTTATTCTGCGTTTATTTGTAAGAGGGTTAGTGTTTATAAATTTACTAACTACTTGTTAAGTTACTTTACTATCTTGTCAGTGCTAAAAGCTGCTTCCAGTTTTCAACTGAAAGTTGAGTAATACAGCACCAACTCTCGCGGTGTTGCAGCTTTCTACAACTTAAATTACTTTCCATCTATTGAGCTCCTATTTACACACTCTAGATAAGGACAATTCAGACATCAGATTATTTACTAGAGATTTACAGATTAGTACTTCGGAAAAGCCGACTATCGGGCCAAATTTATAGTCGGTGATTAATCCGCTAAAATTCAGATAGGCTAAGACTAGTCTGCACTTAATAAACTAGAGAAAAACAAAAGGTATAAATTGCCAGTGCTTGTTACAAGCTTTATATTTACTCACTGAAATTAAACCAGTGCGTTCTTCCAAACTATTAAAACCAAAATAAATTAATAATAGAGATGGACCGATGAGTAGCTCAAGCCCTACATCCTATTATCCAGCTACATTCATAGTTTGTGATTAATCGGCCCACTGTAAGCCCAGTAACCGTTTTACAGATCAACCGTGCCTATAGTAATTTTATAGGGTATATTTTAAAAGGGAAAGATCCAATTAAACAAATATTTCATTACACCTTACAAGGTTTATTCTAATAAACAATCATAAAGCTACATTTACCTAAAATGTGGTGAGCCACTTATCGTCTAGATCTTTCAAAACCTTTATCAACTATTAGTATTGACTCTAACACACCCCGTCTCCTTAACAAGGTGTGTTAGGGGAACATCAGAGATGCCGAGAATGCTGACTTCTCGTCTAATCATCAAAATCCAAAGTCGGTCCACCTCTTCTATTTACCAAATCCAGTATTTAAATCATTATGCATTTTCTTTATTAGGGACCCATTTCAGATGCTTCCAAATTTCAGTCTTCGTCATCATCATCATTTATACATATACCTTCCATAAGTGTTGCCACATCGATCGGTCCATACACACAGCAGATTCCCGCAGTCTTAACCAGGTCATCGGTCAGAATCAAGTGTAGCAAGCTAATCAAATAAACAGAACATAGGCTAGCATACAATCAAATTCAAAACAACTAAACTATTAGCAAACCATTGCTTCAAGCTCGGCATCTCTAATTCTATATGCTTCATACCTAATCCGACGTCCAACGGCTGTCAAACTTCCATAGCAAACCGTTAGGGGAAAATCAGCAGTGTTTCCAGTGCATGGAGGCTAATTTGGCGTGACGAATTAGTTCTAAGTTTTAAAGTGGATCATGTGGATGGGTTGTCAGTTGCAGCGGGTAATATTTTGTTTGTGTTAGTGGTTGTTGTGGTAGTAAAAGAATTTGACAGAATGAAGTAGACTGCGGTCTTCGATAATGATGTCTAAGCAAATCTGCAAAAGTTCTAAAATAACAGAAAATATCTTTCAATGAAATAAACAAAGTACCAAACTCTCAAAATAATATCCGACTCGAAGGATCAACATTAATTTTAGTATCCGACTCGAAGGACCAAAATAATGAATGGGTGAAGAGTGTAATCCATTTATACAGTTTAGTGTGGCAAAAAAGAGGTCGACCTTCATGTATTCAGGTACACTGGCGGATTTAATACCTTAGCCATTATCTACCAGTCAATTAAGGGTGGTGAATAGGCTATTATGGAATTAGTGGTGCATCCCTTTGAAAGTTATAGTATTATGACAGTAGGTGTTTTACAGATTTTGTAAAACGTTATTCTGTTTTCATGCAGAAGTCGAAGATAATAAGTAATGTGTGAAAAACTGCCTTTGTAATTAATTTTAGTGGACCCAATAGCATAGATCTATATACTCAAGCACGAATATAATGATCGTTAAACTAAATTATGTAGATAGACAAAACCACTCCCCCAAGTCTTGGCCTAACTACCATCTAATTTCAATGTCCAGTTAGCAACTCAAACACTGGCAAATCTGACCCAACCCCCCAACCGCGCCAACTAGGACTCTGCACTAAACAAACGAACTCCTGGTCTATATTACCCCACAGCACTGTTTGACTTGACAACTGCGGCGATTGGGTCAATCTACTCGTACAAACCTAGACTTACTGTGTAGTAACACTGGTTTCAGAGCCTGGGTCTGGCTATAATTGATTCTAATGGAAAGTAATAGGTTGTTAAAATTTTATAATTGGAGTTCGTTTGACTTTGAGGGTAGTTTGGCATTTGATGTTGTTTTATTAATAAGTAAAAACCTAGTAAAGATTGAACTGGAGCTTTTACTAAAACACGAATTTTCCTATCCACAATCAGCAAGCATTTTACTAACCGCATATTTAGTTTGCTCAGCAAGCGTATCAAATTCCAATTTTGTGACAGTGGACGTAGTAGCTTATAACAGGAATATTCAGATTTTTTGACGTAAAAATACATCCATAAAGTCAACTTCGTTGCCCATATTTTCCAAATAGCTTAGATAACAGAAAGCGTGACAAATCCCTCGCGTCACATCGATGGCGGACTTATCCGGTGCGCGCTGCCATAAACCGTTTGAAACCGGTTCAATCTGGTTCGAGAGAATGAAGATTAGTTCGATGAAAGTAGGAATTTCAGAAGTGCGACTGTCCTAGTTTATGATTAGGAACTAGAAGAGTCTATTTTGATTGATGTGAAATCAATGGACGTGAAGAGCTCGACTTTCATTAGAGTGTAAAAGTTTGCTGCGAGTCGAGAAGTGCTTAAAAAACAATAGAATTGATTCTTGCCTTAGTAATGTCCAAGACGGACATCTTTTAAAGCTTTGATTATGTCTTCGTGGAAGGAGTTGTCTACTTATTGCTATTTACAGTGTAATTACCTCCTAAGGCCTACTAGCACGATAAACTTAACTTGGACTTACCTGCTAACACGAGTTTAAATTGACATTTTGTCATACAATATTGTCAATTTAACCTCTGAGTATAGTTATCTTATGAGAAAATTATAAGGCTAGATCATAATTGATTGAGCCTGGGTAAAAAGAGTGGATCTTTGCCCTGCTGCGGGCAAGTAACGGCTGATTAATGAAAAACTTTATAAAAAACACTTTCTTTGCCAACTCTACCTTTCATAAACCTCAAAACAAAGAAGGAACAGCGTAAAAAGATCAGATAGCCAGCCACAAATATAGAAGCACAGCTGCAATAGTCCGAATGATCATCCAAAATGGTGTCGAACGAGAGGAAGCTGTGCTTCGGGCAGCTGCGGGCGTTGGGTCAACGCCAACTGATAAGGGGTCCGGAAGTTTTAGGTGAGCCACGGAGTAGGGAGTGGATGGAGAGCTTATATGCGCTGCTTTTTTTATATAATATAGCAGCACATGCTGATATACAAACCTTTTTGTTAGTTTGAATAAGTAAATTTTATTGTGTGGTTTGTCCTTTGCGGTGCAAGTCACAAAAAATATCTTTTCCTTCTTTCTGTCTGTGAGCAGAGTTTTGTGGCATCTCAAATGAAAAGTCAAGATGGAACGTTGCAAACAAGAAAGTGACGCCGGTGAAAAATACGACTTGCCGTATACATATCTACACAATTACACGCACACACGTACAACGAAACTACGCCTTAGCTTGTCGACGACTTTGTACGTGTGTACGTGTAATTATGTATGTATACGGCAAGGCGTAGTCATAACCGGCGTCACCTTGTTGTTTGCAACGTTCCATCTTAAATTCTTATTTGATCTGAGTCAAACCCTTCTCTTAAAATAATTGATTAATGGGGTCCTGATCCATTTTCAATCAATTTTGCTCTTATTTATATAATATTTCAATCAATTTTGTTCTTATTTATGCTCTTAATTCTTTTCGCCAGGTTTATTTACACTTATTCATTTACACTATTTCATAACATGTCAACATGATAACATAACTCACTTACATAATATTTTTCTTTTGACAGCCGACCATAGATTCTTTCCGTATTTTTTAATAAACCACTATTTGGTCCGCGCGCTCTGGTCGTTTGTCTATGGTTTCGACAAATGATCATTGAGCATCGCGTTTATATATTTGTATTATATATTATTATCCCTTCCGTTGTCCAATCTGCCTCTCTGCTATCTGTCATCGGTCGCTCATTTGTCCAGTCTGCCTCTCAGCCAATTTTTAACATTTTAAGGTTGTTCTTGTTTTTGGCTTGAAATGTGTCAGTAAGGAGGATATTCTCGACAAATCTTGGTTTCATTCGATAGTTTAATAGACAATTATGAAAAAAAAATACCCCGCTAGTCTTTGGATCCGCCCAAGACCGTAATATTTATTTTTTAAATCTGTGCACCGGGCGGTCGCCATTTTTGACCGCACAAGGGGCCGTGCTCAAACTTTTTGTGATTAAAATATAGTTTTTTTTTTTGTGTGGCTGTTGTTTTCTGCTGAAAAAACATGGAACGGTATGTTTTGAACTGTTTTAAATAGTTTTTTTTTGTATTTGGCCTACATTCCAGCAGATATACGTATTTCAACGAACGCCGTCCGACATTATTGTTTATTTTTTCTGCGTGCGAATATTTTATTTTTTTATTTTTGCAAATATGACTTTAACAAGCTGTTGTTATTTACAATGCTACGTTAATTAACAACAGAAATAATGCATTTAATTGTAGTGGTAGCGAAACGAAATCAATGTGTGTAAAAGTTATGTCATATTATTTATAACTAGCGGACGCCTCGCGGTTTCACCCGCGTAGTTCCCGTTCCCGTGAGAAATACCGAGGTTATTGTAGCTTCCTAACGGTGAAAGAATTTTTGAAATCGGTTCAGTAGTTTAGTCGTTACATACAAAAATACAAATCTTTCTTCTTTATAATATTAGTATAGATTTAATTTCTTATAATAGTACTAGGTTTGGCCTGCGGCTTCGCTTGCGTGAAAAAATAACATAGTTCAAAACACTCCATTATATTAACTACTCTGTGTAAATTACCGCTTAAATTCTGTAGGAGTTTCAGACGATATGATCTCAGGATGAGGGCACCCTATCTGTTGCTCCAATAAATGCATACTTTTAACTGTTCAGTGTAAATATATTAAAACTAAAACATTTGGGAAATCAGATCGTGTTTAGAGTTTTGTATACAATACTGTGAAATTCAATGCGTGATTTGGATGCAGAGATAATTTTGTTTGGCAATAGCTTTTAGTTGATTGAAAAACATAGAGTATCGTTCAAACTGTCAGATAAATTAATTCAAGGAATTTTAAGGAATTTATGTATTGCATTTAAAACCCACAGGCTTATTACGTATCTTTTGCAAGAGCAAAACGATAGCGATTTTTGCGCAATAATTGCTATTCAATACAGAAGTTTTAGAGTTTTATTACACACAGCGCGCGATTAACAAACGATTGTGTGGGACCTAATATACCTACACTGTAGCTTATTCCGACTTTAATGACATAAAGCGTTTGATCGCGCGATGATTGCTGTTAGCTGTTTCGTACGTAAGAAGCCGCATATATGGTGGCATACCTAATATTTTATTGTATACATCTGCATCATATGTCGTAATTCTTGATGAGACGGATTGAAGAGTAAACCACTGAACGGGCACAGTGCCTGTTATAATTGTTTTTTTTTTCTAAGCCTGCATATTATATCCTTTGCTACATATAATATAATACTAGCATATAGATGCCTCATCCCATACAAAGAAACCGTGCCGACGTAACTATCGTTTTTCATCTGATTAAGATGATTATTTTTATAAGTACTTCGATCGCGTTCGGTTCCGTTCAAAGGCTGTAGATGGTGTTAGCAGCGGCTTTCTTTCAATGACTATTTGTTTTATAGTATTTTTTGCACGTTTTTACAGTATCATTGTACCAAAAATGTGTTACAATAAAAATTAAAAAATCGAGTGGAATGCTTTTGAAATTTAAAACCGCGCCATCTATTGGAATCAATTTGAAATGTTCTGTTTAAATAATCTTTGAAATATGAATTAAGAGCCCAATATTCCATAATTTTGTGCTAATTAAAAAGAACATACAATTTTTATAATAAAAAAGAACATACAATTTTTATGATCAATTCTAGAATATACTAATTTTATGCCATCTTGTGACATTTATTTGAACCATTTTTTTTCGTTAGCGCTGGGACCCCGTGCCAAATTTCATCAAAATTCGTAAAAAAACAGACAGAGTTACTTTAGTATTTATAATATTAAGTATGGATTTCCGAAACAGTTTTTCCCTATTCATCTTCAAAGAATTGCCATATAATCCAAGTTTACATTCATACCATTACGTACACATACTTAACACACATCCTATAAACTCCTCATTAAGTGAAACAATGGCCATCTCACAAGCCACTTGGAACCTTGCCTACAAAACCACAGCCTCGCGACGTTCCACCGCTAGCATTGTGTTTTAATTGAGTGTCACAACTGTTCACTGTTAGTTTGAATACACTGTGGCTTTATGTGGTGAACAACTGAACGTTGCAAGTCGGATATAGTTTTAATGGTGTATTGTGAGGAAGTTTGAGTTAATTGTTGTGACTTCGCCTTAAGTCGCTTTCATGTTAAGGGCCTTCCACCGCTTTAGTACCGTAAAACGGTAATTTTTTAAAGCATACTCCTTAGTATGCTTTAAAAAAGCTAGGTTTAGGTTTAGATTTAGGCTAGCTAAAGGCTAGGTTAGGTTAGTTTTGAAAAAAAAATTGGTTCATGTACATTAATTGTGAAACATTGTTTTTTCGTGTAACCAGTATTTATTTATTCACACAATAAATATTTTTACACAGAAAAACTGATGGCTAGAATTTCTTCATAACTGAAAATAGCATAATTATGTAAATCAAAGAATATTTTGCAAACAAAACTGTCCAAAAGGAGGTTCAATATTGATTTTCATTGATATTCAGCCTCCGAGCGGGCGCACGGCCAGTACTGCGTTAACATTGATGAATATAGTATATAGTATATGAATATAATATGAATATATATATCTCATTTCCATTCAAACTTTCTACCTCCGTCTACATACTCTTCTTCAATACCCATGTCTATTGATAACAACGCACCAAGCAACATAGGTAGTATAGAAGTCACTGCTGACCTGGTTCTTAAATTATTAAAATCTTTAGATTTAAGTAAGGGTGCAGGGCCCGATAATGTGGTACCATTATTTATTGTCTCTTGTGCTACGTGCTTAACTGAACCTCTTGTTATTCTTTATAAAAGGTCTATCTCGGAAGGACTTGTACCTAAAATATGGAAATCTGCATTTATCACACCCATATATAAGAGTGGTAGCAAGAGTGATGCTAAAAATTATCGCCCCATTTCCAAATTATGCATCTTTGCTAAGATACTGGAAAAAATCGTATATACACAAGTTTATGAGAGTATCTCACCAACTTTGATCACGGAGCAGCATGGTTTTGTAAGCAAGCGGTCAACTTTATCTAATCTGCTGTCTTTCACAGAGTTTACGACGTCTAGCATGGATGCTGGTGGACAGGTCGATGCAATTTTTACTGATTATAGTAAAGCGTTTGACCGAATCGACCACAAAATATTACTACAGAAGTTACTCCAAGCTGGCATCCATGGAGACTTATATCGGTGGTTTGTTTCGTACATTGAAAATCGATCGCAGGCAGTGGTTGTGAATGGGTACCGTTCTAAATGGAGCATCGTCCCTTCTGGGGTACCGCAGGGTTCTTTGCTTGGGCCCCTTCTTTTTAACATATTTATAAATGATGTCACTCAATGCATTAAATACTCACAATTACTCCTTTATGCTGACGACATGAAAATTTTCAAAAAAATCACCAGCTTTGAAGACTGTCAGCTTCTCCAAAATGATTTAGATAGTTTCGAACAATATTGTTTAATCAATAAATTAGACTTAAATGTCAAAAAATGTTTTTTTATAACCTTTACTCGTAAAGTCAAAATTATTAAATTTAAATATTTTATCAAAAGACATGAGTTAGAACAGGTAGACTCAGTACGGGACCTAGGTGTCATTCACGACTCCAAGCTAACTTATGAAAGACATGTAGATCATATTGTCAAAAAAGCTTACAGGACCATGGGCTTCGTCTTGAGAGCCAGCTCTCAGTTTTCGAACTTGAAAGTACTTAAAATTCTTTATTGCTCTTTGGTGCGCAGCGTTCTTGAGTATTGTTCCCAAGTGTGGAATCCTCTCTACAATATTTATATAGATAGAATTGAATCCATTCAACGTAGGTTCCTGAAACACTTGCAATATAAGTCTAAAACATATGACCCCAATTATGAGGCGAGATGTCGAAGACACCATATCTTACCATTGTACCAAAGAAGAAAGTTTTCGGATATTGCGTGCCTTGTTAAAATCGCGCAGAATCACATTGACTCACCGGATTTACTATCTCAAGTTAAACTTAAAGTCCCAAATAGAATGACGAGACGTAAAGCATGTGTGGACGTGCCTCAGAGTTCTTCAAACTACAGGCAGAATTCATTTTTTGTGAGGTCCGCTAGAGAATTTAATAAACTTGTTGACTTTCCTGAACTGGATTTGTTTAATTCAAAGCCACGCGTTTTCAACAGAACATCAACGAAATCATGGTTTGGTTCTCTGACTTCAACATAATTTAGTTATTAAATATACTTACTCTAAATTTCCCTTTTTCAAATTTTCAAATTTTGCTTAATATTAGGTTATTTACATTACCTGTTATATCACTAAAGATTGATAACAAGCTTTCTAGATGTTTAAATGCGGAAACATGTAAATGGTATTCAGTTGTTTATATCTGTTTCTACTCTGTATGAATACACTGTATGTTTTCCTAATAAAATAAAATAAAAAATAAAATAAATAAAATAAAATAGTCGCCTTAAATACGCAAATAATAGAAATACACATTATAGACGTCCAATGTCCATTTTATGTTAGCGCGATATTTATACAGTGCGGTTTTTACTAGCTGTTGCCTACGGCTTCATCCACCTGAAAATCTTAAAAAAATAAGACCTTTTTTTTTCACGGAACCCTAATTGTTTTTCTAAAACAAAAACTAAGCCTAAGTCACTCTTCATCTCTTCATCGTGAGGAAACCGGCATGTCCTAGAACCAAAAATTCAGAGACATGGGACATCTACCAATCCGCACTGGGCCCGCGTTGTGGATTATAACCCACTCTCTCTATGAGAGGAGGCCTGTATCCCAGCAGTGGGAACATTAAAAGGCTGATGATGTGATGTGATGTTCAAAGTCACTCTTCGGAACATCAGCTATCTGTCAGTAAAAAAAGAATTTTTAGTAGTAAAGTAAAGTACACGAAATCGTATTTAAATATAAAAAATCTATTTACCTGCTGAAGTGTCAATTTTGGGGTGCATTATAATAGCCCGAATAGCGCGAAGATACCTGGCGGAGCACCTTAGACTCGCTTCCAACCTTGTTCGCTTTCAGATATTTTCAACTCGCCATTAGCTATTCTTTTATTGGTCTTGGGAAAAAGCTTAGCATTTAGCGGTTCTAGCGAAGGTAACTTTTCAGATATGTTATTTTAGACTGTTAGATGACTGTTAGATGACTGTTAGATGACTATTAGATGACTGTTAGATGACTGTTAGATGACTGTTAGATGACTGTTAGGTGACTGTTAGATGACTGTTAGATGACTGTTAGATGACTGTTAGATGACTGTTAGATGACTGTTAGATGACTGTTAGATGACTGTTAGATGACTGTTAGATGACTGTTAGATGACTGTTAGATGACTGTTAGATGACTGTTGGATGACTGTTAGATGACTGTTAGATGACTGTTAGATGACTGTTAGATGACTGTTAGATGACTGTTAGATGACTGTTAGATGACTGTTAGATGACTGTTAGATGACTGTTAGATGACTGTTAGATGACTGTTGGATGACTGTTTGATGACTGATAGATGACTGTTAGATGACTGTTAGATGTATCCCTTGCCGGGTTACATCAAATCGTATCCGTGAAATTTCGGTTCCGAAGTAGCCGTAGAACTTCTTGTAGGAAAGCTTAGGCACTACAACCGAACTCTAACATCTATCATGGGTGTAATTGAAACAAACCCGCCACACTATTCCCAGCCACTACAACTCCTGAAAGCCAGAATCAACAGTGGCAACCGTGGCTGAGTCAATTCAGTTCGACTAGTCCCGGAGAACCGATTTATCTGTATGGACTCTCAATGATGTATTTAAGAATCTTCCCACATCAATTTCTGAATGTTATTCCGTTCCATTTTCTCTATAATGAACAGGACCGAACCGGATTGGATTCTTCAGAGGCATCCAATGCCTACGATCCTACGTCGACAATTCTTTACACGTTTTTCAGTTCACCCTTTTAAAACTAATTTCAAATGTAAATGTTATTGGAAGCCATTAGTTCTCGTCCAGGATCGAACTGACGGTGACCGCGTTTTTGCTCATCTCCGGCTGTTAATGTGATGCCCCACGTACCTAATAACGGTTAAGAGATACTGGTCCTAATACCAGCAGTATTTTTTATAGGTTTTTGAATATACTAGTCTGGTAGTTTTGAGGCATGGTTAATTATAATGTAGGTGCTTAGCTAATACAACTTTCTTAATGAGAAAGATACCTACATTAAATAAATTAAAATTGATTAAGCACCAGAAATTCATGATACAATGGTCATTCATTGGCATTAGCATGAGAATCAGCGCTTTTTAAACGTAAAATTTTGGATAAAGGCAGTCCCCCAAAGCGCCCGTCCGTCACCACTTCCTCTGGAAGAAGAAGTGACTTAACAAACTCCTACCAAGCATAAGGAATCATTCCTTTCGATTTCTAAATCTACTCATCATCATCAGCATATCAGCCGAAAGACGTCCACTGCTGGGTATAGGCCTCCCCGAAGCGTCACCACATTCACGTCCCGTGCGTCTCGCATCCAGCGGATACCCGCAACCTTCACCAGGTCATCGGTCCATCTGGTGGGAGGCCTTCCAACGCAACGTCTTCCGGCTTGCGGTCGCCTCTCCAGAACTTTACTGCCCCATCGGCCATCCGTTCTGCGAACAATATGCTGCCCACTGCCACTTAAGTTAGGAAATTCTTCGGGCTATGTCGGTAACCCTGATTCTCTTGCGAATCTCTACATTTGTGGTATTTTTAGTATGGCCACAAAGGTGTAGCCGCAGTCAAAGCCAAGTTCCTAATGTTTTCGCATAATATATAAGTGTTTTTAATTTTTACGGCTTATTTGGGCAGCAATTAGTGGACTAACATTTATTTTTTTATCTTAATTCAGTGATCCTTCACCACGTCATCGGTCCACCTGCTAAAGCTACTATTCAGTCGTTAATGAATATTTCGATTTGTTCAGGATATAAAAAATAATTAAAACCGGCCAAGTGCGAGTCGGACTCGCGCACGAAGTGTTCCGTTCCAATATCGCAAAAAAAACACGTTTGTTGTATGGGAGCCCCCCTGAAATAACTATTTTATTCTGTTTTTAGTATTTATTGTTATAGCGGCAATATAAATACATAATCTGTAAAAATTTCAACTGTCTAGCTACCACGGTTCATGAGATACAGCCTGGTGACAGACAGACAGACAGACGGACCGCGGAGTCTTATTAATAGGGTCCCGTTTTTACCCTTTGGGTACGGAACCCTAAACACAATTTAATTAGCTACTCCTGCATAATCAATATATTATTAAGCATATTTCGTTTGTCATCCATAAATAACTAAGGACTCGGACACGCTGTGACCAGTTGACAGTTCCAGAGCATTTATATACTCGTAAAACGGCTTTTAAAAAAATCCCTAAGAAACTAATTTTCCACTGCAAAAAACATCCAGAGTTCCCGAAACAAAACGAATTCTCCATGTTACCTGTTACCATTAAATGGACCCGGAGCTTCCGTCGACCATATTGTTCGCCGGATCTAACTAGTTCCAACTGGTTCAATCGAGTTAGCGTCGCTGCAAACCGGACGCCGTTGGACGTAACCGGACGAAACTGGACGGGACCTGTACGGCTCGCGCCGGTCAATAAAAGTTAGTTCCGCAACCATTACAAGATTCCGTGTGAATTTTTTATTGAATTATTTAGTTTGCTGCTCTGGTTTTCAATTGGATTCGGTTGTTTCTCATTTAATGTTGCTGTTTGTTTTTAATTTATTTCTGTTAATGGTTCTTCAATATTTGTTTTCCATTATTTATTTGAACTGAATAAAGTACGCACAATTGTCATCATAATATTATGTGCTTGGTATACCTATACATCGAATACAGTAAATTGCACAAACTCCCAGCTGCGCACTTTTTTGTAAAACAAACCGCACTTTTTGTGAAACACACTGCATTTTGAGCCTAAAAAACGGTGTAATATAAGGAAATTTTCGAGTAAGTGTGATTAGAACGGCTAAATATCTTGTAGCTGGTTCTAATTAGTTCAAGAGATATTTAATCATTTCCTAATAACACAAGTGGGCGTACTATAGATGGACCACTGCTCAACCCTCCGAAGAATACAGGCGTCATCTTATGCATACAATGCCGTTAAGGTTGCTCTAGTCAACGGCACGAACTTTTTGTGCACGGGGTTAAAATGCATGTATCTCATCCACACATTTGAATAACATCACGAATATCAATTTTAATACAATCGTTATTTTAATTTTCGATTTTAAAACAGTGGCATTTTATCCGTAGGTATTTTAATAATCGATATTTAAATACCTACAGATAAAATGCCATTGTTCAAAAATCGAAAATTAAAATAACGATTGAATTGTTATACTGCATAAAATGTCTAAGATTAGAATGCCGACTGATTAAAATATTGTAGGGTCTTTACACCTTTTAATGATGGTAGTTTGATTAATACGCAAGAGTACGTAATAATAGAATTTAATTGAATGATAATGAGTGCACGCGATTTGAGTGATAATTGTGTACTAAAGTATAGACCGCGCGTAGCGAGTAAAGTGCTGACACAATGATGTCAAATTTGTGCGTGCTTTGCACTGTACATGCTCCGGGGCCCGAGAAGATGTGAATGAGATGAAGGATAATGATTTACAAGATGATAGTTAACAATTTTGCTTACAAACTTAAATAAACTAAGCTTAAGGTATTTCATTGAATTGAGTCCGAGCGGATGGCGAAGACCCTCTGCTCGTTGTGGCGATGGTAGGGCGACCCGCAGAGGTGGCAACGGGAGCTACATAGCTCACGCTAGACTCTGCCTGCTCCGTTGTGGCCTCTGCTCGCTCAGCTGTCGGAGGTGCGGGCGCTGGATGCGGCTGGCGCGCTCGTACGCGTTGCCATGTGTACAAGATGATGCAAACCACGATGACTCCACCCAAGATGTAGATGGCGACGTGATGATGAATGTCATGGAATGTCACTTGATCTGCCAGTTCCTGATTGGATTTCATTTCTTTGAGTGCTTTTTCAATCGCCTTTATGTCTTCCCGTTGTTCGGTGATATCGTCTGTCTCATTCAGTGGAGCGATGAGAGGTATAGACAGATTATTTATGTGGTTTATTGGTGGAATTTCTATGTTCATGACATCGATCTTCGTTTTAATTGTGTTTGATAATGCTCTGTGTGCATAAATCGTAAACATTCTGTCTTTGATGACGCAGTTGTCTCCCAGTGTAATGACACCTGTTTTGCTGAGTTGCTCGATCGTAAAATCGTCATCGCATATGACTCGCACACTGCATTGTCCGCAACAAAAGTAAAGATATGAATTAATTAAGTTCAAGTCAATCCAGGTATCGCGACATTCTCTTGTTTCAGTTTGACATTGATTAGATGCTTGATGTTTCAGACATAAGTTGTTGTCTGACGTCATTTGATAGACTGGCCTTTTCAGTGGGCAAATGTACTCGTCGGTGTCGTAAGAAATACATCTTTGTAAGTCGCTTGTAGACACTGGTATGTAAGAGTCTTTATGTGTATTGATAGCCAGGTATTTTGCTACAGGCACTATATTGACCATGCTTGCGTTGACTTGTTGTGGAATCTGTATGAGGTTGTAAAGCTCATAATCTTCCCTGCTCACAAGAGGAATTCTTACTTCGAAAATCAGGAACTTTCTGGTAGCTCTTGCTTTCACTTTCAATAGGTGATAGATCTTCGCCAAGTCGGTCTGAATATTATTAATCGGTAAGGCTAAGTCCTTTGAGATTTGTCCGGTTATAACATTCAGTTCGTTTTTCAACTGTGCCGGCGTTAGCAAGTGAAAGTTGAACTTTTCATAGAAAATGTTAGCCACTGTGTCAACTAGTGTCTCCTGGATTTCTTTAAGATTGGTCATGATGTTATTGGCTATGAACGTTGATAATGTGAATTCCGCTTTGTTGTCAGTGTGTTGGATTTCTTCTTTCAGTTTGCTTATGGCCGTGTTGCAATTGGTAATGTGTTGGTTGATTATTTTGTGCTGCTTGTCCAGGGTATTTTCAATCCTTTTGATGACATTTAGTTCAGCCTCCACTACTGAAGTTTGGTTTTTCCACAGATTACTGAGATGTTTTTGATTGCTTCTGATTAAGGCAATATCCTTCTGATATTGTTCGGCGAAAGTTTCATCCAAAACTCCAAACAAACTATGTGCGATGTAGCCGATGCCGTTGATAAGCCCGCGACGTCGGCGAACTTGACCTTGCTGACCAAGTAAAACATTGTTGTAGTGTTCAAGTTCGTTGTACCCGTGAAGCAGTTGTAATCGGACAACGTTGCATTGTGGTATTTGATCCCTTGAACATATGTTGTCCAGATGAGTGATAAACTTGTCCAGAAGGTTAATTCCTTGCCAATACGGAGCCATGTCGCAATAAACGACGAGTTTCCATTCTTCACGTTCCAATTTCATATTTGCGAGTTTATCAAAAAATATGTTTTTATTTTCTGCAACTTTGGAAATTTTGTATTCGCACGTTCCTGAGCAAATAAACATCAGAAGTACGAGTGTCGTAATTATGAAGTTGCACAATTTTGATGAGGTTAATGAATGAATTGAATGAGTGAATTGAATATTTATTGTTTGTTGCTTGACCTTCTTTGTTTTCCTTTTCTGTATCGTGGCTTTGATTATTGTCGTTGATCGGCAAGACGGATAATTTCGTAATTGGTCTCTTGAGTGAACCATTTTTCGTCCGTAGGGTCACTACTCTGACGTATCCGTCTTTCCCTGGATGAAGTTCAATAACTCTGCCCATGGGCCATTTTCCCGGGGGAAGATTAATGTCATGAATGATGACGATGTCATTGATCTTCAAATTCTGATGAGGTTTGTGCCACTTACTGCGAGCTGATAGTTGGCACAGGTACTCAGCTCGCCATCTCTTCCACAAATCATCAAATATTTTTTGTGTGAGCTGCCATCTTGTTCGCAAGTCTCTCTCTGTCTCGATGATAGTTAGTGTCGGACCACTTGCCAAAAAGTGAGACGGTGTGAGACAGTCTAAATCCTCGGGATCTTCGCTGAGTGCGCACAATGGTCGGCTATTCAAACATGCTTCTATTTGAGCGAGTAACGTCGAATATTCTTCAAACGTCAACTTCTGATCTCCTATGACCCGCTTGAGATGGTACTTCAAACTCTTGACGGCGGCTTCCCAGAGGCCTCCGGCACTAGGCCAGGAAGGGGCATTAAAATGCCAGTTAATCTCCATACTGGTAATAGCCTCGAAAAAACTGTCATCCAAAGTGTTTTTGATATTCACGAACTCTTCGTTGAGTATTCTACTCGCTCCAACAAAGTTCGTGCCATTGTCACTATAGACATGGCCTGGGGTGCCTCTCCGAGCTGCCATCCTCCGCAAAGCTGCTAAGAACGATGATGAGGTCAGGTCCGATACTAGCTCGATGTGTACAGCCTTGGTGGCCATACAAACGAACACGGCGATGTACCCTTTTGTGGTTTTGATACCTCGGCCCTTGCTTGCTTTGACGTCGACAAACCCAGTAAAATCAACCCCTGTATGATAAAATGGTCGTGTTGGATTGCTGCGTGCAAAAGGAAGGTTGCCCATGAGTTGTTCGTGTTTGATTGGGTCGTGTTTTCGGCACTTGACGCAGTTTCGTAAGCGCTTCTTGACAGCTCGGTTTCCTCCCAGAATCCAATATTGTTGACGCAGCCATGCTTGAGTAACTCTCGCTCCCCCATGGAGTGTCATCTGATGTCCTTGTTCGATCAATAAGTCACTGAGGTGTGTGTTGTTGGGAACGATGAGAGGATGCTTCATGTTCTGACTTATTTTCGCGTTGTTCAATCTGCCACCGACTCTCAGTAGGCCGTCTTGATCCAAAAACGGGTTCAGCTTTAGCAATTTGCTCTTCGCGTCTATTTGCTTCTGATCTCGGAGACTAAATACTTCTTCCTTAAATACCGTCAGCTGTACTTGTTTGATAAACAGATGTTTAGCGATTTTTATTTCGCTGACAGTCAGATACTTCGGTTTGTGTTGATTGCGAGATATGGCGCGCAAAGTCCAAGCAAGAACACGCGCTGCTCGGTCGAAGTTGCTGAATCTGCTCAATAATTTTAAAATAATATCTTCATTTTGTTGAACTACATTACTTTTTATTGACTTCCTGATTTCTTCATATGTAATGTAAGTTGGTATGTCTTGATTGTGGTTTACTTTGAATGTTGATAGCCAGGTTGGTCCGTGCCACCAAAGAGGATGATGATGTAGTTGATTCGCTGATAATCCTCGGCTCGCGCAATCAGCTGGATTTTCGGCCGATTTCACATATCGCCAGCTTTTTGTTGGTATTATCTCCGTTATTTGTGCTACTCTGTTAGCCACGAATGGTTTCCAGCGATTCGGTTCACCATTGAGCCAACCTAGTACTGACCCAATTTGATATATTCGTTGATGAATGTTTTGTAATCTTCGGAAATATTTTTATTACTTGAAAACTTTCTTTCCAGTTGATAAAATTGTGCTACGGCTCTTTGTTTTGATTCTCCCAATTTTTCTTTGATATCTGGCTTCAGTGGCAGTCTAACCACGTATCTACCATCATCTCGTCTTACTGTTTCCGATTGATATTGTTGAAGGCATTGATGATCCTCAGAGGACATATTAGTATCGGGTTCGGTGACATCTTCAATGCTCCAAAACCTTTGTATGTCTTGTATATTGTTCATGATAACGTTGCATTGATAAGACTTGACATTGCCGCTCAAAATCCAGCCAAGTTGAGTCTGTTGTGCTATTGGCAGAGATGAGTTTTCCTTGATTATGCCAGACATGATGATTTCCGAGTAAACTTCTGCTCCCAACAATAAATCGATAGGACGACAAACGTTGAAATCTGGATCTGCTAGTTGAATGTTTTGAAGATATTCCCAAGATGGTTTTGCAAAACTGTGGTTTGGCAAGTTGTTAATTAATTTCTTCATAATAACAACTTTTGTTTGGAATATATAATTCGAGTGTAATGATGACGCTACAAGACTGATAACTCCCTTACAGTTGGTTTGATTGGCACTGACTCCAACTATGACGCCTTTGCATGCTCGGCGCGGCAGTTTCAGTATTTGAGCTGCGTTCTCAGTGATGAGGGAGGCTTGAGAGCCTTGATCTATGAGAGCCCTCATTGTGTGATATTCCCCATTAGCTCCTTGTATACGGACAAGTGCTGTGGCTAGCAGAATTTCAACAACAGATTCCTTGGAAACATGTGTCACATTGCTTTGTGTGTAGTCTTCACATAACGTAGACGGTGACATATCCATGTTGCTGGACACTGCGTTTGTCTGTAGGGCATCGTGTAGTACGGTGTTATGAGTTCCATTACACACCCTGCATCTTGATTCAGAACGGCATGATTTATTTTTGTGATCAACCAGGCAATTTTTACACAAGTTGAACCTTTGCAATATGTTTCTCTTTTCTGCTGACCCCGATTCTAAAAATGGCTTGCAGTAGAAAAGTCCGTGGCTGTCGTCTTTGCATAGTGGGCAATATTGTGTTTTCGTTGCACAACTTTTTACAGCTGAACTACGCAAAAACGATTTGTTAGAATCGTTTTTGTTGTTTAAATTATTCGATTTTGATTGATTATTTTTGCTGAATTGATGTCCTGAATCCTTGCTTCTACTCGGAGATGACGACGAGGTTGATTTGGATGAATAATGTTTTCGCCGTGTTGACTCGAGAGCAGTATATTTGTTCTCTAAAAATTTCAGAAAGTCTGCTAGAACAGGCAAGGCTCTTGGATTTTCTAATGATTGAGTGTATTCACTAAGCGTCTGAGTATCCAGCTTCAGTGTAAGTAAATGCACAACCATTGGTCCCATGGCGGCTACATATATACCAAGATTTTTCAAGGCGTTCATGCATTCATTGATAGTGTCGAACATGTTCTTGATCTGTGTGTCGACTTGGTTTTGCATTGTAGGTAATGACAGGAGTATGTTCATGTGTGAGGTGAAAATTAGCCTGTCATTGTTATACCTGTGATTCAATATGTCCCAGCTGATGTGGTAATTTTCGGAACTGATGTTGAGATGTTGAATGATCCTTTCTGCTTCGCCTTTCAGCTTACTTTTTAATAACTGCATCTTCTGGGCGCTTGGGATGCTTTTGTTGTTATGGACAGCCTCTTGGAATAAGTCCTTGAATGATATCCATTTGTGATAGTTCCCTGAGAAGGTAGGAATATCTATTTTCGGTGTAAAATTTTCCCGATATGAAACGGAATACATTTTGCTATTGACCAACTTTTTGATGTCAACGTACCGTTTTTCGTAGTTGCTATATTCCTGTTCATACTCCTCATCTTCTGAGTACATCTCACTATCAATTTCCCAGTGCAGGGAATCGATGGTTGACCATTTTGCTTGAATGGTTCTGAGCACATCTTCGAATTCCCATTTTTCGGTGAGGCTCTCTATATCCACGCTCCTGATTGCTCGTGATAAAGCCTTGAAGTTACTCTTCTGCTTGCGGAGCATTTCTTCTAATTTACTGGCATTACCTCGAGAGACAATCTTCTTGAACAATGATGTGGATGGGGTGCCAGTTGGCTTGCTATTTGGTTGATCTGGATCAACTGACAACATGTCCGTTTGCTGTTGCTCATCCGCAGCTTCTTGATTGCGAGTATCTGATATACGCATTGATGAAGCGCTAGGCAACTTATCCCCTTGACCCGTACTAGTAGACGGTTTGTAATTTTGAATGATTTCCTGAGCTTCATTGTAGAAAATTCTTGCTTTGTCGTACATGTTCTCCGAAAAGTAGGTATAACCACGATCTTCAAACTCACACAATTGAGCATGATTTTCTTGAAACTCCCTCCAGTATGAATCCAGGATTTGCAAACGTTTTTTGATGTTAGCCGGAGTTTTGCGGTCCGCAGAATCCTTCTTGAAATTCCGCAGTTGCTGCTCCATGGCTTGAATGATTCGATCTTGATTGGCCAAAATGTTTTCCATGCTGGCGCTCATGATTGTTGTTGTATGATAGATTTCCAGTCGTTGAGTTGTAGCAGACGGATGTTACTCTATCCACCGGTCGTAGTCACAGGAGCTGTACTTCCGTGCTCACAGTTTAATCACACTGTTATGAACGCGAAATAGTCCCGCATATACGGATGCTCGAAGGACCAAAAAGATGTAGGGTCTTTACACCTTTTAATGATGGTAGTTTGATTAATACGCAAGAGTACGTAATAATAGAATTTAATTGAATGATAATGAGTGCACGCGATTTGAGTGATAATTGTGTACTAAAGTATAGACCGCGCGTAGCGAGTAAAGTGCTGACACAATGATGTCAAATTTGTGCGTGCTTTGCACTGTACAAATATCGACTGATTCAAAATGTCAATAGTCATTATACCTATGTTCAAAATGTCAACATTTAAAACACATAAGTTCATTATATTTACGTTAATAATACCTACTCGTTAGAATATCGAAAAAAAAATTTATATATGTGGTATGAGGGGAAAAAATGTAGATAGATTTGGAATCGTCACACTCTGCCAACGCATCTCTATTAGTCATTATTCTGTCCTCAACTGCAAACATTTAACGTATTGTTTAGCGAATATGATCATGTCGTGAAACGGATTAGAAGTTTTCAAGCGCTCGCCCGCCCCTGCCGCGGCACCGCTCGCTTCGCTCGCTCGGCTCGCGCGCGGTTTGTCACAGTTCTAACCTAACCTATTTCACCCAGTTCAAAATGACGGATCATACCTGGAAGCGGCCGGCAAGCGCTACTTCCGAGTTGCTCGCAGATTTTTTCACAATTTTCTAACAATGCGGTTTTTCGCTATATGTATTTCTATCGGGTCATTTCGTAATAGCCGAATTATCAAATTACAATTTGCCAAAATTGTGACAAAAATAATAATTTAAATTTTCGATATTTTGAACATTTTACCGTAGGTATTATAATTTTTGATGTTCAAATATGTACCCCATCCGACAACACGTGCGAAAGAGATAGATGCTGTGATGAGCAGTAAGAAGCTAGTTCGCGTACGAATTAGTACTTTTGCAAATCTGTAGCGAAATGGATGATGATTTAGGACGAAAACGAGCGCGCGAAATTTTATAAACAGACCACAAGACAAAAAGACAAAAGATATTTATTTCAACTGGGCCACCAAGCGGCACTTTTGAATGTCACAATTTAAATTTAAATGGAATACAAGTTGATTCTACCGTGCATTCGGAAAGTAGCTAGTTATGGAGAAGAATGCACAAGAAACTCCATACTTTTTAAATTTACATGGAATAAAAGTTGATTCTACCGACCTTTGGGAGTATGGATATCATAAAAAAACGACTAAGTTTATATTTTCATAATAAAATTATTTGCATTGTTGAACTAATAATCTATCCCTGTTTTTCAATTGTTCTTCTTCATATGGTATTTATTTCCGCCCTAAGATGCGTTAAAATTAGTGTTGAAATATGGAACTTTCGACGCTCATAACTTTCAAATATATTTTTTCACTTTTTTGTTTCCATAGAGGGCTAGATAATGATGAGACATATTGATAAAAAAAAAATTGTGAACGTACGTCGTCAAACAGTAATTGTAATCCGGACTTCGTTTGTATGGAAAAATTATCGACAAGTGCAACCTTAAAACAAATAGCTCTATTAAATCATGCCATATCACGTCAAAAATATTAGCCAGTCAGAAGATTAGTAACAAAGCAGACTTTCCTGTATACGCTGGACAAACGCTTAATACCGTCATGAAAGAACCACTTTTATTACATAAACAATCAACGGTACAGGTAGAATCAAATCTAATGGCGGCTCAGTACACTCTGCGAATTGCTACACAGAAGAAAAATTCATGTAACAGAAGGTATTGTGCAGCGAAAAGCGTACTTCGCAGACGTCATTAACTTTGAATCGACTTATACCGTCCTACGAAGGAACATCTTTTATTACGGAAACAAACAAAAGTATAATAGCCACGTTACAGTGAAGGGTGATTGTACTTACTCTAGACTACTCCTCATCTTATTCAGTCCCTTCTTTTGTTCACAAATCTTTTGTATTACGTTAGTTTAGCACAAAATCTTCACTCGTTCTCCATTCATGTTTATTTAGTTACAAAAGCGTACGAAAACAATGTCGCCTTTGATATATAATTATTTGAGTTCATTCATTCAGTTTGCGTTCGTTCATTTGACTAATGAGCGGTGCGTCGTTGACAAACGCTTATGTTCACTTGTTCATTCATTCATTCATTCGTTCTTTTTAGTTGAGTGTTACGGAGTTTGTGTTTCAGTAAGCGATAAGTTTTAATGAAAAATATTTTTGTTTGTTGTTGTATAATTTGTTCGAAAGTTTCTGGTGTTATGTTTTGATTTTATTTAAAGGTCAGTGCTCATTAAGAAATAAATGCGTGACTAGGACCCTAATTGCGTTTTGATAAAAGCTTCTGAACATTATTTTATTTCTTATGATTGATTGTGTCAATTTAATTTTATAGCTGAAAGGTCGGATTTGAAGTAACCTACAGTTTGTTTTTTTCTCAATTTTTTGGATGCAAAATACGAAAACTTCATGCCATGCAAAATATTTAGGCGACCTTCCTTGGTTCCACGATTTACATTATAGATTTACATTATAACTGCGATAAGCGATTTTGACTAAGCGAAATTGCAAGTCCGTTCACCGACGCAGTAAGATGCAATACGACCGATTTGCAATAAAAAATCATTAAAAATACTTGTACGATAGTACGGCATTATACACGGACGCACGGTTGGCGCAGTGGTTGAGCGATTGACTGCTGCGCTGCGTGTCACGTGTTCGATTCCCGCACGGAACAAATATTTGTATTTGTTTGTTTGTTTGTATGTTTTTTTTTTTTTTTTCTTTCTTTCTTTCTACAGACAGTTGTTCCGGCTCTGGTTGTTTGTGTATGTGAGTTTATATGTTTGTAAACGCACCCACGATACAGGAGATATTCCTAGAGAAATTAAAAAAAAACGCTCATCGACGCATTAAAATTACTTCGCACGATCAGTGTGCTTATTCCAAGTTTTTTAACGTACTCACTTGTGATAACGTAAACGATCTCTTATGTCAAAATGTGTTCAAAAAAGAGTTTTCTCTTTACCGTCACCAGACGGCGCTTATCCAGTTTCAATACAAATTGGCGTTAACGTTAACGCGATTGATCGTGAGTAAAACTCGCACTAGGACTCAGGAAGGTACCTTACATTTCTTGTAACCTGTGTAGATCGGTCGTATGTATATAAGATCCGACACGAATTCCTTAATCATACCAGTCAAATAAAAGTGAATTACTAGCCAAGTATAGAAACACAACACTAGTCACCGAGACATAAAATAGTAAAAAAATAAACACATAAAATATGTGTTGCTTCCATAAAGCCTAACAAAACAAATAAAATTCCTGAAATGGCCTGGCCTGCATTCCTCCGTCCAGAATAATTAAAATAGTGAGCGCTTCCCGCCAAGCGCCAGCACAGACATGGTCTTATAAATTGTAAAACTTCAAAGACATCTTTTAGTCGCAGCCAAGCGTGGCAGTTGAAGGTTTGATACGGGTCCCAGGAAGAAGATGAAGCGATTTATTTAAATTAAATTTTCATGAAAGAAATGTACCTAATTACCTAAGTTATACCCGAGACTATAGACAAAATTACATTCAATAAGCGATGTTGATTGTCAAAAAGTCCAAAATGACAATCAATGTCGCGAATTTACTTTTGTACTACTTTTGAATTTTCAGAAATCGTTATCGCTAGAGAAACCCACGAACCTTTTCATGCCCATGCGACGGTAAAATATGGAGTGATTTTATTATAAAAAAACACCCACCAAATGATTGCAAAATAAATAAATGATTTGATTTGAAAGAATGTCACTTTTTCTGGCGCCTTTAGACAAAACAAAATACGCAGAATAAAGTCCAGCAAATAAGTGATCGTCGCGTTTATTATATTTAATTGTTCGGAAAACTGTTAGGTGGTTTATCGTTGCAACAAGCAACGCGTTTGAGTTCACCGAACTAAATTGAAAAATCCTAACTCTTACTCACTCACTGATTCATCAACGTCCAGCTTTATCTTAAGGTATGTAAAGCTGATATTCAATGAGGATCCCTTGACAATGTAGGTAAGAAATTAGGCCGGTGTTTCTCCATACTCATGGAAAGAGAGGAAAAAGATACTGCCAAATTACTTTCTTTTTCGGCGCTCTCTCACTGCTGAAGATGAACAACACATACTACTCTTCTCCTATTGATATGATCTTTTGCAGACTGCATTGAGAGCCCCACGGTATATTGTACCTGCAACAGCAACAACACTTCTATATACGGTCTGTACGGGCAATAGCTCCGCACACTGAGATGTAGAATGTAGATGGACGAATCACACGGGATGTGTACAGGCAATAAAATCACTGCTATGTGTCCGTTAATGATTGACAGTTTATTAGGCAAAACAATAAAATATATAATACCTGAAGTAGGTGAGTTGTGGCGGGCGTAATAGCCTAGTCAGCGAATGTACATAAATAATTGGTGAATTAGCGACTGCCTGTTCAGGTAAAAACTAAAACAAGTTATATCATGTGGCGATGCTCGTACATGAACTCACACATGCACGCATCAACTTGCATTAAAGTTTAGTACCCAGAGTAATGGAGAGGGCTATGCTCGGCGTTTCCTTGCGTGATCGAATCAGAAATGAAGACATCCGCAGGAGAACCAGGGCAACGGACATAGCCCGAAGATTTGCCAAACTTAAGACGACGACTAACGCCAACGACCTTGAGGGAACAAAACGCGCACTCGTTTCACACCCGCGCGACCCGAAATTTAGTAGTTTTTTGTCCTTTTCTTATTATTCTATGACTTTAAAAAAAAAAAGCTTCATATCAAAATGTAGATAATTAAATTGTCTTTGATATGGTGTCGATTTTATTAAAATACGCGCAGCGGTTTTGTTGTGACTGTCGTGTTTTTGTCCGTTTTAGACATAACTTTACAAATTAATTACACTATGTAATACGAATAAAACTTAAAATTTGGTCAGATGAAATTATTAAGAATATGGTCTAATATAACATATATTTTTTTCAATAAATTATGACTAGCCGTTTAGACGTGATTCTCATTTTAAAATCAGCTACTCAAGGGAATTGGCGCCTTAAGTGGCAGTCGGCAGGACCCATTGCTTGCAGAATGGATGGCCATTGGAGCCGAAAAGTTCTAGAGTGGCGACCACGTACCGGAATACGCAGAATTGGAAGGCCTCCATCTAGGTGGAGCGACGACCCTGGTCAAGGCTGCGGGAATCCGGTGGATGCGTAACGCACAGGACCGATCAGTGTGGCGATGCTTGGGGGAGGCCTATGTCCAGCAGTGGACGTCTTTCACCTGAAATGATGATGATGATGACCCAGAGTAATAAACAAAACATGGCGACTACCCGCTACTGCCTACACTTGCACCACAAAACCGTTTATAGCAAGGTACTCAGGTTCGCAGTAGAGCTCATACGCGCACGCATCAACTTGCACTAAAGTTTAGCGACTAAACATTTTAGTGCTGTGACTTAGTTTAGTGCAGCACTATTTTATTGTATTATTCTGGGGAATGGGAGAACCTTGATGAGTTTGAGTTAAGAGATGCCGGACAAACCGGAAGGATTTCTATTCTAAGCCCTACCTAACAATAGTATTGTTGGAATCTGTTCCAATTTTTAAAAACAATACAATTCCATCGCACACTTCCCGAAATGTAACCTATAAAATCCTTTAACTTTAACTTTAGTATTAATTATTAGTTGTATTAGTTGTAGGATAAATGATAAGCCTGTCAGTTATGGAAGAAAAAAAAAAAAAAAAAAGAATGCTAACCTGTACTAACACAATTAACCAAACCCAGACTCATTCTTTGGCCCACTTGCACGGGAGACTTAGCTCGGAAATTTGTTATTTAAGACTAACTGAGTTGAGTCTTTCATGCAATATGTGCCTAAGTAAAGATAAATAAAGTTGCGTATTAAATGCTGAATTGACATCAGCAATAAAATTTGGAGGCAGGTGTGGTTTTTAGTCGGTAGGCATCTTAAGTGAGTCCGACACTGCCCAGGCTGGCTCGTTCTGGCGAGGCAGTTTGGGGCGTCCTAAGAGGATTTTCCACACCAAAAAAAACCTATAAAATCTAACAAGCTGGCAACTCGGCGACAATGTTCAAGGCTCTGGAGCTTTGACTTGACCAGTACCTCATTGCCGATGAGCCCCTTGGCTCGCTTTTCTAACGATTCGAGCTCGTAATGGATGGTGTGGGAAAAAGATAGGAATCAAGATGGTGATGATTTCTGCAAGCATCTTTTTGATAATGGAAAGAAAAATCTACCTTCACTTCTCATAATCAATTTGTAAATATAGCCTCACTCATTCACCAGAGCACAATTATTTCAGAAAAATTGCAGGAATAAAATGAAAATTCCAACAAATGGAATTGCAACCAATATCGAAATAATGGCGTAGAGATTCCAGACATACATCGTTCTGGAAAGAAAACATCTGTTAGTTTCGACGTTTTCTTTATCTTTATTTTACCCCGGATACTAGATATTTCAATTTTAGCTTTGGAAATCATAAATTAGTCGGAATCCTCTTAGCCTAAGATCCCACTACTAAAATCTGCAGGTATCATTGTTTTAGATAAAACTGAATTTACATGAATGATACCTACTTGATAGTAGAATAGATTGCTGCTCAGTTTACCTGTTTACACCTTTTTTTTATTATGGGATATCATCTAATGACTTCTCTCTGGGTGAAGCGAGAGGACGTGTGAGACGTTTACTGACTAAAATCCACCCGTGTTCCTTCAGTTGCTTGTGCCAGGGCCGCGGTAAAACTCTTTTAATTCATCCGCGACCCAGACAGGTAGCAACCCATAAATTGCTAATTGAGAGCTGGCTGACGTTGCATATGTATCGGCGATACAGAAGCAATTCGTAGTAAATAAAAATAAAAATAAATCTAATAGTGGTTCAAGTTTGCCCGGCAACCCTGCTGTAATCTATTCTTCTACCAAGAATCTTCCAAAAAAATTAAGTTTAATCAAAAACAAAATGACTGCAGATTTTTGCGGCCGGATCTTGTACTAAAAGCAAAATCTTCATTGCAAGTTCTGTTGCATTAAATCAAAATATGCAGTTGGACATTATCCAAATTGCCCGGCTATTTCGGCTTTTGTATTCTGTGATTGTAATAGCTCCGCAAAAAATCAAATCAAATCAAATCATTCTTTATTTGCAAGTGTTTTGCTTGTTGAAAATTGTATTCAATTTATTGTTTTGGCCTACGAGTTAGTGACGGTGCGCGGGGATTTTGTGGATTAGCCGCAAAAGTGAATAATTTGTGAGATGGCATTTATGTAAAAAAAAATATTTTGATGTGAGACAATTTTTATTGAGACTGAATTTAAAGATTTTTGAATACATTTATTACGGGTCTATAAAAATAAAACTTAAAAATAAAATGTGGAAATGTAACTTTATGTTTATGTTTCGAGAATTTAATGGACGAATTTCGTGACGTTCATACTTTATGTGCCTTTTAAAAAACTAGTTAAATGGATATGTATTAAAATAAAATTATTCATTTTTTTATTTTTTATTAAAGCTTTTTTGTATTCTTCTCAGCAAACCCTTTCATTTGATACCCTTAATATGACAATGCTCAAAAAATAACTAGTCTGCTACTTGGGCCGTCCGCCATATTAGATTTAGAACGACGTCACTATATATATATATATAGTGACGTCGACATACACTTATAACCATGCATTGACATCCAAATTAAATGTGTTTGCATAATTTCATCTTAATCGGTTGAGGATAACTGCTTTAAAATTCAGTTGCAAGATTTGACACGAACACACCTACATACACATATAAATGCATTACAAGTTAAATAAAAGCTTGTAAAATACACCTTGGTATCAATCCAATGAATTTATTTAAAACTTCATGCACTAAGATACAATGGCGGACTTGATGCCTTAGGCAATCTGCAAACAAACAAACTGTTGGGGTCAGCTTCCAGTCCAACTGGATTCAGCTGAGACCAGTATTTTTACCGTGATAACAATCCAGTGTCTCAAAAAAAGAGATAGGTATTCAAGAAAAGAAGAAAGAATGAAAGAAAAATATTTATTTGTGACCCGCACAGGAGACAAGAGATAAGCAAAACACAAACAGAAATAAAAAAATAACCCCATGCGAGACCAAAAAGGCTCCTATCTCAGCATGTGCAAAGATATTAAAAACAAAATAACGCTGCCCTGATATTCTGATAAGGGCCCACTGTTAATGCCACGGACAAATTCACGGAAAAGGAACATACGATATTTAAGGAATAAAATAAATAATAACAAAATCATATAAACACAGAAGGTGAGTCAGTATGTGTTTATAACGTATTAAAGAAATATATAATTAAAACACAATAAATATATGACGAAAATCCCGACTGCTTAGTGATCATTTATCGATACCGTAGACAAACGACAGAGCGCGTATTACACGATTTAAAATTAATCATTTCCGTAGAGTGATATTCATCCAGTAATATTTTCGCTCTACGGATACATGCGTCATTCATCCTTATCTGAGTTTAACACCTGCAGCCTCCAGCGTTTCTCATATGCCGTGTTTTCCTTCAATCCCAGGTATGCATGGAATATTGCGAGTAGAGAAAAGTCGGTCGAGTTCGAGTTGTCCTCGTGGACCAAGAGTTCCGTACAACTATGCAATATGTATATTGACTGATAATTGACTGATCACAAATTTACTGTTTCTTCTTACAATGTAGAGTATATGCACTAGAATTTGACGAAAATTTACTCTGGTGGAGTTCTTAAATAGAGTAGGAACAAAATAACGTTGACCATGTTCTTTTCTGAGCAGTGATGGCCCAGTGGTATCGGCTGCGACTTACAAGTTGTAGGTCGTGGGTTCGAGCCCAGGCAGGCGCTTTACTTTGTGTAAATTATTTCTTCACCACTGCTCTCAAAACGGTGAAGGAAAACATCGTGAGGAAACCGGCATGTCCTAGAACCAAAAATTCGAAGACATGTGACATCCACCAACCCGCACTGGGCCCGCGTGGTGGTTTACGGCCCATTCCCTCTCACAAAGAGAGGAGGCCTGTGTCCCAGCAGTGGGAACATTAATAGGCTGATGATGATGTTCTTTTCTAGTCTTCTTGTGTGAAGAACCTTGTGTTTTACCTTTAAGTTTTATTATTAAGTAATGATAGCGGTCATACATAACCGTATTCAGTGAACAATTCAACTGTTTAGTACAAAAATTCTCGGATCAATGGGGTCGCTCCATGAAGCTTTTCTTCATGGTTTTCTAGGCCGGCTATGTTAGCCAGGACCCCTCACACAACGGACCGACTAGAAGTCTAAGCACAGCAAATAGAGTCCCTACTCAACTCTGCCTAGCTACATTAAAAAACAAAGCCCCGTGAAAAACTTAGTAGGCATAGTTGCATATAACCTAATAAGCCATTTTTATCAGTCTGTCAGTCCAGTCAGTTCCACTTGGGCACCTACAGAACCCTAATTTCGTAGCGAAACCACGCAAGCGAGCAGGTTCCGGAAAAACTGTCTAAATCTACCATTTTAGAATCAATATTATGTAGAAATTTAATGTATTTTTATTAATTAACTCGTTATTTAAAAAGAAATTTTTAAATAACGAGTAGATAGCTCCTAAAAACAGCACAAAAAACGGCTTGCGCGGCGTTTTGCTCGGGGTACCGCCTTAAGGACCTTACTCGCCAGTGGCGCCAACTGGTGAGCACAAAGTTCGTTCTAAGCTACTCATCAAGCGTGATACCAAGCTAAGCTTCTACCACCACTATTATGGCTTCAGCCTTATTGATCGTCATTCGCAAAAAAACTAAATAGATTTTCTTTAGAAGCGCTAACAAAGGAAAGATTCAACTCGTTACGTATTTCAAGAATTTAAAGCAGGATCCCTTTTCAGACCTTGGGGACTAAGTGTCTCTGATTCTATTTTACTATCGAATACTTTCAGCTTTTTTAGGATTTTGCCCAAAACCTACGTGAGAATCGGGTGATAAAATACACATTTTAAGGGAGATATAAAAGCGTATTTTACTGCCTCGTTGATCCAGTGGTTGCAAACACTGCTACTGAGCATGCGGTCCTGGCTTCGATTTTTGATAGATTCGACAGAGGGTTCTTTATAAACAGCTACATTCAGCAAAATAAATATGTCGGCACTTCTAAAGATTTCGTTTCGAAGAGAGTTATGGTTTCGAATGACACTGACAGATGTCAACTTGACACAACACTAGCACTAGTTCTTGGAGATCGATCGAGGAAGAAGTTGGCGATTTAGATTGAATTGTTAATTTGTTATAAAACCTATGGACTTATGGAGAAATACAGTGAGAGTTACCAATTGTTCGTGTAGATCAAACTATGTGCTTGGTGGAATGTCGTTTTCGTTATTCTCCAATACATAACGTAATTAGTTACATTGTGACACTATACATACAAGCAAAGAAGTTCCTTGATTTAACTCATTAGCCCGAAAAGGACCCATACAATAACAGCTTTTCCTACACAGTCTTCCCTACAAATAGGTAACATTACTTTCGTTCGTATTAATTGCCAAACTTAAGTGGCAGTGGGCAGGGCACATTGCTCGCAGAACGGATGGCCGATGGGGCCGAAAAGTTCTGTAATGGCGACCGCGAACCAGAAGACGATACGTTGGAAGGCCTCGCACTAGGTGGACCGATGACCTGGTTAAGGTTGCGGGAAGGCGCTGGATGGGAGACGCACGGGATCGGTCAATGTGGCGACGCCTACGGGAGGCCTATGTCCAGCAGTGGACGTCTTTCGGCTGAAATGATGATGATGATAACTTTCGTTCAAAAACAATGAAAACACCGAACATTGCTCTAACGAAGGGATAAAATTAACTTTGCCATTCGAAAACTGTTGTCCACATAAACCCCATACATCAATATACAAAATTTTTACTTTTCCAAGTACATTTTATAAGTTGGTCGACTATTACTCGTAAACTTGTAAAGCCTACTTAGCTGTGATAGTTTTCCTTTTAATTTCCTTGTATATACTACTGCTGTGATTTTTTTCATATACCCAAAATCAACCATTCAACTGGCAGGGGGGGAGACACTTGACTAACAAAAAATAGCAATTTAAAGCTTAAGACGACGACTAACGCCAACGACCTTGAGGGAACAAAACGCGTCCTAGTTTCTCACCCACGCGACCCGAAATTTAGTAGTTTTTTGTACTTTTCTTATTATTCTATGACTTTTAAAAAAAAAGCTTCAGATCAAAATGTAGATAATTAAATTGTCTTTGATATGGTGTCGATTTCATTAAAATACGCCCAGCGGTTTTGTTGTGATTGTCGTGTTTTTGTCCGTTTTAGACATAACTTTACAAATTAATTACACTATGTTATACGAATAAAACTCAAAATTTGCTCAGATGAAATTATTAAGAAAATGGTCTAATATAACATATATTTTTTCCAATAAATTACGACTAGCCGTTTAGACGTGATTCTCATTTTAAAATCAGCTACTCAAGGGAATCGGCGCCTTAATTTTACGAAAACGGATCCCTGAATCAAAAAATGGTTTTGAAAGACCGGTAACATTTTTGAATGGCCTATCCATAAATACCCCACACCGTGGGATAGACGAGAAAAAAAAAATCCACACTTTACTATAGTACTAGTACAGAAGGTAGACTTAACATTTTTTTTTCTTTTTTTTTTACTATTTAGTCGGCGATCTATACCCATGCCAAATTATAGCTTTCTTGTAATAAGAGTCTCTGATGTAAACTGCGGATGGACGGTAGGAGAGACGGACATGGCGAAACTATAAGGGTTTCGGGTTGACTACGGAACGCTAAAAAGGTTATCAAAAACACAATCACGGTTTGCTTGAGTTACGCCATATTATTTCTTAAGAGTCTGTACACTTTTAAAAAGAGAACTGAAAAAGCATTTCTTTTTCGCATTCATAAATACCCGCTTGACTTTTTAATAGCACTAGGTGTGAACGTGACTTTGCTTGTGCAGGCTTTATTGTTACGGAAAGAGACCGTGAGGGGCTATGCCCTTTTCGAGGATTCAAACTTTTGGTTGATATATCTGTTTGGTTTTTAGCTTTGAAGATTTTTCGTTTAGTCTATGTAAAGAGTTGAAATTGTTTGTTTCGTTATTTGTAAAAAGGCTGAGCATGTGAAGCCGAGGGAACACGCTAGTCGATACTACTTTGATTTCGCAATTCACCTCGGCAAAATACCCAGCAAGGAAACTAGTCAGGTGGGTATGCATTCAAAAGCCATTGTTCCTATTCAATACTATCGAATACATTTAGGTAGTAGAGCATAGATATTTTACCTACCACGTTGTTTACGCGACTGCGTTCCTTCGTAGGATACCGTCATCGGTGTGAAGCCCGCCCGTGAAATTTATTTTCGTGCGCGTTAATTTTTATTTTGCGATAACTCCTAAGATATTAATTTTAATGATATGCTGTAAAGGGCAATTTTGATCAACTTAAAATGCGCAATGTATCTAATATATTTAATTGGATAAGGCATGTTACTGTATTGTTTAAAATGTCTTGGTAAATAACCCATTCTTTTTTTGTATTTACATAAACATATACCATTTAATTTGAACAATCTCGTAAGATTTGCCAGCGTCTGCAATATAAGCGCACAAAAATATGTTTGTAACGACATCACATTACAAATCTTTGAATTTCTCGGCTTTTCTGTACTATAATATGCATGTATACTAAATATAAACTTTCGTCTTGAATCACTCTATCTATTGCTGAAAATTGCATTAAAATCCGTTGCGTATTTTAAAAGATCTAAGCGTAACAAACAGCGGGAGTGACATAAAAATACATCATCTGTTCACATTCAAAAAAAAATCGCAGTTAATGTATTTGACGCATTCTGTTAAAAAAACATTGTTCTATGCATACAAATATGAACAATTTATATTCCGATCGCAGTCAAAATCTAACATACTGCATTTCAAATGTGTCAAACAAGGCACATATTGTAATCAAACAAGCTTTCTGATTGGGGTATTTGATTTCGGATTTGGAACAATCGTAAAATCATGGGTAAATTGATCCATTTGTTAGCTTAAGGACAGGTTCGCTTTACGCCAGATTCGCGTTAGGTCAGATTCGCGTTAAGACAGATTCGCTTTAAGACAGAAGTATAGTCAGATAAAAAGTTATTTTATTCATTAATACGAAACATCAGAGAAAATAAAAAAAAACTTTGCAGTCATCGTTACTAACCAAAAATTAATTCCCTGTACTAATATTAAATCCTAATTTTATTCTACATTAACCAAATTCGCTAAATGTTTGAAACTATAATAAAGTTGAAATTCGTCCTTGTGAGGCATTGTTAACAATTTTTTCAATCTTTTTATCCTTTTTAAGTCTTCTAGCCTTCGTCTTTTCCCTTGACTGTAAAGACTCAAACTTAATTTTCTTTCTTGTATTTCAGTTTATTTTTTTAGCAACTGAAGAAAATAATATAAGGCTGGTTTGGGCGGTATTTTTGAATTCAGTCTACGATGATATCCCTCCACTCCATTTGTTGTTCTGATATTTTCTCCGTAACAAGAAAATTGTTCAGAAGTGACTTTCTTTAGCCACTGGGTTGAAACTTAACAAATTTCTCTGTAGCAGGGCCAGCTTCTAATAAGGATAAGTAAGCCTCAGGGATTAAATTTGGAGGTAATAGTGCTAATTGAGTAAACATCCTTGTTATATTTTTGCCCAAAATAGTTTTTTAGGATTCTAAACATTATTTCGTACTTTTGTTGAGATTTGTTTGGTAACAAATAATAAATTAATGGCACAAATTTACAAACTCTCCTTAATTTGTTGTTGTATTAACATGTAACGAATAAATTTGGTAAAATGGTTTCGGCGTCGCTTTAAATGTACCATCACCATAGTATTTTGTATGCATTTTTAAATTTTGTTTGGCTATTGGGGATCCCAATAATATAATCTTTTCTCTTCACCTTCATCAAATAAAAAGAAATTTTCCACTAATTTTTCAGGCAACCGCACATCTTTGACATTTTTAAAAGTAGTTTTCTACATACCAAGAAATTTACGGTGAGACCTGTAAAACGTATCTTTTTTACAGGAAAATTAAATTTCCCAATTGTTTAACTCTTTAAAATGATTATATACATAGTCTTCAAATAGTTTAGGAACGGCTTCAAGTTTGGTACATACTTCTTCTTTTAAACCATCCATAATTCCATCAATTAAATTACGGGCAATATTAGGACAACATGCATGGTTGGCCTCATTTACTATTTTGTTACAAGTGTCTATTGTTATCGACGTGGTACAAATTTTCCTCTTATAATATCGCCAATTCGAAGTTCCCGATTGATTATTCTGCACAAAATTGTATCTGTGCCCACCATGAAGTAACACTTTACCTCTATACTTACATATTTATCATACAAATATTGCACCTAGCAGGATTCGAACCCTTTGCGTGGCAGTTTGGATGCTAGACTGTTCGGCCAAAAAGGTCGTCGGAATTGAAATATTATGTGTAATAATCTGCCGTAAAGGGAATCAAAAACAAAGGAACTTTATGTTGCGGTCTGTACTTATTCTGTCTTTAAGCGAATCTGACCTAACGCGAATCCGACCTAACGCGAATCTGACGTAAAGCGAATCTGTCCTTAGGCTAACAAAGGAATTGATCCTTCACGTCTGAATAAAAATTCGAATTCAAAATCGAATTCGAAAAAAATGCATTTATTTCAATGAAACCAGCCAACCATATTTAATTATTCAGATTTATAGCATTTTAGAAATATTATGGAGTTGGTAGGACAAAAGATGTTGCAATTGGTATTTGGTTTTTCCAGCCAACGTGAAAGATAAAAATATCTCACGGGAGCGCATTGGGTGTATAAGTCCGAATCTAGGCCATAGTCGAAGTCGAGTGTGTTTGAATCCAAATTCATTAAGCCATTGGGGCGTGATTCATTACCAAACATTCATGTAAGTATTTTTTTATTATTCAGATTCGCTCGCCCTTGACCACTATCTCCCTGATGGTAAGCGATGATGTAGTCGACGGAGAAGCAGAAGTAACCTATTTACTCTTGATTTAAATACCTCTAATATTGTAACTATCAGGAAGCACAGACTCCGGCAGGGAATTCGACTAGTTAGCTGTACGCACAATAAAAATATTCCCAATATGTTTATTGCGTATGGATGAGAAATCCACCATGTACCGATGGTGCATCGTCGTACTTCTTGTAGACGATGGAACAGGCTAGGTATCGGTTATTTGCATGATTCAAGGTACGGCAACTTGTACCTATACTTCATAAAAGATAGCTTGATCTCTGCGACTTATGTCAAACTGACGTATACGTTATTGTTAGCCTGTCAACCGCTATTGTTACTGTTTTGATACTGACAGCTGAAAGAAATCGTGAAAACCATCAACATCTAACAAGAAAACACAAGTTCACGTCAAATTTAATAGCAACACTGGGAGCAGCTATAATTTGTCAAATATTAATCTGGAGTCGTCCAGAGATCCCGGTCCGAAGATTGTGACCGCTACAATTTATTAGCTAACCGCAGTTTAACGTTATTTATACCTAACTCATTGTGCAAGGACCCCAGACAAAACTGAGATTTGTTTTTCAAAAAGGTGACCACACTCCGATAAACTAGCCATCTAATTAAAAACGGTACTTAGGTACTAAGTTTCGGTCTTTTGCACGAATCAAGTCCCAAAGACCACAGAATCAACATGCTGGCAGCGACGGAGGTTCATGTGTTTATCAGTCTATATATGTATGTGTGTGTATGTTTGTTCCTATGTGGCTTTCTAGGGACCAAACGCGTTGGCCGATTTTGATGATTCTTACGTCAATCGATTCGTGTTAACCCTGCGAGTGTCACTGGATACATTAAAAATGAAAATAAAAAAACCAGCCAAGTGCGAGTCGGACTCGCGCACGAAGGGTTCCGTACCATTATCGCAAAAACGGCAAAAAATAATGTTTGTTGTATGGGAGCCCCACTTAAATATTTATTTTATTCTGTTTTTAGTATTTGTTGTTATAGCGGCAACAGCAATACATCAACTGTGAAAATTTCAACTGTCTAGCTATCACGGTTCATGAGATACAGCCTGGTGACAGACAGACAGACGGACCGCGGAGTCTTAGTAATAAGGTCCCGTTTTTACCCTTTGGGTACAGAACCCTAAAAAAATGGCGGCTTTTGGGCGCCATATTGTGGGGCATCAAATTTTGTTTTCTTGCAAGCCCATAGTGTGGGGTAGCAAAATAAAGGCTTTTAAGAGGTGATTCCAAAAATATATAACACTTATATATTTTTTATGTAACTAATTAAAAAAAAAAAACTGAAAACTTATACATAAAAAAGTTAATTAAAAAACAAAAACCAGACTGCTTTACCGAAATTTAAAACCACTGGTTAATATATTTAAGCTTTGGTTGAGTAAACTACGGATCAAAAAAAAGTTAACTATGAAACAAAAAACCCGACTGCTTTAAAATCAAACATAAAAGACGCAAACAAGAAGAAAATCATGCTGTGCAGTCGGAGGATACATCTGGTTTTGGTCAGCCAGCTCGCAACCATGTATCCTCCGACTGCACAGCATGATTTTCTTCTTGTTTACGTCTTTTAAGTTCGCTTTTTAAGCAGTCGGGTTTTTTGTTTTTTGATTGACTTTTTATTGATCCGAAGTTAACTATGGATCAACTGGGCCTTAGACGCCATTACTAAATAACTATTCGTGCCCGTAAAGTGTGCGCTGAACACAAGCTTCGGATGTCATAGTCACAGTCAGAATTGTCACGGGTCGTCAGTTTTTATGAGGAAATGGTGTCACTTAATAACACGCTCGGTTTGTGTGACATGTTTTCACAATGCAGCTTTATTTTCAGCGGCGGGCAAGGTAATATTATCGATAACTTATTTTCATTACTCTATTAATATAAATATATGTTTATATCGGTATGTATTATCACACTTAATATTATAAAGGCGAAAGTTTGTGAGTGTGTGTATGTGTGTGTGTGTTTGTAACTTCTTCACGCTCAAACGGCTGGTTGGATCTGGATGAAATTTGGCACACAGATAGATTATCTGGAATAGCACATATGGCACTTTTTATCCCGGGCATGTGTTCCCTTGGAGAACAAATTGGAAACTTCGAAATTTCGACATTCACGTGGGCGAAGCTGCTGGCAGCAGCTAGTATTAAATATATAATTGTATGTGTATTTTAAGCAACTTATATATATTGGTTTTGCTTTTGACGTTTTAAACAATGCACCTGCCATGTTGTCTCTTCACCAAACTGGGTTGACTATTAAAAAATGCCTAAAGCATTAAGTCCGCCATTGTACTTTTTTACAAGAAGTTTTACATAAATAAATAAAAAACCTGCTAAGTGCGAGTCGGACTCGCGCACGAAGGGTTCCTTACTTGGTAAATTGCGGTTTACGATTTATGACGTATTAAAAAAAAACTACTTACTAGATCTCGTTCAAACTAATTTTCGGTGGAAGTTTACATGGTAATGTACATCATATTTTTTTTTTAGTTTTATCACTCTTATTTTAGAAGTTACAGGGGGGGGGGACACACATTTTACCGCTTTGGAAGTGTCTCTCGCGCACACCATTCAGTTTAGAAAAAAATTATATTAGAAACCTCAATATAATTTTTTAAGACCTATCCATAGATACCCCACACGTATGGGTCTGATGAAAAAAAAAAAAAAATTTTCGGTTTCAAGTATGGGAACCCCCAAAATTTTGTGTCTTTTTTCTATTGTTGTGTGAAAATCTTAATGCGGTTCACAGAATACATCTACTTACCAAGTTTCAACAGCATAGTTCTTATAGTTTCGGAAAAAAGTGGCTGTGACATACGGACGGACAGACAGACAGACATGACGTAATCTATAAGGGTTCCGTTTTTTGCCATTTGGCTAATGAACCCTAAAAATGCGTGGTGGAAAAATCTGTGGTTAAAAGCTACCACTACTAACCAGAAAGCATGTTGTAAACTAGCAACATCTAACCAGAAAACACAAGTTAACGTCAAATTTAATAGCAGCGGCTACAATTTGTCAAACATTTATCTGAGACTTGTCCTGAGCGGTCCGGAGATCTAACGTGACGGCTACAATTTATTAGCTAACCGCAGTTTAAGGCATAGACGACAAAGTAGTCAGTGAAATTGAAATTACGCAGTATTATTTACAAAATAATACTACAAATAGAAATAAATAATAAATCATATTAGAAGAGATGCTGGCAGGGTTTGTGAACAAGCATATTAAGGTTGAACTAGTCGACGGCACGAACTATTTTTTGCGCGGGGTTAAAATGCATGCTATCTCATCCGACAACACGTGCGAAAGAAATAGATGCTGTGATGAGCAGTAAGAAGCTAGTTCGCGTACGAATTAGCACTTTTGTATATTTGTATTGAAATGGATGATGATTTAGGAAGAAAACGAGCGCGCGAAATTTTATAAACAGACCTTTGGGAGTCTAGATATCGTGAAAAAACAACTGAATGCATATTTATAAAACAACATTATTTGCAATGTTGAATTACTAATCTATCCCTGTATGGAGGCCGTTTCGCAATTTTCCTTCTTCTTATGGTATTAATTTCCGCCCAAAGATGCGTTAAAATTAGTGTTGAAATATGGAACTTTCGACGCTCATAACTTTGAAATATAATATTTTTTTCCTTTCTTGTTTCCATACAGGACTAGATAATGATGAGACAAATTGATATATTTTTTTATTTTGAAAGTACATCGTCTAACAGTGGAGTAATCTGTGGGAGTGGAGACTACTTTGTATGGAAGAATTTTCGACTAGTGTAACCTTAAGGACGAAAAGTTGCGGATTGCTGAGAGAGCACCAAAAATATATCTGATAATTTCAAAAGGACATTTAACGTGAATGGCTGTTCATTCAAAATTACATAAATAACAAATCTGACAAAGCAATTGAAACAGACAACTTTGAAATATCAAAAATTACGAAATTTTCAAGTCGTCTGATTTAGGGAAAGCACACAATTGCCTGTCTTGGTTAGAACCCACGACCTACAACTTGTATGTCACGATTGTTACCACTGGGCCACCACTGCTCGAAATCCTGAGCGTTCCATACCAGAGACTTAACATGACGGGTTAAAATTTATTATCTACCCGCAATTTAACGTAATTTACGACTAACCTATAGTTAACGTGCGGTTAAAATAGTGGAAAATCTGGCTAAATGTCGCGAGGTGGTTGTAAATCTGAGTAGATTAAGATTTATACTTTGGACTTTGGTGCACGTAAAGGAACAGTGATTTTATGTTTGACGAATTTCTTTTTTTTATAGGTTGGTTTAAAAGCTGGTTTGTTAATTAATAATAATATACTTATCAATTATTTCTGACATACATTTATTAGCACAATAGGCATGTTTCCTGGGTAGAAAAATGACAATTATATTTAGTCCGTCAGTGAGATTATCAAATAATATTGGACCCGTATTTTTTGCTTTGTCAAATAAATAAAAAATTGACAAAAATAAGGCGCATAAAAATTTAGGATTGGGGACTTGTGACGTCACTTTGCCAGTATAAAGTGTAGCACACCGTGACGTCACACGATATTTCAAAGCACTGTATTGTCGTAATTTATAATTTACGTGGCAAAAGAAAAAATGTGAGTCCAATATTTTTTATGAATCTACCTGATGGTCAAAAATAGTAGTTTATGCAATGGTCGTATAATATGGGTTACTAAAACACGAGTGTGGGTTTATCACATGAGGCGAAGCCGAATGTGATTATATTAACACGCGAGTGTTTTAATACCTAATTATATGCCGTTGCATACACTATTTTATCTTCACTCATACAGTTGAAATAAAATAAAAGTGGAAAAGGAAAAAATATGCAGTATGGCATTTCATTTTACAATTCAAAAGTAAAAGTGTGCTATAAAAATTAAAAAGTTGTTTATGATGCAGTTGTTTGAAAATCGAAGGAAAATGTTGAACTGTAATGGTTTTTTTTTTAATTTTATCTATCCACGAATATAAAGTACGTGTTTATGCAATATTTTTTGAATTCATAATTGGAACATTACGTTGTAAGTGTAGATAAACAAATTTTAAGTCAACTACCCTATTACGACTTATAAAATAATGTTAGTGTTTTCCCGTGGCTTCGTTTTCATGGCCTATCCAACGGAACCGTGTTCGTTACGACCCACTTCTTCTCACAAGAGAGGTTGCCTGTGTCCCAGCAGTGGGAACATTATAGGCTAATAATATTGTGTTATGTTTTAAGTCATTTCCCCCACTCTACTAAACCACGACTCAAACTCGAGGGCGTTTGACCACAGATCAGAGAAGTTAGTTTGAGTCGTGGTTAATTCTTGTCAAAAAGGAGCCTACCTTTAACAGTTTATGTCAGCAAGACATAAATTGGGGATTGTTATTTGTTGTCATGGTGACCGACGCGAGTGCAGTGGAGAAATCTTCCTTCGTAAGGATTTAAGGCAAGGCCACATTGAGAGCTAATTACTTAGTAGTTAGAATTGCTACACTGCAATTAAACCTAAAAGGAGAGACTAAAATGCCATTCATATTATTTCAATAGTTTGTAAGTAGAGTAAACTGTATAGTAAGTAGGTCTCAATGGGCCTGCGACCTAGGTCTGTGAGGCTTTTAAAAGTTTTTCCATTTCATTGTCTCAGATATAATAAAAAGTCAAGATGGAACGTTGCAAACAACAAAGTGACGCCGGTTCAAACTATGCCTTGCCGTACAAATACACAATTGCACGCACTCACGTACAACGAAATTAGGCCTTAGCTTGTCATTCGAGCTCACAGATCAAATAATAAAGCTTAACTGACAAGCTAAGGGCTAGTTTCGTTGTACGAATGCGCGTGTAATTGTGTATTTATACGGCAAGGCATAGTTTGAACCGGCTACACTTTGTTGTTTGCAACGTTCCATCTTGACTTTTTATTTGATCTGAGTTCATTGTAATGTCAGAATATTGTAAAAAAAAACGGCCAAGTGCGAGTTGGACTCGCGCACGAATGTTCCCGTACCATTATCGCAAAAAACGGCAAAAAAATCACATTTGTTGCAGAGAGGGAGACCCACTTAAAGGCGAATGGCAGGCTTGTATGGGAATTTCGTACCGCTAATAAAATTTCGTGTTTTGAGATATTTTTTGTTTTAATGGAATGGAATTATATGATAGATAATCCCTTTTTAAATTCTTACATTTTTAGAAATGGGACTTAAAAGTTATAACCAGTTTTATTTTTTAAGGTTATGTACTAGTGTACCAATGCTACATATATGTAAATGTTACTTATTGTAACATAATGTGTAAAGTAAATGGTCTAAATTGTTTTTTGCTATCTTTGTAGTGTTTACATTAAGTAGGTAGATTGAGATGAGGATTGTACCTACTCAGGGCATTATATGATACCTATGTCCATCAGCGGATTGCAATAGTTTGATAATGATGAGTTTGATTATATTTAGTGTTATTTGTATTTCTAAATAATTAATTATCATTTCAATATTTATGTTATTTTACACAAGGCAACTTCTAAAACATAACTGCGTTTAATTTACGATTTTATTACGTTTATTTATTAAAATCTTTTTACTAATATTATTAATCCGAAGTACTAAAAATAGTTAACTTACATAGAAATAAATGGCTTAGTTGCCTTAATAAGTGGTACAAGTTCTATAACCGAACAACAAAAAAAGTATGCGGTACGAAATCTGCCGTACACCTTTTCTTGTCTTTTTTGTATTTGTTGAAATAGCGGCAACAGAAATACATAATCTGTGAAAATTTCAACTGTCTAGCTATCACGGTTCATTAGATACAGCCTGGTGACAGACATACAGACATACAGATAGACAGACAAACAGACAGACGGACAGTGGAGTCGTTTTTACCCTTTGGGTACGGAACCTTAAAAACTACAATAACACTGAAAATAATTCCAGAAAAAGCCAGCATTTCCTTAGAAAACATCCTTCCACAGTTCCACACAAACAGAAAACTCAATAACACCATCAAACAGAATGTAACCTTCCATCGCCCCCACTTCACAGGCGCACAATTCCTTACACTGTAAGCCGTTATTTAGCGGCCCAGTGAGACGGAAGCCCCAGATATAAACTCGCAAACATTTCCTTAGATATGTGTACGATGTGTGAGATATGAATTGTTTGGTGGCCTTTTACTTTGTGCTTACAGTGTATGTTTGTCGGGAAACAATGTTTGAAAGACAACCATTGTTTCCCGCTTTCTAAGTTTGTGATGTTGGCATATCTCTGATTTATAGCAATCACATCACATCACATCATCAGCCTTTTTAAATGTTCCCACTGCTGGGACACAGGCCTCCTCTCTGTGAGGGGCCAATGGCCCCAGTGCGTGTTGGTGGATGTCACATGTCTTCGAATTTTTGGTTCTAGGACATGCCGGTTTCTTCACGATGTTTTCCTTCACCGTTTTGAGACAGTGGTGATGAAATAATTTACACATAGTAAAGAGCCTGCCTGGACTCGAACCCATGACCTACAACTTGTAAGTCGCGGCTGATACCACTGGGCCACCACTGCTCTCTGCTTTATAGCAATAGGTACCACGTAATACTGTCTATATGAACTGCGTAATAGCGTAGCCCATAATCAACGGCAATTTCTTTCATTTTTTACCCCCGCCGGCAAAAGAGGGGTGTTATAAGTTTCACGTGTGTTGCTGTGTATCTGTGTGTCTGTCTGTGGCATCATAGCGCCTAAACGGATGAACCGATTTTGAATTAGGTTTTTTTGTTTGAAAGGTGATTTTGTCGAAAGTGTTCTTAGCTATGTTTGAAAAATATCGGTTCAGCCGTTCAAAAGTTATGGGCGTTTTTCTTGTTTGAATTGGGGGGTTTTATAAATTTTGAAATTTTTCTTGTGACAATATTTCACAGTTCTTTACATTTAATTATTTCGTTGAAATGAATGAGGAAATTCCTTTACAATATGCTCACGCATATTGTAAAGGAAATTCCTCACACGAAGGGTTCCGTACTTGGTAAATTGCGGTTTACGATTTATAACGATTTAAAAAAAAAAACTTACTAAATCTCGTTAAAACCAATTTTCGGTGGAACTTTACATGGTAATGTACATCATACATTTTTTTTAGTTTTATTATTCTCTTATTTTAGAAGTTACAGGGGGGGGACACACATTTTACCACTTTGGAAGTGTCTCTCGCGCAAACAATTCAGTTTAGAAAAAAATGATATTAGAAACCTCAATATAATTTTTGAAGACCTATCCATTGATACCCCACACGTAGGGGTTTGATGAAAACAAATATTATTAGTTTCAGTTTCAATTATGGGAACCTCCAAAATTTATATTTTTTTTTTATATTTTTGTGTAAAAATCTTAATGCGGTTCACAGAATACATCTACTTACCAAGTTTCAACAGCGTAGTTCTTATAGTTTCGGGTAAAAAGTGGCTGTGACATACGGACGGACAGACAGACAGACATGACGATTCTATAAGGGTTCCGTTTTTTGCCATTTGGCTACGGAACCCTAAAAACGTTCCGTTTATATATATTTTCTGACTATTATGATTAAATGGTGGTAGAAATTCGACGATATTAGCTTCAAGGTACTTAAATTTCTTCTAACAATTCAGGGTCGATATAATCAGGACCCGTTTTTTTTTGTTTTATCAAATAAATAAAAACTGATAAAGATAAAGCGCATCTAAGTTCAGGAGTGGAGGCTTGTGACGTCACTTTGTCCGTATAAAGTGTAGCCCACCGTGACGTCACACGATATTTCAACGCATTGTATCATACCTCTCTGTCACCTGATGATAAGAGATATTGTGGTCCATGATGGAGCACGCTTAACTTGAAGTAACCAATTTACTCTTGACTTCAAAATAGTAATACAGACAGTAAATTGGTTACTTCAAGTTAAGCGTGCTCCCGCTTAACTTGAAGTAACCAATTTACTCTTGACTTCAAAATAGTAATACAGACTCCGGCAGGGAATTTCACTCCTTAGCTGTACCTACTCACAATGAAAGTATTCCCAAAACGTCTCAAAACCTCCATTGAAAAGGGAGAATCTTCCGTATACGTTTGCATTTGGACTGTTGTGTTTCAGTATGTAGACTGTAACATATTAATTGCATTCTAATAATTTGATTTGCATAACCATAATTCAATCACCTCAAATTCAATAACATCAGAGATGACGTACTTAACTAACCCGATGACGGAACATTCAATTTACAATCGACCATAAATTATAGAACCCTAATGATCTACACAGAACGATCTAATTGAAACTTCTCATTACCGTTGCATAATCATGTCCACTGCAAACGAAACCCAACCTTACCATGAATTGAATTAAGTTCAGAATCGATTGGGATAACCAAACGTGTGTATAGGCCTGCGAGCTGCAAGGGATTTTGAAACTTGTTACGATAGTTGTAAAGTTGATATAAGATTGTACTGTTAATAAGTGATTTAGGTATCATACTACCTACTAATCAAGTATAGATATTATTGGTTGAAATGCTATTAATCATGATGTTTGAATATTGACACTCAAGTACATACCGTAGGGCACATTAGACCAAACTGAATTATTACATAAAGTATATCCTAATACTCTGTTGAACGTATGATGATTGATTTGTAACTCAAACTTAGAGCATTAATTTGAATTAAACCATTTGAGAAGATACCTTTGTATTGATATGACGTCAGTCAAAAAGTTGAACAGCTTCTACAGAGTGTATTGAGAAGAACGAAAAAAAAACACTTCGGTTATTCTGTTAAAATTAGATAATGTTCACTGTTACAGCACTTGTGATGATACTATTAAAATTATTAATTGTGAGATCAATGTAAAAATAATCAAACGTCAATAGTCCTACAAACCAATATTTTTTAGATTCCTATCTACATTTCCCTCAGTAATTTGTTGACACCTCGTCAAAATGAATTGATGAATACTAAGGGCCGATTTCACCATAAAAACTAATCGCAATTACTTCAACTAAACTCAGTTTATGGAAATGCAGCATTCTGATTGGTTAAGTCCGCTGAGATACTACCAATCAGAACGCTGTATTTGCATAAACTGAGTGTAGTAAAACTAATCGGGATTAGTTTCATTGGTGAATTCAGTCCTAAGGAAAACCTGCGTGTGGGCCAAATGTAGTGACTCCAAGATAACCAGTAAATCTTGCCCTAAATTTGTTCAGTTAAAACTGGGTATAGGATCGTAAATAGACGATAACACCTCACAAAATCGTACTACTGGAAAAGGAAATCAAAATAGACCGTCCCAAATACATACACGACACCCCACACGGTCGATGAGTACCCTGTACTTCTCAAGTGCATACCAACAGTACCATTTTCACGAATAATGAGCAGTTATTTAAATAACTCCCATCTTTCCAACGACCACTTACTAAAACGGTTCCCCTTACTTAAGGATAATATTAATGAACTCGATATTTTACGCCTAACATCATTCTGGGCGGTTTCACGCGCATAAATTTAAAGCACCATAAGGCCGCTTGCACACGCTTTGAAAAGTCACCGGGTCTACGCAAGCACGAATTCTCGATAACACAGAACACATAACTAATTCACACGACACGAATGTTGTTTCTACACACGAACTGTCTGATGAAGTGCTGATGAAGAAAAAATCCTGTCTTCGCTAGACAAGATTCGTGCCTGGTCCTTAGAGCATTAAATGCTCTAAGGCCTGGTCTAACAATAGTCTTGTCGTGTACATGGTGAATTTCCTTGGGTCCACTTCCGAATTTTAGTGCTATTTTCTAAAACGAGGTTATTATAACAAATATGTCTGACATTATTGGCCGAGTTTATTGGTACTAAGGTCCAGTTTTTTGATCCGTAGTTAACTCAACCAATGGTTAAAAATGCTAACCCACATATATACTAACCAATGTTTTCAAATTTCGATAAAACGCGTTTATTCATTAATCTGTTTGTCTAAGAAAAATTATCAAATAACTTAACTCTTCAATTTATTTCACCATTAGTGATGTCAATTCTTAATTCTTTATTGTACACCAAAAACAATATTCAATACAATGTGATAATAAAGTACATGTACAAAGGCGAGCTTAACTCAATGTTGAGTTCTCTTACAGCAAACCCTAGAGAGTGACAGAGAATGATGACAAAAAGGGTAGGATCCAGTGTATTTTGAAATAACATAATTTTAATCATAAAATAAACATAAATAAATATATATATATGTTCGGGTTATTCACCGAACAATAATAAACATGTCAGCATAATTGCGACATCGCGCGCTATGCCCTGAATATTTTATGTATTACCTAAGTAAAATAGTCAGTACGCTTTCGGATAGCATATCGGGCGCGACTCAACCTCATCTCATTCACCTCATTAGTTTTAATAGTTATCCCAGTTAAGTTACTGAAATATACCTATCTTTATAATCTTTAATCCTAGTTTATATTTATCTCACCCCAACCCCGAACATTGGTCCTTCGAGCCATCGGAGCGGGATCATTACGCGCGCATCTACTAACTGTGCTGTGTGAGTGTCTCGCTTGGAATTTGTTACCAGACCCTGGTAAACAGAACTGATCGGATTTACTTTCCGAAAAGTTCATCATCCTGCTGATCCTGATTGAACCTGGTTTATACGAAAGCATCGCGTCATCTCATTGCGCTGCTACTCCAGGTTTGTTCTTGCAGCCATCGCAAGGACATTTGATCTCCAAAGAAGCCTTCAGCACAAGTAAGGTCTCTTTTATATCTTAAAAATGTCGGAAATGGATGACATTTTAGCAACCCAACAGCAACTAATCGAAGCCGTAGATAAGCTCTTCACCAACTTCAAGAAGGATGGTGCAGAGCGCAAGACCGCAGAATACTTACGTCGTCGATTAGCTGTATTGGAACAATACTTTACAGAGTTCCATAATAATCACATGACTTTGATATCTTTTGGTGATCAATCTCATACATATTTCAGTACTGACCAATACGATCAAATGAAGGAGAAATATAACAACATTAAGACTATTATACAAAGCTATAACCCTCTCGCAAACAGACCGCAAACCCCGGAATTGAAACCTCCTTCGTTCCAACCTACTGCGGAATCTCAAACCTCGAACCTCGCATCCCACGCTGCTTCTAAAACCCCTGCTCTTGAAGAGAGTAAAGCTGAAACTCTCTTCAAAAAGCAAGCTACCAATTTTAAGGCTTTCTTGAGAACTTCTTCCAATATCAACCTTGATCTCGTCACGGAAAAATGGGAATTTGAAGATATCCTGAAGACTATACAATCCCGTTGGGCGGCTATTGACTCGCTTCATTGGGAGCTGGACAACGAGTATGGCGGATCAAACCCCAAATACGAAGAGCAATTCACCCATTACGAGGAGTATTATAACAAAATAAAGAAAGACATCAATAAGAAAATGTGGTCCGTTGCGCATATTGAAAAATCTACTCCCAAAATGGAGATAGTCACCTTTGATGGAAACTACAATAAGTGGATTTCGTTCAAAGACCTTTTTACCGAAGCAGTGCACAACAACCCCTCTTTGTCAAATGCACAAAAGATGCAGTTTCTAAAGAGTAAGATCAAAGGTGAGCCCGAAAAATTGATCCAACATCTCCAAATAAGCTCCAACAATTATCCCGTATGCTGGAATATCCTCAATCATCGTTATAATAATAAACGACTGATCTTTACATCTTATCTTAACAATCTCATGAATATCCCCGCAAACCAGCATCAATCATCAAATCATATAAAACGCATTCACGACACTACATATGAGAGCGTGAATGCTATCAGGAATCTGGGCGTCGATGTGTCTTCCTGGGACCCATTCCTGGTATGTTTATTGTCTCAAAAATTGGATGCAGATACATACGAGGATTACCTACAAGCCTTAAAAGCCCCGCGAGAGTTGCCCGTCTTGGAAGATTTCCTTAATTTTTTGGAAACTAAATTTATGATGCTGGAAACTTCACGTAAGAAGATTGAGAATTCCACGCAGAAAACACCCCCATCGCAATACAACAACAATAATAAACCATCATTTTCAAAGGGTTCCAATTACAAACGAAATTATAATAATCCTATAAAGAATTACTCAACAAACCAAGTTTCGCAATCGTCAAAGTCCAAACGCAAAATTAACTATCGCAAGCAATGCCCTATTTGCGACTCCAATGATCATCGAATTCATGCATGTCTAAAGTTATTGGAATTGCAACCTAATGAACGAAAAAATGCTATTGATAACTTGAAACTTTGCATCAATTGTTTACATTATCACGAAGGCAAAAAATGCCTTTCCGAAATAAGGTGCAAAGAATGCAATAAGGAACACAATACCATTTTGCATGAATCTTTTACGTCACATCGATCAGGGTCAAATGCAGCCACGATTACGAAATCGCCTTCTCAGCAGCAAGAAACTAACACAGTTGCATCGCTTCGTAGAGAACCCTCAGAAATATTGCTTGCCACAGCAATAATTAACGTACAAGCAGTGGACGGATCTTACCATAAAATGAGAGTTCTTTTAGATCAAGGGTCACAGACATCCATTATTAGGGAAAGCGCAGCTCAGTTGTTAAGACTACCGCGACGGAAATGTAACGGCTATATCTCTGGAATAGGCAATAAGGAAAACAACTGCAAGGGCATGATTACCATCAAATGTTCGTCGCTGGTTAGCGATTTCACCTTTGAAACGGACGTTTATATAATGAATAGACTCATAAATAACTTACCCAGCTGTACCTTGCCTAAGCCAGACTGGCCTACTCTGAACCAAATAACTCTTGCAGATCCCGAATTTTACAAAAGTAGGCCTATTGATATCTTATTTGGGGCAGATATCTATTCCACTATCCTTATGGACGGTATCTGTCGATCAGAAGGTGTGTTGCCCATTGCCCAACAAACCCAGTTGGGATGGATCTTAAGCGGCAACTACAAAACGTACCATTGCAATGTGACCCTAAATAATATCGAAGATATGCAGCAATTTTGGGAAGTGGAGGACATACATGAACCTCTAGCAATATCAGAAGAAGATCAAAATTGCATCGAATTTTACCAAACTTCGACCTCCAGACGGGCAGATGGAAGCTACGTCGTTAAAATACCCTTCAAAGAAGATTTTGAGAACAATTTAGGCGAGTCGAAAACAAAATCGATTGCTCAATTTTTCCAAATAGAGCGGAAATTAAGTAAGCAACCAGCTCTGGCATGTGACTATAAAATGTTTATTTCTGAATACTTAGAGCTCGGACATATGACACCCGTTGCGCCACACGTACAGCCGGACTGCTACTTGTCGCACCATTGCGTCCAACGATCTGAGTCATCAACTACCAAATTGCGTGTCGTCTTTAATGCCTCGGCAAAAACCTCGAGCGGATACAGCCTCAATGATCTCATGTGCCGAGGACCCAATTTACAACAAGACCTTCAGAGCCTTATCTTAAAATGGAGACAATTTAGATACGCTTTTACAGCAGATATAGAAAAAATGTTTCGCAAAATCTGGCTACATCCCGATGACCAGAAATATCAGAAAATTATCTGGCGAAACCATCAATCTCAACCTTTAAAAGAATACCAGTTAGCGACAGTTACCTATGGCACTAAAGCCGCACCATTTTTGGCCATGATGACACTGAAGCAACTGGCCATCGATGAAACGCCAAACTATCCACAAAGTTGCGCTCCTGACATCTTAGAACACTCGTTTTACATGGATGATCTCATGCATGGTGAACACTCAGCGACAGCAGCTAAACAGCTCAAAGCAGAGATGATCAGCCTCCTCAAATCAGGCGGATTTAATCTCAGAAAATGGCGATCAAACTTGCCGGAATTAATAGATAGTTCAGATGCACTTCAAAAGGAAGACTTTGACTTTAAGCAACCGGAATCAACCAAAACATTAGGTCTTCGGTGGGAACCCAAAAATGATCAATTCATTTTTCATCCTATAGAATTTATCTCCAGAAACATCCTTACAAAAAGACAATTCCTATCTCAAATATCTAAAATTTTTGACCCCTTGGGCTGGTTAGCACCAGTCACAATAAAACTTAAGATCTTGTTCCAAGAATTATGGAAATCTGACCTGGGTTGGGACAACCCTGTCCCTCAAGCAATCGCGTCAGAGTGGAATACTATTAAAGCCGATCTATCTCATATATCTCGATTTAAAATACCACGTTGGATTCAAACCCAGGCAAAGGATATCATCGAACTCCATGGCTTTTGCGACGCTAGCACAAAAGCATACGCATGCGTCGTGTATTGCAAAATACAGAGAGAAAATGAAACTCATGTGACCCTTATTGCAGGGAAATCAAAAGTAATACCGCTGAAAAAACCACAATCGATACCGCGTCTGGAACTCAGCGGCGCTCTCTTGTTGTCAAAACTTATGAGAAAAATCATCTCATCCCTATCGAGCTACAAGGTGCATGTTTATGGTTGGATTGATTCAACGGCTGTTCTAGGTTGGTTAAGTGGTGAACCGGAGAAATGGAAACCCTTTGTTGCGAATCGAGTGAGGCTAATTACTGAAATAATCCCTAAAGATAACTGGAGTTACGTAAAATCCAAAGAAAACCCCGCAGATTGCGCAAGCCGCGGTTTACCTGCTGCTCAATTAGCCTATTATTCACTGTGGTGGCAAGGGCCCGACTGGTTACCACAATATAAGCCTACAGAATCTCATAATATACCGATTTATACGAGCATTACAAACGCAGAACTCAGAAAGAAAGAGGCAGTAAATACGGTCATTTTTAACCCCGAAAATTCAATAATCAATCAACTATTACCAAAATATAGCACTTTAAGGAAAGTTACCCGAGTATTAGCTTACATCAACAAGTTCATCGACATTGTTGCTTACAAGAAAAAACGCACAAGTTTTCTTACTCTGCAAAATATAAAGACAGCAAGAGAAATGGTAATTAAGCACGTCCAAAACGAATATTTCTACGAAGAAATATCACGGCTGAAAAGGAATGAACCACTAAATAAGAAAAGCCAGATTCTTAATCTCAATCCCATACTAGACAATAATCAAATGCTCCGTGTCGGTGGCAGACTTAAACATTCGAATCTTGATCCAGAAATGAAGCATCCTATCATAATCCCGAATCAATCGAAACTGGCAGATCTAATCATAGATGAATCCCACGAACTTGTATTTCATGGTGGAGTAAAAATGACTACTGGATTTATAAGACACAAATACTGGATTCTTGGTGGAAATAGAGCCACAAAGAAACGAATAAGAATGTGTGTCAAATGTAAAAGAAACAATCCAATACTACAACATCAAATCATGGGTGACCTACCTCCAGCACGATTGATTCCTAACAGACCTTTTTACCACACAGGAATAGATTACACCGGACACATCCTTATTAAGGCCAACAAAGGCCGTGGCATTAAAACCAGTAAAGGATATGTCGCAGTTTTTGTTTGTATGGTGACCAAAGCCATACATTTAGAAATTGTCTCAGATCTCACAGCGTCAGCATTTATTGCCGCGCTTCGTCGAATGTCGGCTAGAAGGGGAGTTCCAGGGCACATCTATAGTGATCAAGGAACCAACTTCATAGGAGCCAACAAAATTTTAAAACAAGAGCTTGCCGAAATCTCCTATATCTTGTCGGACCAAGAAGTAACCTCGACAATCGCTGAAATGAATATTGAGTGGCACTTTAACGCTCCATCATGGCCATCTGCTGGCGGACTCTGGGAAGCTGCAGTGAAGAGCCTAAAACATCATCTCAAGCGGGTCGTGGGTGAGCAAAAATTAACCTACGAGGAATATATTACCCTACTAACCCAACTCGAGGCTTGTTTGAACTCCAGACCACTGTGCCCTCTGACAGAAGACCCTGAGGATTTGGATTTTTTGACCCCGGCTCACTTCTTAGCAAGTGGCCCCAGCTTAACGATTTTCGAAACAGAGCATGACCTCAGAACACGGTGGCACTTGACGCAAAAAATCTATCAAGATATATGGGATAAGTGGAAGACTGACTACCTCTCGCAGCTTTCTACGAGAGTCAAATGGCGACAGCAACAAAGGAATCTCAATCTTAATGACATCGTTATTATAAAGGACGACAACCTTCCACCAGGAAAATGGAGTCTAGGTCGCGTAATAGCGCTGCATCCTGGAAGTGACGGACACATAAGGGTCGTCACACTTAAAACCAAAAATGGGGTCTTAAAACGCCCAGTTGTAAAACTGTCCTTACTGCCAACAAATAAAAATGATCAAGATCCAAATGGCCCAAAGGTTGATAATAAACTGCCAGCGGCGAAGAAAAAACGTCCTATCTCATTTTCAGCAATGGTTTTATCTTTGACATTATTTATGCTGACACTAATAAACACCACTCAAGCATCCTATAACTTCACCCCGCTGACAAACAATAGTGTATACTTTGACAAAGTATCTAATATGCACTTAATTAGAGATGATTGGCATTTAATAGTCTATTATGACACAAACCCATATCAAGAAGGAATGGCGGCACTAACAAAGTATATCAAGTACCTTGAAACCTTATGCTCAACGATTAGAACACAAACACCTTGCGACGGCGTCATGTTACAACTCGAGCACGAGTTCGAAGAAATCAAACATTACGATAATATTGTCATGATAAATGACTCGTTTATGACTAATAAGAAACGCCGGCGACGCGGCTTGCTAGACGGGGTAGGCTACGTTGCAAATAGTTTATTCGGAGTATTGGACCAACGATTTGCAGAAAAATATGAGAAGGATATTGACCTTTTAAAGCATAACGAAAACCACTTATACAACCTCTGGAAAAACCAAACGTCGGTCGTAGAAGCTGAATTTAATTTAATGAAAAGGATTGAGAATACTATAAACAAACATCACAAAATAATAAATCAAAGGCTTAATTCTCTCCAAGATTCTTATAAAAATCTCGCTCAGCAAGTGCAAAACATAACCATCGTCACTGACTTCATAACCTCGACTTTCACTGCCAACAACTTGTTGTATACCCTTCGACGAATCCAGGACTCAATTTTAGATACAGTAACTGATATTTATAGTGGAAAATTAGACTTTCACTTGATATCGCCGAAACAACTCAGATCTGAGCTAAACATAATATCAGCACAAATATCTGGAGACTTGGTAGTTCCTGTCGACAACTTTAATCTTAAAGATCTGTACAGCTTGCTCAAAGTAAGAGCCAAATACTCTGGCAAATACCTAATAATAGAAATAAAAATACCCCTGATTGAAAGAGATATTTACGAGGTATTTAATCTTATCCCGGTTCCACGCATTGTGAAAGATAACAGGATGATGAAGGTCGAAACTATCTCTGAATTAGCAGCCATCAACATGAGAAAGGATTCTTATTTAACTATCACAGACACGGATCTGCAGTCATGCGTATTACAAAACCCTGTGACTATTCTGTGTCATATCAGAAAGCCTATTCACCACATGAAAGATGATCATAGTCTATGCGAGACGATCCCAGGCACAAGAACTTGTAAAACTAAAACTACCCCGTGCAAGGATGACTGGAGAGAGTTAACATCAGAAAACAAGTATTATTATTTATGCTGCAATGAATGTAACGTCAAACTTCTATGTGAAAATCAAGTTGAGGCAGTTAGGTTATCAGATGCTGGTCTGTTGCGTGTTGGGGAAGGCTGTCTAGCAAAAACAGAAAATTTTATGGTGTACTCAAACAAAAGATTGTCTAGTAAAATTAGTACGACGAGAAATATTATCTCACCTGAAATATCACCAATTAATCACATAATAAATATCACTATGCCAGAAATCTCATATGAGCATAATCCCAATAACTCAGATGACCTCAGGCAATTTGAAGCCATTAAGAGAAGTCTTGAGATCATGAAGCAGAGTGAACCTTTGAGCACTAATATCTCCTACCACGACGTCCACCAGTATACCGCTATATATCTCATCATATTGGGCATCTTGTTATTGGTGGCAGCTTACTGTTTTAAACGTTGGCGTCAAAGGCAACGTAAAGGAAATCGCTCCACTTCTGCAGCAGAGCGGTCTACAGCCCCTGCGGCAACTGCGGTGCCATCTCCACACACCGTTGCTGATAGTGTTGTGATTGAGTGTAGTGAAATTAGGGAAAATGGGCAATCTAGTAGTAAACCAGTGAAAAGTGATCCTAAGCGACTAGCGCTATCTAGTGAGTGCTTACAAAAAAAGGAAGATAGAGGTTCTTCACCGATCTTTCGCGTGTTCTCTCTTCCTGATTTACACTGTAGCGACTCTGTTTAATTTGTAAGGTTACCTTAATCTCACCTACTAACATAACTCACCCTACATAACTATTTTAGTATTAGTTGAACATTGTTTTCACCTTGTTAGTATTAATTTCATTACCCATGTAACTATACCTACCTACTAACCTCATCCTTTTCTCCCTCGGGAGCATGTTCGGGTTATTCACCGAACAATAATAAACATGTCAGCATAATTGCGACATCGCGCGCTATGCCCTGAATATTTTATGTATTACCTAAGTAAAATAGTCAGTACGCTTTCGGATAGCATATCGGGCGCGACTCAACCTCATCTCATTCACCTCATTAGTTTTAATAGTTATCCCAGTTAAGTTACTGAAATATACCTATCTTTATAATCTTTAATCCTAGTTTATATTTATCTCACCCCAACCCCGAACAATATATCTACTAACATTGCGTTGAAAGGAAATGCTCTTTTCGGGAGGAAATTCTCTCATTTTCCTCTTGAAAACATCGAGAGAAGATAAAGATAAGAAAGAAGATAAGATCAATAATTAATAAATAAACGCGTCTTACCGAAAATTAAAACCATTGGTCAGCATATTTTATTTTATTTATCCATTGGTTGAGTTAACAAACGATCAAAAAACTGGGCCTTAATCCGAGTTAGCAAGATAACCCAGGGTGGTGCAAGTGGGCCTTCGTGTGTACAAGTAGCCTAAGAAGGGTTTGTTTACGGGTAGAAAGATAATTCAGCCACAAATTAAGATGTTACTTGAAAAAGTGGATTCCCTTTTTATGTTCTGCTGTTAAAAGTTAAGACTTTTTGTGGAGAAAGGGTATTTTTATTTATTTTTTAGGTTATTTATAACTTTGGGCATAAAATATGTAATGTTGGGTCTAGGATTTACGGTCTTTTTTGTGTAGCTAATCAGCAATATCCAGTTTTTTTCGATATTGCCGATTCGATGATGATCATCTTCAAAGGTCTGGTCAGTTTCAATGCTACTAAGACCCAGGCGTGTCTTTTTTCCGCTAAGAAGAGCCAATTCCACCCGGCTCCATCTTTCCGTGGTGTAACCGTGCCGTTAATGGACCATCTCGAACTTCTTGGTGTTACGTTGACATCAACCCACAATTTTGGTCCATTCATTAGGGCGAAAGCTCAGTTGGCTGCAAAAAAGTTGGGGATTCTTGCAAAGCTGAGACGGTACTTCACACCTGAACAGCTGCTCAACTTGTATAAAGCGCAAGTTCGGTCGTGCATGGAGTACTGCCCTCACCTCTGGGACGGATCTGCCAAATATCAGTTTGATGAACTTAAGTCGATTGACAGACGGGCCAAGAGGCTTATTGGCAACGATGCACTGGTCGCGTCAAAGCTCCAGAGCCTCGAACATCGACGCCGAGTTGCCAGCCTGTCGGTTTTTTATCGGTTACATTTCGGGGAGTGTGCGACGGAACTGCACAATTTGATTCCGCCTAGCCCTTTCCATCATCTGACTACAAGACGTACGGCCATGCGGCATCGGTATATGGTGGACATCACACCCATACGCACAAAGCGTTTTGCTAATACTTTCATTGTGCACACAGCTAAGGAGTGGAATTCCCTTCCGGAGTCTTTGTTTCCTGATAGCTACAACCTTGGGGTCTTTAAGTCAAGAGTGAATAGGTTACTTCTAGGCAAGCGTGCTTCACCGTAGGCCACATCATCGCTTACCATCAGGCGAGGTCGTGGTCAAACGCGAGCCTGTCGATGATAATAATAAAAAAATAAAAAAAGGGCCGGCCAATATAAAGCCAAATACCAAGAGGCCAAGTCTGTTATTTTCATCAATTGTTTCTCGATGTACTTTTTTGGTACGATTTAGTTATTCATTTATACTCGCACTGGCCGGAACGCCTTGCAGCAATTTCACCCATGGAGCACAAACTTTTTCAACTATATGTCCAGGTTTCCTCACGATGTTTTAGATCACCGTTGTCAGCGATGTCCAAGATACTTAGCTAAGTAAGCATAACTTAGCAAGTAAATATGAATCAAAAAATTCATATTGGTACTTGCCCGGGTTTGAACCCACGACCTCAAGCACGAGAGGCGAGGTCGTAGCCACTGGGCTACCAACTCGGTCTCACCAGTTCAACAAAAATCTACCAACACTCCATCGAGATTCAGTAGCAAACTTGACCACCAGGAGAAGCTATAATCTGACTTTAAACTCCACACACCCAGTCCCTCAGAAAGAAATTCTATAAAGGTTTCCGTAACAGAAAAAGGAAGGAACAATTTATAATGGGTAACTATATGTATAGGTATTGTTTATTTTTCATTCATCTCATTCACTCAATTTTTTCCCAGAAATTACTTAGCCGCGATGACATACTGCATACGTGTTTTGTATCTTTCCATGTTCACAAAATTAAAGTAATAAAGTATACTCATATTACATTCTCGAGCAGAATTCTTGCGATGAGAAACGTTTTCTGGGTAATCAGTGTATCAAATATTCTCCTCTTTCTAATTTAGCCACATCGCTCGCAGCTATTTAATATTTTGTCTAAAATACATATATTTCTAAAAAGAAACCGATATTGCTGTCTTTTGATTAAATCCGGTTCTCGTTTCCACGAAATAGTCATAGTGTACAATGAATCATCAAAAGGTTTGTCATAAAAGATACATTTTTAGCAAATTGAATGATCATGGTTTGCCATGAAGGAAAACATAGTGAGACCAGCGACTGCAACAAACAAAAAAAAAATGTTTACAAAAAAATACAACTGACTTCCAAATAAAAACACTACAAAGTGAAAAATAACTTCATTTTCGGCAGGTATTGTGCCTGTTTTCTTTTCTTCGTTTTTTAACACCGACTTCCGAAAAAGAAGTTATTTTTCACTTAGTAGTGTATTTATTTGGAAGTCGGTTGTATTTTTTTGTAAAAATGTTTTTCACTTTTTAGTAATGCCAGAATAGATTACCCGAATATCACGAAATTTGAACATAACCGGTGAAATGAAACTGTACCAAGATGAACTGTACACATCTGCGTACCCCTTTAGAGCGTACCGGCGTGATGTTATGTTATGAAACCGGCCAAGTGCGAGTTGGACTCGCACACGAAGGGTTCCGTATATGGTAAATTGCGGTTTACGATTTATGACGTATTAAAAAAAAACTACTTACTAGATCTCGTTCAAACCAATTTTCGGTGGTAGTTTACATGGTAATGTTCATCATATTTTTTTTTAGTATTATCATTCTCTTATTTTAGAAGTTACAGGGGGAGGGGAGGGGGGGGGGCACACATTTTACCACTTTGGAAGTGTCTCTCGCGCAAACTGTTCAGTTTAGAAAAAAAATATATTAGAAACCTCAATATCATTTTTGAAGACCTATCCATAGATACCCCACACGTATGGGTTTGATGAAAAAAAACATTTTTAGTTTCAGTTACAAGTATGGGGACCCACAAATTTTTTTGTTTTTTTTTCTAAAAATTTTAATGCGGTTCACAGAATACATCTACTTACCAAGTTTCAACAGCATAGTTCTTATAGTTACGGAAAAAAGTGGCTGTGACATACGGACGGACAGACAGACAGACAGACATGACGAATCTATAAGGGTTCCGTTTTTTGCCATTTGGCTACGGAACCCTAAAAAGGTATAAACAATAAACGGACATGCTATCGCAGCAATCCCGAGAGATTTGCTATTATTATTGAAGAGTTCTTCATCAGATCTTCTCCAAATTTAAATAGGACCTATTGGTCCACAATTGACGAAGAAATCGGTGTAAAGAACAAAAAAAACAAAGTTGAATCTCCTCCTTTTTGGAAGCTCAGTTAAAAAATCGAAGCCATGTGACATCTGCCAAGCCGCAATGGGCCCGAGTGGCAGATGACAGGATACAGCCCACTTCCTCTCACAGAAAGGAGGCCTGTGTCCCAGCTCTGGACTGATTACAGCTGATACCTACGTTAAGCTTGGTTTTGATAGTAAAGTCTGTAAGATTAGAAGCTAGAATATTAATATTTTTAACTAATTCAATACTTAGATCCGTACTCGTACATACTTCAAGACTCACCAAGTTATCCAAGAAATTTATCACCAAAATCAGCAATTTAGGGAACGTACAGTCATTAGTAATTTGCTAAGATAAGCCAGCGTCGCAATAAATGCTCAAATTAATGCTTCACATAAATTTCAGGAGCGTCTTGAGCCTAGTGTAAATAAACCGGTACTTATTTTACGGGTTGAGTGTGGTACAAGGCAAAAAAAAGTTAATTCGATAAATCTAAAATCACGACTGGTTAAGAAGCGAACTAAAAAGACGTAAACAAGAAGAAAATCATGCTGTGCAGTCGGAGGAAACATATTCGCGAGCCGGCTGACCAAAATTAGATGTATCCTCCGACTGCATTTTTTTATTTATAGGTTTTTAGTTAAGATTACAGTTATATATTTTTGAAATATCATTTTAAAACCCTTTATTTTCATACACCAAACGATGGGTTTGGAAAAAATAAAAGTTGGGCCTTCACAATATGGCGCCCAAAATCTGGCATTTTTCTATATTCCAATTTTAATGTAGCCAGTGATACTCCCAAGGTTAAGACGAATCGATTTATGTAAGAATCATCAAAATCGGCCAACGCGTTTGGTCTCTAGAACACCACATAGGACCAAACATATATACATACATACATACATAAACTGATAAACACATTACCTTCCTTCGGCAGTCAGGGAAAAAGACGATAATCACGATCAGTGTTCTACGATAGTGAAGCGTTTATTAATAGTTAGTTTAGGTATATACCTAGGCCCAATTGCACGAAAATTTTAACCTAGATTTAGTTGCTAACACGAGGCTATATAGCTAGTTTTTCATACAATATTGACCATTTAACCTCGTGTTAGCAAGTAACTTTATTTATTTATTTAAATTTATATATACTTTATTGTAAACCAAGATAAAAACAATACAAAAAGAAATATTAAAATTAAAACAAACATACACCAGGCGGCCTTATTGATATCTGCGATGTCATCCAGGCAACCTTGAATGGATAGAGATAGCCTGGACACGACATGTGGTTGCACTTTTCTGCAAAGTTCAAATCATACAAGTATTACAAGTACAAATAGGTACTTAAAAGAAACTACTAAAATAGATACATCAATACATAAATAAATCTAAATATATACGCACAAACAAGAAAACAATACAGCTTAAACAAGGACAGGATCACAGAGACAGGTAATGTTCCTTTAGGTTAAGTTGTTCGTGTAATTGGGCCTTAATGAACTATCCCATACTTAATTAGCGTTTCATGTGGGATAGGGTAGCCTCTGGCACTCTGCGATTATAATTATTGCTGTCTTGGATGAATAGTTAAAAAAATATAGCATAACAATCCATCGGATAAATAATATTCAAAATGCAATCAAACTAACAAACCACGTCTTCTTCATAAGCCTTTACATACTATAATACTTTTCGCCTATTCTGATTTCTATATGACGATGGACAAAAAATATTACAACATTCCTACATAGGTACTAGAAATACTTTTGCAAAAGTATCTGACAGTAATGATAGTAACTTTACAATTTTGTAAACTTTCAGATTGCTATGCGATAGGCATCTGACTTTTCAAGCATAAGTGTATATACATTTTGAAACACGAACATTACCAAACCAAAACACGAAGAGTTCAACCCACACTATCTGCAAAAAACGCTTTTCTTCAACTCGCTTCCTCTTAAAACTCAGCCCTCAACTCACAGGCATACGCCTGCAACCATTGGACTCTCGATATTTGCATCCGCGAGATGGCACTGCAAGAACTATGAATAATTTACAAGCCTGCAAATATATTTATACAGAGAGACTTCACCTGTGACTTCAGAGGGTGGGTAGAAGTGCAAGTAAAATATTATTATTTGTATTCATTGCGGTTTATGAGTGGTTCTCGAGTAAAATGAGGTTGCTGTTTGGTTTTGAGAGTGCTTTAATAAGGTGAGGTTCTATGGAAGATGCATCTGGTGAAACAGGATTTTGGTTTTGGTGGAGTCTTTTTTTGAAGAAACGAGAAAAAGAAAGGGTGTGACTGATACAGGATCATCATCATCATTTCAGCCAAAAGACGTCCACTGCTGGGCATAGGCCTCCCCCAAGCGACACCACACTGATGGGTCCTGTGCATCTCGCATCCACTGGACTCCTGCAGCCTTGACCAGGTAGTCGCTCCACCTAGACGGAGGCCTTCCAACGCAACGTGAAGACGTTAAAAGTTTTTGAATGACGACCGCGAACCAGAAGCGGTTCGCGGTCGCCAATCCAGAACTTTTCAGCAGAGAGGATGGCTAAAAGAAATAGGTGAGAGAAGACGATGTGCTGCTTTGTCCTGAAATTAATAGGAACAGTTAAGGACAGTAGGATGATGATTCTGTAAAAGTTTGAGATGTTATAGAAGTACCTCGTAGTAAAGAATGTGAAAGATAATTCTTCTAAGATAAGAGATCTTGCATGCCTTTTGTATGTAAACACATGTTTTGACAAATAAATCATCTTTATCTATGGTAACAGTAAGAAAGGGCATGTGACAATTGGGATCTTCTTCTTTTCGTGTGAGGATGTGGTGTCAGAGTCAATTAAGCCGCCTCTGGAAACCCCACAGTCCTCTGACTTGGCTATTTCAGACTTACACTAACTATACAAATCTAGGTTTCTGATGTTTTCCTTCACCGTTCTCTGTGATGTCCAAGATATACTTAAAAGTACATATGAATTTGAAAAAATCACATTGGTACTTGCCCAGATTTGAACCAACGACCTCAAGCATGAGAGGCGAGATTTTAGCCAGGCCACCACGACATTAACTATTGAGGTGATGGCTGACAGAGTCCGGGAGAAGGACAAATGCTGCGCTGCTCCTAAATTAATTGTTATAAGGAGGATGACGTTGATTATACAAAAGAAACGGGAGTCGTTCTCTCAACTTCTTGAAGTAAAATTAATTTATTCTAAGTCTCATGTCAAGTGATTCGAATAACCGATGTGGTATTCACAATAGCAACCAATCACAAGAGCAACAAGCTCCTGAATATAATAGACGTCTCTAACGGGAATCTCCCTCTTGGCATAACATTTTGAGGCATAATATTGTTTGCCATAACAATAATACTGTGGCATAATAATACTTTGGCATAATGCAAAGGTTTTCAAAACTGTCATTTGGTCTAATTTATTTTGGCATAATGTGGAGTTGCAGAATTTTTCTTCAATAATCTTTTGCCACCCTTGAGCCGCGAACGTGTTTGTCTTTATAAGAGTTATATTATAAATATCATTATGCGTTTATAACATTGCGTTTTGTAAAATTATGGTTAATTATTATTATGCCATCAGTATTTATGGCAATAAATATTATGGCAAAACATTTATGGCTGATAATATTATTCGTAATGATTATTATGTCGCATTTCGTTACGCCAATGTAAATTATGACTTTATGCTTATCGTCAGTAAAGCGTCTCTAGCAACGGGATCTGATTGAGATTTCATAAAATGGATGGAAGTCATGTTCACTTAATATGAAAAATATAGAAACGTTACCGAATGTAAAAACCAACGTTTTATTTATTAGTTTCATAAAGACGCATAAATAATATTCATCTGCGATATAATTTCCTGTATTCCTCCCCGGATAGCCTGCGAGTGTATTGGCAAACATATTTTTATTCGACCCGGGTAGTGATGCTATTAATTTTGTCATTCTTCCTATATCCGACTATTCGAAGCTGAGAAGGATATTATAGGAGTTTATAAAAAAGGTGTTTGGATGTCATACACAGATATAAAGCAACCTTTAAGAATATTTAAAAAGAACCTTAAAAAATTACTAGTTTCAAAATGATATTACTCTGTATCAGATTTTTTGAATGACAAGACTATTTAATGTTCTTATATTATTAATTAGCTTTAAGTAAATATAATAATCTATAGTGGTATAAGTATCTACAATTTTTGCATGCCATTAAGGCAGAATGTATAAGGATCCAAAATATTTGTAACACCTAATTGTATTATTTACCTACATTCTAAGCAAATAAATAAATCTATCTATCTAAAGCGTGACCTGTAATTCATGGCATGGCATCATCTTACAGGAGGTGAAATTACTAACTTTAACTATAAAAGTAGGTGTCTGAGAATGGACTGTGCTGCCGAGACTGGCCGAGGAAGAGGTGCCTTGACGAACTACATAGATGCCTACTGCAAAGGCTGGTTTAAGGTGAATCAAGAAAATAATATCTGAAAGGATTAGGGGGAGACCATTTACCCAGCATTTGGACAGTGTAGGCTAAATAAAAAACCGGCCAAGTGCGAGTCGGACTCACGCACGAAGGGTTCCGTTCCATTGTCGCAAAAAAACGGCACAAAAATCACGTTTGTTGTATGGGAGCTCCACTTAAATATTTATTTTATTCTGTTTTTAGTATTTGTTGTTATAGCGGGAACAGAAATACAACATCTGTGAAAATTTCAACTGTCTAGCTATCACGGTTAATGAGATACAGCCTGGTGACAGACAGACAGACAGACAGACAGACGGACAGACAGACAGACGGATCGCGGAGTCTCAGTAATAGGGTCCCGTTTTTACCCTTTGGGTACGGAACCCTAAAAATGAAATGATTCTGTTTTGTTTTTTAGCCAGATAAAAGTAATCTGCAGTAGAAGAAAACAAAGAAAATGAATGTCTCAAATTAATCATGTTTGCACTAGTTTTTCCTTGTGTTCTGATTTATAACCAACTGAGGCAATGATTTTGTCCACGTTGGAATTGTTAAAGTTATGTGAATTATGGATGATGGTAACTGTAATTTTAGAACCCTTACAATAGAGTTTTGGAATACTTAACTGAGGGACAATTCCCGTAAAGATTGTTCGCATTCTAATCTGTCTCAATCTGTCAAAAACTCTAATTTTTCTACATTTTGATACATTTTTGCCATTGATTGTCACCGAGATCAGATTGCGACAAATGTGTTTTTTTTTTAATTTGTCTTCTGACCGTCTAGGCATTTTTCTGAAGTGTCTAAATGTCAAAGCCATGTAGACATTATTTGGACTATCGTTGAATATAAATGAGGCGTTAAGGAGATCATTCGGATTGTACCCAAGAATTTAAGTGCTGGGCAGTAAAAATAAATACTGTTTTCTTATGACAAATAACCTCTTGAACATCTTTTCACTTCTATAACATATCCGGATGAATATCCGTCGGACTGCTATTTAGTAGCTATATGAGTTTATTTTTTAAAGACAAATCTGCATAAGAAAAGAGTATGAATTTATTTTTGCTGCTCGTCACTTCAATATTTGGGTACGTATAACATGTTCGACGCCTGAATAATCTTCACTTAACAATAACGTGTTTACTTATATTGGTTTTAAAACTACTCAGATCTAAATCCCTGTTTAATTAACTATAACTAGGAACATCTCAAGGCATATTAGAATAAATATCAATTTGGAGTTATAACCAATTGTGACAGTTTATTTTGCCTACATATTTCATACATATTTACAAATACGCTAAACAACAAAAAGTCAGCAGATTTTTCTGGATAAATCTTTATTTTTATTAATGATACTTGATAGTAGAACGCTGCAGGGCTGGCTGGCAATATCAAGCCTAAAAACACCAGCAGATTTTAGGAGGAGGGATCTCGGTATCTTGTTTCTTAAGACTTCTCGTCGCTGAATCCCTATTAGGGTAAACCACCCTATCGCTGGCACCCCTCCAGTTATTAGCACTTCTGAATTTAAAGGCTAAAAATAAGAAAAACATATATTACGCAATGTTGAAATTTCCATGCCAGTAATAGGTTTTTAGATAGATTTTTATTGAAAATTTAAATGTATGATTACTATTTCACTGGATGAAACAACACTTAAAATAAGGATTACAATATTTCCTTCAATGTCATTATAACCTTTGTATGCTAATGCAACTCAATAAGATTTTCTGTGCATTTGATAACGAAGCTAGGGGAGGCACTCTCTTAAATTTCCAATAACTGGTTATCTTACCTACATTAGATAAAACTAGATACCAGCATCAACACATCTCCATTAAAACCGACTCCTTTCAATATTAATCGTCCGCTCGGCGGTGCTTACGTAATGCGTTTGACGTTTATTGTACGCTCAAGATGGCCGCACCTGTGCTCGGTACTCGCTGTGGATGAAACTGAATTAATGGTCGTCTTGTACTGGCGGGGATAGAAGTCACTTGAAGTTCTCATTCAAATAAATTCAACTGGGTTTAGAAAAGCTTTGCTGATGAAATTTGTTTGGGAAAATTATCTGCAACATTAATATAATGTTAAAAAAGGCAGCGTCATCGAGAGTTAATATTTTTTTATAACCTGAATGTCAAACTGCTGATATTCTTAGGACACAAGTCCCACTTAGACTTGGCTTATTTGAACTATGATCAGTTTATTTTTTACCCGGCTGCAAGGAAAGGGTTATGTTTTCCGCACGTATCTTGTATGTTTGTAAAGTAATATTCTTTATTACCTCGTATCTTTCAAACCACTAAAAAAATACAAAAATATACACCACTTATGGTGCAACAAAAAATGAGATCGACTTCATCATGTCAACCAAGAAGCAAATGTTCAATGATGTCTCTGTGATCAATTCGGTAAAAACCGGGAGCGATCACCGCATGGTAAGAGGCACATTGAACATTAATATTAAGCTTGAAAGGTCTCGACTGATGAAGTCCACGCTCCGTCCAGCACAGGTCCAGGTCCAAAACCCCGAGAGCTTTCAGCTCGAACTCCAGAATCGTTTCGAGTGCCTGGGGAGCTCCGTGGACGAATACAGCGACGGGTTCGTGGAAGCTGTCCATACGGTCGGGTCTAAGTTTTTCAAGACCCGTCGTACAGATAGAAACAAAAAGCTCTCTGATCATACCCTCAAGCTTATGAAGGAGAGGCGTGAGATGATCCTGCAGTCTTCAGATGAGGCGTGCAAATACCGGCAGATCAATAGACAGATCTCTAAATCCTTGAAAAGAGACCTGCGCCGCTTTAATACCGAGCGTATTAAAGACGCGATTGAGCGAAATAAAGGCTCCAAGGTGTTTTCAAGGGATCTGTCTATTGGGCAGAGCCAGCTCACGAAACTGAAGACCGATGATGGCAGGATTGTATCCGCCAAACCGGAGCTTCTGAGGGCGATCGAGAGTTTCTATGGGCAGTTGTACACGTCAACCAGTAAACCCGTTGCGAATCTAGCAAACGACCCAAGAGCTAGATTGACCCGACACTATACCGAAGATATCCCGGACGTCAGCCTGTACGAGATTAGGATGGCTCTGAAACAGCTTAAAAACAACAAGGCGCCGGGTGATGACGGAATCACGGCTGAACTCCTGAAGGCGGGTGGAAAACCGGTCCTCAAGGCCCTTCAGAAGCTTTTTGATTCCGTCATACTCGAGGGCAAAACGCCACAGGCATGGTGCAGGGGTGTGGTGGTACTCTTCTTCAAGAAGGGCGACAATGCCCGGCTGAAGAACTATAGGCCCATCTCGCTTCTTAGCCATGTTTACAAGTTGTTTTCAAGAGTCATCACGAATCGTCTCGCGCGCAGGTTTGACGATTTCCAGCCTCCCGAACAAGCCGGATTCCGAAAAGGCTTTAGCACCGTAGACCACATACATACGCTGCGGCAGGTTATACAGAAGACCGAAGAGTATAACTTGCCTCTCTGTTTAGCGTTTGTGGACTACGAGAAAGCCTTCGATTCGATCGAGACTTGGGCTGTACTACAGTCTCTCCAACGGTGCCAGATCGACTACCGGTACATTGAGGTGTTGAAGTGTCTCTACAAAAACGCCACCATGTCAGTCCGTCTTCAAGATCAGACCTCGAAACCTATCCTTCTCCAGCGCGGCGTAAGACAGGGAGACGTAATTTCTCCGAAACTGTTCACTGCTGCGTTGGAGGACGTCTTCAAGGTTCTGGACTGGAAGGGGCTTGGCATCAACGTTAATGGCGAGTACATCACTCACCTTCGGTTTGCCGACGACATAGTGATCATGGCTGAGACCATGGAGAGCCTCAGTAAAATGCTCGATGACCTAAGTAGAGCTTCCGAAAGAGTGGGTCTTAAAATGAACATGGACAAAACCAAGGTCATGGTGAACGCCCATGTAACACCCACTCCTATCAAGATCGGAGACTCTACACTTGAAGTTGTAGACGATTATGTTTACCTGGGACAAACGGTCCAGTTGGGTAGGTCCAACTTCGAGAAAGAGGTCAACCGTCGAATCCGACTCGGCTGGGCGGCGTTCGGGAAGTTGCGTGGTATCTTCTCGTCCAATTTACCGCAGAGTCTCAAGACAAAAGTCTATGACCAGTGTGTGTTGCCAGTGATCACCTATGGGACCGAGACGTGGTCGCTCACAATGGGCCTTATCAGAAAGCTTAAAGTCACCCAAAGGGCAATGGAGAGGGCTATGCTCGGAATTTCCTTGCGTGATCACGTCAGAAATGATGATATCCGCAGGAGAACCAAAGTTACCGACATAGCCCGAAGAATTGCCAAACTTAAGTGGCAGTGGGCAGGGCACATTGCTCGCAGAACGGATGGCCGATGGGGCCAAAAAGTTCTGGAGTGGCGACCGCGAACTGGAAGACGATACGTTGGAAGGCCTCCCACTAGGTGGACCGATGACCTGGTTAAGGTTGCGGGAAGGCGCTGGATGCGAGACGCACGGGATCGGTCAATGTGGCGACGCCTGGGGGAGGCCTATGTCCAGCAGTGGACGTCTTTCGGCTGAAATGATGACACCACTTATATGTTTAAAAGTATTTATAAAAAAAAATATGCACTAAAAAGTTGTAAATAAAAAAAGCTAATATAAAATCAAAAACCCGACTGCTTAAGAAGCGTACTAAAAAGCTGTAAACAAGAAAATATCATGCTGTGCAGTTGGAGTATACATATTCGCGAACTGCCTGATCCTCCGACTGCACAGCATGATTTTTCTTGTTTACAGCTTTTTAGTACCCTTCTTAAGGACGCTATTACATTTTTCTACAAATAACAGTACTTTTGAGGTACCATTTTAATGTATAAGCAATCACCGATGTGAAGATATCATGGTCTTAATTTAAAGATAATATATTCAGCTCCAGTTATGCATCAGAAAAATTGTATAACATCATACAAAATTTTCGCACAAATACGTTTTGCCCATCACAATAATCGCAAAAAAATAAAAAAAGTAGGGTCCGAATAGGTTCCAGTTTAGGTAAATTTACAGCATATTTTATCTTCAAAATTATAAAAAATTGCGGTATATATAGTCCTTTACAGGTACAGCTAATTATTTTTCACCAAAATAATTATATTTTTTAATTATTAGCTAAAATAAAATCACTTGCCGACGTCTTCATACATTTTGTACCCGCCGCTCATCATTCCGCGCTCAGAAGCGCTCGTGGAAGGACGGGCGTATCGCTTTCTCGCAGGAAATAAATACGATAAAAGTAATAGAAAGATTGTAGTGTGAATGCGTGTGAGTACCGTCCTCGTCGTGATCGAAAGGAGTTGATATTTTATCGGACGTATGCCGTATTTTTGAGTTTCCTATTATTATTAGAATGTGATTTAGAAATTATTTTGGGTAAGATCGGGATTTGAATAGTTGGTGTTAAGCAGTTGTTGACAAGGTTGAGAAATGGATGGGTGGGTTTAAACAGCTCTGAGTAAGTTTAGGATTTGGATGGGTAAGGTTAAGCTGCCGACGGGGAAGTTTAGAAGTGAAAGGGTGGGAGGAGATTTATGATTTTAACCGGTTTGTATGTATGTATGTATGACAAATACGGGGCCAAAACCAAAATACAAAAAGGGCGCCGACGAAAATTTGGCCGCTTTTCGACATGGGTGTCATTTTCATGGTTATTGGGGTCGCTTTTATCGAATATGGGATCAAAACCAAAATACAAGATGGCGCCGACTAAAATTTGCCTGCTTTTCGACATGGGTGTCATTTTCATGGTTTTTGGGGTCGCTTATATCGAATATGGGGTCAAAACCAAAATACAAGATGGCGCCGGCTAAAATTGGTCATCTTTTCGTCATGGGTGTCATTGTCATAGTTTTTGGGGTCGCTTATATCGAATATGGGGTCAAAACCAAAATACAAGATGGCGCCGACTAAAATTTGACATGTTTTCGTCATGGATGTCATTTTTATGGATTTTGGGGATGCTTATATCGAATACGGGGTCAAAACCAAAATACAAGTTGGCGCCGACGAAAATTTGACATGTTTTCGTCATGGGTGTCATTGTCATGGTTTTTGGGTAGAATGTCATTAGCTTGACTTACAAGTTGTAGATCGTGGGTTCGAGCCCAGGCAGGCGCTTTACTTTGTGTAAATTATTTCTTCACCACTGCACTGCTGGTGTAGGAAATCATCGTGAGGAAACCGGCATGTCCTAGAACCAAATATTCGAAGATATATGCATCCACCAACCCGCACTGGGCCCGCGTTGTTGGTTAAAGCCCATTACCTCTCACAGAGAGGAGGCCTGTGTCTCAGCAGTGGGAACATTAATAGTGACTGATGATGTGATAGTAATATTTAATATATTCCATATAATGAAAAATGTTCAAGTCATTTTTAAATCCTTGTGACCGGAAATTAATTCGTTTTAGGTATCTACTTATTTCACGTAGCGTTTTTTTTTTAAATACCTACTTACTACAACAAAGTGAAAAATAAAATTCTTTCCGGAAGTTGGTGTCGGTACCTATTGTTTTTCGTCACAGGAAAGCCATTATTTTTCTCTTTTAAATTTTTGTAGGTACCCCATATTGGGTATACTAAATACATCTGTTTACCCCCTTAAACCGTACAAGCGTGATGATATATTATGGTATGGTTAAAACAAAACATAAACATACGATCACAGTAATCGCAGGTCATTTGCTGTTTGTTATTAAAGAGTTCCATTGTGTATCTCCGAAGATCTTTATCAGATCCTAAACTATTATACAATAAAACCTTCCCTGAAAATACCACCACATACATTTATAGATGAAAACCCGATAAGTATCGGATAAGTAGTTTGGCCGAATGATAGAGCATCTCCTTTTTTTGAAGTCGGTTGAAAATAATAACCTACTTTTTACGACGACGGTTTGTAACAGTTATCAAATGCATTTTCAAAGTGCTAACTAACCTTCCTGAATCAACTTCAATAAAATTAAAAAATAATATCAAGGACCAAGATTATTTCCGTGATGTATAAAATCGAGCGCTCAGTAGTTTCAATGTGTGTGTACGCGTAATGTTGCTGTGTGCGACTAGATACCTAAATTTGAGTTCGTTGAAAATGTAACAGCGTCCTTAAGGAGTCGGGTTTTTGATTTTTATATTAGCTTTTTTTTCTTAGACGTGGAGCAGCTGTTTTTCTAATAAATACATCGCTTATATAAAAATGACAAATCATTGAGCTATTTAGAGCATTCATCATCATCATCATCAAAAAGAACCGAAAGACGTCCACTGCTGGACATAGGCCCAACATCGTGCGTTTCGCCTCCAGCACCTCCGTGCAACCTTAACCAGGTCAGTTGGAGGTCCACCTAGTGGGAGGACCTCCAACGCATCGTCTTCCGGTTCGCGGTCGCCATTCCAGAACTTTTCGGCCCCATCGGCCATCCATTCTGCGAGCAATGTGGCCTGCCCACAGCCAGTTAAGTTTCGCAATTCTTCGGGCTATGTGTTATTCGTGGTATCTTCTCGTCCAATTTACCGCAGTGTCCCAGTGTGTGTTGCCAGTGATCACCTACGGGACCGAGACGTGGTCGCTCACAATGGGCCTTATCAGAAAGCTTAAAGTCACCCAAAGGGCAATGGAGAGGGCTATGCTCGGCATTTCCTTGCGTGATCACGTCAGAAATGATGATATCCGCAGGAGAACCAAAGTTTAGAGCACTACACTAAGAAAATCCTCGAAAATGATTAAGCATACCTTATGCTAGACAGACAAATCTCAGAGTCAGTAACTCGTAGTATTTAATTACAGTAAAGTATAGTTCTCGCCAAACTCCTTGGCCGCCCTGAAGTTGGCTACAATGGCTGCGCAGTCGTGAATCTCATACAAAAACAGCACCGTTTCGTGCCTCGCGCATCGGAAAGCCAACTTCAGGGTGGCCCAGAAGTTTTGCGAGAACTATAACTGCTGTTACTGACTGTACCCCCTTCCACTCTATGACCCTTTTTAAACGATTATAAGGGACAGGTAAAGTTACCGATTGTAATCTCAGTTTAGGCAGCATTATGATTTTTATTTAAAGATAACGATCCAATTCACGTCTATTTTTGAAAGGAAGATACTATCTTGTTGTGGTTTTGTTGTATATTCAGTCATTAAATGCTTTGAACTTTATTTCTGAAGATATTTTTTTATACAGCCAGCTATTTTTACACAACTACCCAAAAAAGGAGTGTTATGTTTTCAGGGTTCATGTATATTTGTGAGTTTCTTTATTCCACCATAACTACTAAACGGCTTAACTGATATCAATGTAAGTGATATCGTTAGAAGTGTTGCGTTATCCCTGGAACACAGGCTGGTGTGTTTAAAATATAAATTAAACCGCCAGTGTGCCCAAAAGTGCAAAACTGAAAATAAATCTTTTCAGCGAAGTCGGGGGACCTGTAACGAACAGTTCCAAGGAACCACAGATATAAATCTAACTAGATGACGCAATTGTGTGTACTTCGCGTGTCAAAAATTGAAGTGAAATCACCATCAATGATCGTACTTTGAGCTTTTCATTTAGCATTGCATTGAAAGGGTTTGCTGAGAAGAATAAAAATAGCTTGTTTTAGAAAAGTTTTTTTTTTTTTTTTTTTGAGTTAAATGATTTTTTTAACATATATACAATTGAATATTCTAAAAACAAAAACAAACCTATGTACAAATACAAAAGGGAGACGGAAAAGGCCTCATTGTGCATCATCTCTTCGGCTTAAATTTTTATAATTTAAGCCTATTCAGACTGAAGCCCAAGTTAGTTGGGAAAATGTTAGACAGATTGATTAAGTATCTTTTTATATTTGTAAGCCCGACACCGTTAAAATAGTATGAAAATCAAGAAAAATAAAATTCTAATTGTAAAAACACAAATTAAAGTATCAGCTATCCATCAAAAACTTTGTAGCGTAGGTATACAAGTTATGATAAAAGTTATATGAAAATAAATCAAAGTTAAAAATGTAATTAGATTAGCCTTCAAAAAAATAGGTAATTTAAAAAAAATTGCCCATATATTTTTCTTCTAAAGCCTTGATTAAAACCTCAACTTCATTTTTGATTTAACCTTAATTTGAGAATAATTAAAAAGAAATATCCTTCACTCATGAACAACATAAATATCCCAGTAAATAATACGCCACTCGTACATACTAAATGTGCTCAATTAGTGACACACGCTCCCACTCCACAATCCTGGCAATACTAGCGCACAAATTTAATGGTCTAATTGTAATAAACAATTTGACTTTGACTCCCAACATTTTATTAGGATTGGGTATCTTTTTATATTGGTATTAAAAATCCTTTACAGCACCAACAATCTGAAGATCAGGAGAACTAAATATCTTAATACTTAAAAACGCTAATAAAAATAGTTAGCTATCTTCTAAAAAGTTCGAAACGTAAACAAATTTGCCTACGTAAAAATAAATAAAAGTTAAAAAAATATATAAGATTAGGTCATCAAAAAATGTAGCCCAAATATTTTTTGCTACTTAAGCTCCGATCAAAATTTCTGAAAAAAAATATTACGTAAATTATATTCTACTTTATCTATATCTTTTCCTTCTCTTACATAAATAACCCAATAAATAATATGCCACTCGTACATACTAAATGTGCTCAATTAGTGACACACGTTCCCATTCCACAGTGCTGGCAACACTAGCACACAACTGCCACAGATAACAAAAACAACAGTTGGTAAACTTCAAGTGTCTTCGGTGAAACAAAACAGGAAAACTAGATAGTTAACAGCCGTCGTGTGGGGCTGCAGAACGAACGGGAGAGTGAGCGGCGGTATTTTATGAAAAACTTTTGCTAGACCACGCCTAAATTGGAAGTTATAGGATAAAATGCGTAAATATGAGTAACCAGTGGACTGGACTTACTTAGGTGGAAATGTTGAATACAGGCCTGCGGATCACAAGCCATGAGGCAACACTGGGGTCCATGAGCAATACTGCTTGGATCCTACAAGGGTTATACCCGCGAAACCGCGAAACGCGGCAGCGGTAACTAGGGGTTTGTTTTTAGGGTTACGTACCCAAAGGGTAAAAACGGGACTCTATTACTAAGACTCCGCAGTCCGTCTGTCTGTCTGTCTGTCAAAAGGTTGTATCTCAAGGCGTGCAGGCGTCGCAGGTGCGCGGGCGTAGGCGGCGAGGTAAACACATCGCACGGTCGACAAAGGTGCGCGCTACGAGCGCTCCAAACAGGTGCGTCCCGTGACCACGGACGGTGCCACAGTACCTATAATATATACATATTATAATTTGACAATAGTCTGTCTTCGTAACACACAATTTACAGCAATGCCTTTCGTTTTGACCATTCAACATTTATTACGGGATTACGTTGTCAAGCAGATGATTTTTTCAAACAAATTAAGCACTGAATTAGGTATTTCCTTCAGGGTTGTAATTGAAAAAATATTACGTTATTCATTAAGTTTCTTACTAATGGTAAGTCCTAAAATGTCTATTTTATATATGTGTTTTACACAAAAATAACCGAAGAACATCCCAATGAAGTTAAAAACGGGAGAGGTAATCAATACGAAAGCTTTTTTTGTGTGTTTTACCTCAGAACTTTTTACTAGATGAACCGATTTTGATGATTCTTTTGTGAAAAATAACTTCAAATTCGGAAGTCGGTGTCAATAAACGAAAACAGGAATACCGACTTCCGAAATTGAAGTTATTTTTAACTTTTTTGTGTTTTTATTTGGAAGTCGGTTGTTGTATTTTTTTGTAAAAAAACTTTATATGTGTTAAGGTCCTGCCGGCTCTCTCCGCTCACTTCAAAGCCACACGCCACGCAATAGAGTACACCAGTGACCACGTCGTAGCTCAATCGCCACATTTGTATCGAGTGCTCGCGAGAGATCACTCCTTGTCACGACGTAATAACAAATGCACTCGTGTTGTACTCGTTTGGAATTGTACTGCAAATGGCCGGCGGGAAGTGAGAAATACGAAACTACGGAGAAAAATATATCGTGGGTGACCAACTGACAGACCAGTAACTCAGTGTAGATAGAGAATAGTAATTTGTATGAAAAGTATGTTTTGTTGCGAGAAAACTAGTTTTTTCAAAAGCACTTGAGTTGTGTAGTATTTATTTATTTATTAAAAATATGTAAATAATACCTTAACAGCTATAACGCCAATGCAATGTTAATTCCACAAAGATATAAGGAGTAACACAAATATAATTTAAAGTACCGTTAAAATGCAATAAGTATTAAAAATTCAAACAAATATTCATCATCTGCTTAGCCTTTTCCCAACTATGTTGGGGTCGGCTTCCAGTCTTAACGGATTCAGCTGAGTACCAGTGTTTTACATGGAGCGACTGCCTATCTGACATCCACAACCCAGTAACTGGGTAACACGGTACCCCTTGGCTAGACTGGTGTCAGATCTCAAGCTTCTGACTACTCGTAACGACTGTCAAAGATCTTCAAATGACAGCCGGGACAACGGCTTAACGTGCTTTCCGAGGCACGGAGGAAACTCGGTATGTTGAAATGGTCACCCATCCACGGACCGACCTCGTCAAGCGTTGCTTAACCTTGAAGATCGACCCGTGCGGCTGTTATTATTTAGCCACGAGCTCCTTAAACAAATATTACAATTAAAAATCAATTGAAATACAATCAAGCATACAATTAAAATACAATACAGTAGTACATAACCAGTGTGCTCTAGAATCTTGACAATCTGTCTTTCTATCAGCGTTAGCTGTAGTCGTAATGCCAAAATGTAATGGAATGATCACGTGGCATTTCGAGAACGCTTAGCAAAACCTAACTTTTTTGTCATTTTTCACTTTTCGCTCTTCGCCACGGTTTAGTTGATAGAAGTTCACTTGTCTGGAGCCTAAGATGTATCAAAGTAAATGAGGCACTTTTGATCTAACAATTGTAAATATTTTACAATTGTTAGATCAAAAGTACACAGGAAAACAACTTTTTGTATAATCATATCAGTATTCATCACCTACAAAGTCAAGCAAAGTACAACGATCAAGTGACGAGACGCTTGAGTATTTTATTTATAGCAATTGAATGTGCTAATATTCACGAACATAAAACACAAAGACCCATTGGTTTAAATTAAATTCAATAACTATGCCAACGTCCATAAATAATAATTTGATTTGGTTTGACTGAGCTAACTGTACCAAATTCAAGTTGTTAGTATTCGTTTGCACATAAAATGTAGTTATTTAAAGAGTGGTATTCGTTTGGAATAGAAAATAAATATGAGATAAAACAAATACTAGTGGTATTACTTGTTGGTATTAGAACGGAATAAATCATCGTAGCAGATGACGTTCTGTGGTTTCTGCCTACTCCTATGCCACAAAATAGTAAGTATACAGAAGGGCCACTCCCGCCGTTTAGAAAATTGACAGCTAAACTTGACAGATTCACTAGGGTTGCTACTATATTGATTCCGAATTAAAAAAAACCGGCCAAGTGCGAGTCGGACTCGCGCACGAAGGGTTCCGTACTTGGTAAATTGCGGTTTATGATTTATGACGTATTAAAAAAAAACTACTTGCTAGATCTCGTTCAAACCAATTTTCGCTGGTAGTTTACATAGTAATGTACATCATATATTTTTTTTAGTTTTATCATTCTCTTATTTTAGAAGTTACAGGGGGGGGGACACACATTTTACCACTTTGGCAGAGTCTCTCGCGCAAACTATTCAGTTTAGAAAAAAATGATATTAGAAACCTAAATATCATTTTTAAAGACCTATCCATAGATACCCCACATGTATGGGTCTGATGAAAAAAAATATTTTTAGTTTTAGTTTCAAGTATGGGAACCCCCAAAATTTATTGTTTTATTTTTAGTTTTGTGTCAAAATCTTAATGCGGTTCACAGAATACATCTACTTACCAAGTTTCAACAGCATAGTTCTTATAGTTTCGGAATAAAGTGGCTGTGACATACGGACGGACAGACAGACAGACAGACAGACAGACAGACATGACGAATCTATAAGGGTTCCGTTTTTTGCCATTTGGCTACGGAACCCTAAGAAGAGTAGGTTGCCCAAGTTACAAACATAAATACATAGATTCGTCTAAACATACATCATATCATGCTTACATGCCTTAGAGGGTAGACAGGGCATCAAATATCCATTTAATATCACGAAACATTTAATATTACGCCACATACGATGAATATTGGAGAGTTTACTCTCCAAGATGTAGTAATAGTCTAATAATGATCCCACTTAAAAAATAAATTGTAAAAAGCTCCAAGCTCGACAAAAATATAAATGTGAAAAACAGGTACCTAATAAAATCAAAAAACCAAAGATGATCTTAAACAAGAAGAAAATTATGCTGTGCAGTCGGAGGAAACATATTTGTAAGCTGTATGACTTGAACCTTATTATTATGACAAGTTCCCAATTTCATCTATGGGCTTAAAATAATTTATTATAATCCTAGTTATTGAATTTCTAATTTGTTATCTTGAAAGATTAATGACCTTTATAACTTAAAAATAATTGAAAGAAAGAATTAAAAACAAAAAAGTAAATCCGGTCTGTAACAAATAATAAAGGTAACCTATCCAATGCAACCAACCTCGTTTCAGTACTTAATGTATGAATGACGTGACAAACGCCTGCACAAAGCAATCATGACAGCCGCGACTGAGCTCGGTCCAATATTGCCCAATATTCCCTGTAAAACCGAAATGTCAAAGTGAGAGTGGCCCCTCTGTCTGCGGCGCGCCGCCGCTTACGTACTTTGTGCCTATGATAAAAGGCGTAAGTTTATGTACAGTACAACTGTTTTCTTCTTGTCCCTCAGCAATCATCGCATTTCCGATTATTAGATTTATCGGATCTGACGCAGAATGTCCCATTCGCAAAATGTCACGGTGAAAAAGAATGTCCTATTCGCGAAACGTCCTATTCGCAAAAAGTCCCATTCTCAGAAGGTCCCATTCTCAAAAGGTCCCATTCTTGAAAAGTCCCATTCTCAAAAGGTCCCGTTCGCAAAAGGTCCCAATTGCATAAACTCGTATATTATGTGTCAAATACCAATGCACGATACAACCCAGAGGGCGTCACACGCCCTATACGTCACTAGTCTCCGATTTTGTTGAAACTTTTTGAGGATATTGTTCTCAAATTGTTCTATTCAGTACCTTCAATGAAAAAAAGTGTACCTCTCGGGTTTCGCTAAAAAATGGCAAACAAAAAATGACGTACAGGGCGTATACGCCCCGTTAGAGATGCACAGTATAAATCAAATAAATGTTCCCGAATATAAACCTACGAATACTGAATATTGACTCTACAGCGCCTACCAAACCGCCACAATATTAAATTGAAAATCGTAAAAAAATAACCTAAAAATTTTGGACCCAGAAAAAAGGCATTTTGTTGAGATTTTTTTACCTGAAATAAATGTTCTCATTTAGCGCTCCACAAAAATGTTATTATATCACAGAAACATGCGATACTTTCAAAGATACTTTAAACTTGCCGATTTCCTTTTTTATGACTGGTGCTCCTAGGACATTGTGTGAAAGGGGACATTCTGCGAATGGGACATTTTGCGAATGGGACATTGTGCGAATGGGACATTGTGCGAATGGGACATTGTGCGATTGGGACATTGTGCGAATGGGACTTTGTGCGAATGGGACTTTTTGCGAATGGGACATTCTGCGAATGGGAGCTTCTGCGACAACGGGACTTTTTGCGAATGGGACATTCTGCGTCAGATCCGATTTATCGTGTATCATAATTTGAATTCAGAATTAAGTAGGTACTTTATTGCTGTTTTGTTTTGATTTCTGTGTGAAATATATAGAGCTGTAAAAATAGCAGCTTTTCCCCCATTTTTTAAATGAATTACATTATGTTTAAGTATGTAAGTGCATTTATTTGTATTATAAGAGACAACTCTTTATACTTCCAAGTTGATTGAGAGCGTCCGGTCTGCTCCAAGTGCAAAGGAAGGGCAACTGATAGGAATCTGACGACTGACGAAACACGAAGTTTGCCGAGGGACATTAAGAAACTGTACTGCATGTACATGAGACGAGAGATGTCAAAAATGACAGTTAAAGATTTATTGGAAAAGAACTCAAAGGCGATTCGAAAGATAATGGTATCAGTTAATAGACTTTTTATTGGACATACGAGTACCAGACTAATGTCCTTATAGTCACCTTTTACAAAATCCATAGGACTAAAACAAGGTCTCATTTTCATAATAATTCATCAAAATTATTCAAAACTTTGTTCAAACTAAAATTTTAATAAATCACCTATCTTTGACTAAAATCGTAAAGTTTAATCATTTATTACTGATAAGAACCATTTGTTACTTTCACTCGAAATTATAATTTATTGCGTGTATTAAAATATTTTCATAGTTCAGAGTTACCTATTTATTTTCTTTTGACAGTAAAACATAACTGTAGAACTATAATAGTATCTTCTTTATATATAAAATGAAGTCATCACCTAGTAGTCAACACCAGAGGAGCTCGTGGCTAAATAATAACAGCCGCACTGGTCGATCATCAAGGTTAAGCAACGCTTGACTAGGTCGGTCTGTGGATGGGTGATCATTTCAACATACCGAGTTTCCTCCGTGCCTCAGAAAGCACGTTAAGCCGTTGGTCCCGGCTGTCAGTTTAAAGATATTTGACAGTCGTTACGGGTAGTCAGAAGCTAGAGATCTGACACCAGTCTTGCCAAGGGGTACCGTGTTACCCAGCTACTGGGTTGTGGAGGTCAGATAGGCAGTCGTTTCATGTAAATCACTGGTACTCTGCTGAATCCGGTAAGACGGGGTAAAAGGCTAGGTAGATTGATATATAAAATAAAGTCGTGTTAGATACAACATTTATAACTCGAGAACGGCAGGATCGATTTTCATGATATTTGATTTGTTGGATTTATCTACGCCCCGAATAATAGAATCACTTTTAAAATATCGGTAATATTAACGAAAAACAAAATTATGAAGAAAATTCATTAACCCATACGTTTTGCGAACCCAGCGCCATTTCTAGTACATGACAACAACATATAACAATACAATGAACATAGCGTTGGTTGTGATGACAACTCGGTCCTTTACACAGACTTCCGAAAGTTTTATAAAATAATAATAACAACGTCAAAGAAATAAAATCGTTTTTTTTTTACTTGCCGAAGCAATCTTACAGTATTTTGTTTATATAATACTTGTTTCTGCAGGTACACAAGAGGTACCACATTTTTTATACAGTGCAGTATGCTACATATTCTGGTTAGCAGTACACCCACGGTTCTGACATCAGGATGGTAGGTGTACCCATTGATGTATTAAAAAGAGGTAGATACGGGACTGCTCACAGCGCTTGGTCCTACTAATCTAAGTGAATGCCCGCAGCGGGCACTCAGTCGCGCACGGCACATGGTTGATCCCACAGCTCAATAATTTCAGTGTTTTTATATTTTTTTGAAAAAAATACGCCTCAAAATGACTTCTTGTATAGCTAAACAGTGTTTAAATAATACCAGACAGAAAAATAAGTCACACGGGATCACTTACCACTCGTAAGTACAGTCAAAAATGTTAATTTGTTGAAAATTACAATAATATTTAATGTTTGTTCGCTATATTTGTGAGAGCGAGATAGATATAACAAAAATGCGTGAGAGACACGATACGTACATATTGCAAAGTCATTTCATTCATTTAGCATTTGGACAACATTCGGCGGCTAACGCGATTTCACTCGCACTACAGCGCCGTCTCCTATCTCTGTCCTTGTCTATCGGTAACTGTAGGTTTGGGCCTGGTGATGGCACTGAACACAGGTGTGTGAGCCCAGGTTTTCTGATCGCGATGTTAGCGCGTAACGTATCTTCCTCTTTTTAATACATCAATGGGTGTACCTAATTTTTAAATTATCACTGTACGGATGTAGGTACACAGATTTCCAGGAGAGGTACGTAAAGGTCAACAGAGGTACCAAGTAACTATAATAAATTTAGGCAAATCTGAAAAGTTCACCCGCGATTCTGATGTACACCGTTCTCTGGTTTGGCCTCTTACGACACCCACAGGAAGACATGGGATGGTGAAAATCTCTCCAACACCATACGGGACCCCAATATATACCTTGATTTCACTATTCTAAGAGGACCAGCTGTTATGATCCTACATAACTTTATCAACAAAGGCTGTAGTCGGATCAAGGACACCAGTGAAAGGTATCGTACAGCAGAAGCTACGACATTGTCTCCGTTATCTTAACGACAGTTTAGCAAGACGGATGGTTTAAACACATTACATCTAGCTACTGTTGCCGTGTCACCCGTCGCTCCTATATCTTTCAATTTATCATCATGGCTTTGAAATCAAGATAATATTCTTGTGTGCATTGGAGTATGAAGGTGAATTCGAAAAGGAAAAGCTGCTGTGTCCATATTTCTTGTTTGTGATAAATGGTAATGACAAGAAGATTGGCAACAGCTTGCTGCTTAGGTATTCATTTCTGAGATGGTTTCTCATCATCATAAGTAACTCATAGTGTTTAAGGTTCCGTACCCGGAGGGTCCAAACGAACCCCTTTTGCTATCACTCACGTGACCGTTTATCTGGCTGTCCGTCTGTCACACAGATTTAATAGTGAAAAGTTTGGAGCTACAGTCTTAAAATTGTGATAAATGGTTATGACAAGAAGATTGGCAACCGCTTGCTGCTTAAGTATTCATTTCTTAGATGGTTTCTCATCGTTATAATTAACTCATAGTTTTCTTCTTTCGATTCTGTATATATCACAAGTTTGATAATAGTATCTACAAGCTAGATTGCTGAAAGAACACCGAGAGTATATCTGAAAAGTTTAAGATACCAGCCGTTTTAGTCAGGGGTCCACCTACAGATTTTAAAAAGGACACTTAATGTGCAGGGCCATGCATTTTCACTTGATCGGGTACGGTCAAAAAAGTCAAAAGTCTAAAATATTTATTTCAACTAGGCCACTTTTAAACATCAACAATTAAAATTTACAACTTATATTAATTGATTCTACCGTTCACTCGGTAAATAAGCTTATTTTGGAGAAGAACGGACAAGAAACTCCACACTCACTCTTTAAAAAAAATGTTTTACAATATTTACATAAGTACATACATTAATGAATTCATATATGTGAGGTCGATGCACCCAGAATAGCACTACATACCATACTATGTATAGGTATAAAGTAATAAAATCATTAACAGGCAAATTCATCAATTTGATAAATAGGAACATGGTTCTCACACCTCGAACGTCCTGACAAAATATGACATAAAGTACATGCATTAATAAATTGATATATGTTAGGACAATGCACTTAGAATAGCACTACATACTATACTACGTATAGGTATAAAGTATTAAAATCATTAACAGGCAAATTCATCAATTTGATAAATAGGAACATGGTTCTCACACCTGAACGAACGAGAACGTCCTGACGCAAAATTACATAAATAGGCAAGTCTGATTAAAACATTGCGAGCTGTCGACTATTAAAAATTGTCCAAATTGAAGTTTTTAAATTCATTAGATTTAGTGAAAGCCCACAATTTCTTGATCAGATTCAACTGAAAAACCCTGCCAGCTGCCTCTCTTCTACTGCTTACAATGCCTTCATGAAACTAGACATCACATTTTACCCGTTCAAAAACTACCGTCATCAAAAAAGGGATAGCCTATTTTACCCAAGTCATAAAACTGCCTAATAACCTAAAACTAAAACATACTTTCGACAAAGTTTGTCGAAACGTCGTATATTTTCTCAGCAGAGTTAGATCATTATTTTACCATGAATTTTTTAACCCCCGACGGAAAAAGAGGTGTGTTATAAGTTTGACCCGTGTGTTTGTGTGTCTGTGGCAATAGTAGCTATGATGCCACAGACACACAAACACACGGGTGAACCGATTATGATTTTGTTTTTTTTTGTTTAAAAGCTTAAAGTCACCCACAGGGCAATGGAGAGGGCTATGCTCGGAATTTCCTTGCGTGATCACGTCAGAAATGATGATATCCGCAGGAGAACCAAAGTTACCGACATAGCCCGAAGAATTGCCAAACTTAAGTGGCAGTGGGCAGGGCACATTGCTCGCAGAACAGATGGCCGATGGGGCCGAAATGTTCTAGAGTGGCGACCGCGAACTGGAAGACGATACGTTGGAAGGCCTCCCACTAGGTGGACCGATGACCTGGTTAAGGTTGCGGGAAGGCGCTGGATGCGAGACGCACGGGATCGGTCAATGTGGCGACGCCTGGGGGAGGCCTATGTCCAGCAGTGGACGTCTTTCGGCTGAAATGATGATGATGATTGTTTAAAAGGTGTCTATATTGAGAGTGTTCCAGTAGTTATGTTTGATTTAAATCGATTCAGCTGTTCTAAAGTTATGGGCGTTTACTGTTTGAATCGGAGTATTTTCGCAAGATATCGTGTCATAATTACGTGTTCAATAGATTGTCGATCAAAGCGTATCTACAACTAGATAAATTATGAAGCATGAAAGAAAAATGTGTCAGGAGTTTTTAAATTCTACTTGTTAAATGATTTTATTTCTGTAAGTTGGTTTGTACAAACACTTTAACATGTCGATCATATTTTTTTAAACTAGATTTGGTCGGCGTTTCCTATCTGACTAGTCTGAGAAGAAAGGCCGAAACAAACTCAGAGGTCACAGTCTCTTTCAAAGTCCAGACAAAATCTTGGTATGATCATGAAGACTAATTAATGTCTGAAATGGTCTTTTGAGGCAAGAACCAGCCAGATTGAGTGGACCTGTCCAATCAGTGCACGCAATAACCGAGCAGCTCAACTCAGAATTTAAGGAGCTCAAAGATTCGACGAACAATACCAAAGAAAGGACATTCGGGTAGGCCGCATAAACTACTCAAACTGCCAGACTGAGAAAGAGATAAAAACCTAACATAAATAAATTAAAAACAATAAAAAACTTTTTTGCAAAAAAATACTACCGACTGCCAAATAAAAAACTAAAAAGTGAAAAATAACTTTATTTTTGGAAGTCGATGTCTTTTTTTCCAATTTTTTGCGATATGGACACCGACTTCCAAAAATAAAGTTATTTTTCACTTTGTAGTTTTTTATTTGGAAGTCGGTAGTATTTTTTTGCAAAAAAGTTTTTTTATTTTTCACTTTTTAGTTGTACCTACCTAAAATAGGCAAGTTGTTTAGTAAGGTACCTATAACGCCATAATAGATTACCCGAATAACATGAAACTTGAACATATCCGGTCAAATGATAGATCTGCGTACCCCTTTAGAGCATACTGGCGTGATGTTATGTTATGTATAAACAATAAACAGACATGCGATTGCAGCAATCCCGAATGTTTTGCCGTTATTTATTGAAGAGTTCTGTTGTTTATCTCCGAAGTTCTTCATCAGAACTACACGAAATTAAAATGGGACCAATTTCGAAATATACTCTTTCAAACAAAAAAAGAATTTTCAAAGTCGGTCCACAATTGACGGAGATATCGGTGAACATACATAAAAAAAAAACCTCCTTCTTTTTGGTAAGTCCGTTAAAAAGAAAGAATGATCCACATATTCTTCACATTCACAATAATTAAAATAAAATAATATAATACTTTAAAAAAGTAAATATTCTTGTCATTGCAAGAAAACCAAAAAAAAATAATTACAGAACAAAAAAAAAGATTGTAATGTTAATAAAGAACGTTATATACCGAAACATAGTAACACTCTTACACGGCAAAAACAATACTCGAAATCTACTAGAAATATTGTTTCTACATTGCGCTAGTCAATCTTTTCACACCCAATTACGTCCATTCCAGTTCCATTACTATCAACTGCTGTTATTGGCGAAAAGAACATCTAGAAATGTGCTAAACACACAATATTACTCTTCGAAGTCGGTCAAATGCTGCTCAGTAAGCAGCTCACGAGCACCAATCATCACAATAGCTTGAAAAATAGCAAGTAATAACAGCACGGCCAGGTCGCTGCGGGGCCATAAAACCAGCGGATTTATTTGTAAAGTTTTGCTTGGTCGTGGCGACTGGGAAATATTGTATGTTGTTGCTGTCTGGTAAGGTTTAAGAGTTTTTAAATCATGGTATCGTTAGAAGTAAGTTTTAGTTTTGAAAGTTAAGAAAACGTGGAGTGCGCTTTTAGCAGATTGAAATACGGGTGTTTAATTGCAGCTGCTTTTAGCAGTATTTTTAATCCATTCTAAAATGTGAACGTAACTGTTTGTCTGTCTGTTACATTTTCACGCTTAAACTGCCGAATCGATTTAGAAGAAATTTGGTATGGAGATAGTTTGAGATTCTGGCAGACTCATACGATAGTTTTTATTGCGATACTGAGTTCTCTTGGGATCATAAAACACTTTTTACGCAGATAAAGTTGCGGGCAGAAGTTAGTCGGAAATAAATAAAATTGACACTATTTTTACAAGTGAACGATAAATTTGAATGTAAAACTGGCAACCAATTCAGATCTATTTAGATTCCGGTATATTTAGTTGCATAAACATGTGTATACATACAACAAATAATAATAATAAGTGCATGCAGGATTACAAAAAAAAAGAAAAGGTTCAAACATATTTGCCACGTATCTACTATGACGTGCAAATCTTGAAAAATTAATGAATACAATAATAATAGCAAATGAAATAATGAATGATTAAAAACAATGAATGAAATGAATCTAAAGAAAATTATTACAAATGTTAATAAACCAAAATAAAACATTGAGGATAATGAAAATTAGAAATATCAAGCAAATGTCAAACAACAATATTTTTGTCAAATTAGTGTCGAATATCAATAATGTTGGTATGTCAAATCCATAAAAAATATCAATCAAATGTCAAAATAAAAAAATGCATGTCAAATCCGTGTAAAAATTTATAACAAATGTCAAAACAATAAAACCTAGTTTTTAATTTCTCAACACATTTATTCAAGTTCCAAAAATGTTACTAAACTGTACTACCTACATAAAAATGCTCTATTTTCAATTATTAACCGTCATTACACGATGTACAGAATTTTTATTGAGTTGCCAGAGTAGGTACTCATAAAAATATCTTAAACATCTGAAATGAGGCCTGCGCCATGTTTCATTTTAAGCCTGTTTAACTATTTAGAATCATAAAAAAACTCATTCTACCACTTTTTAAACAACTGATAATTTCTTTATTATCCCAAAAACATTTTGAGAAACAAATAACATTTAAGAAAACTTTATGATTTTGTTTTATTTAATTTAATGAAAAATGTAAAGGCCATTCTTTTCGTGTCTAGACGTAAATTATAAAAAAAATAGACCATGTGTATGATTCAACATTTTTTGCCTGTTAATAAATAATAACGTTTCATATGACAAGTATTAGTGAGATTTTTTTTTGGCATAAACCCAATTTTTTTCAAGCCAGAGCCCTTAATTAAATATTCAAAAAGAGTATGATTTATATCTAAACTAGCTTTTTCCCGCGATTTCGTCTATGTAGCATTAGTACTTTGAATAGCCCATTTTTCTTTTGCGCTATAATATTGTAGGTGAATGAAGCAAGAGAAGTTTGTAAGGATCGTGGCTGGTGGGTTCTGTAGTTTCTGCCTACCCCCATGGAAAAAAGGTTTACGTTTATCTATGTATTGAAAATATGTGAGCCGCCTTGCTTGAGAAATTATTGATTCACCATACATTAAGGATAATTTCAGGGATAAAAACTATCATTATCAGATTCTAAATCTCCATACCAAATTTCGTCTAAATCAGTTTAGCGATTTAAGCGTGAAAAGGTAACAGACATAAAGAGTTACTTACGCATTCATATTAATTAGAATTCCTGGCAGAAATAAAATGTTCTCATAATCTTTTACATGTTTAGAGAGTCAGCCCGATATTTTCTTATTTATTTAGTAAAGACTATTTATCTTACGAGAGTTTGTTTTGAACAAAAGCTATTTCGGTGGACAAGAACGTTTAAAAGTTTATGACTTATGAGATAAATGGAATGCAGTAGTTGTTTCTTAAAAGTTGTATTCTTGAATTCGTTCACCCTTGACTGTGGAATTAATTCTGAACTCCTAATAATAAGAAATATGACTTTGTATTCAAACTTTCTCCAAGCTCAATAAAAAAAAAAGATTTCAAGCTTATCTTAACTTTGTGAAAAGTTGTTTATTCAACATATTGTATATCTATTTCTTAGGGTTTTATTTGTGAAACTACAATATCATGAAGAGTTAATAATCTTTTGCTTGCGGTGATGAGCTTAATTTACGACTCCCAGTATAAATTAGGCGCGACTTTATGACAACAATGCGATAATCTTTTAATATTTTAATCAATTACTATGAAAACGTTGTCGCATTGTCGCGTCACAATTGTCCGCAGGAGCCTTATCCTCAACATTAAGATGGTGCCTTTTTTTAATTGTATTTAGGCTTGCGCTTGACCACTATCTCACCTGATAGTAAGTGATGATGGGGTTGAAGGTGTAGCATGCTTGTCTAGAAGTAACCTATTCACTCTTGACTTAAAGACCCCGAGATTGTAGCTATCGGAAAACACAGACTCCGGCAGGGAATTCCACTTCTTAGCTGTACGCATAATGAAAGTATTTTCAAAACGTTTAGTGCGTATGGGTGGGATGTCCACCATGTACCGATGGTGCATCGCCGTACGTCTTGTAGTCCGATGATGAAACAGGCTTAGCAGAATTAGATCATGCATTTCCAGTACCTAAACAATTTTTATGAAAAATATTTATTTACATGTCCCCGCTGGTTTCATGGCCCACCATAGAACGAGAGGTAACACTATTTCTATTGTACGACAGTTTCAATTTAAAATTGCGCAATAATCGAAGCATTTCGTGATGGCAGCAAGGAAATTAAGTTTCGAAACATAATGTGGGGAAAATTGGAAATTCCCAACGAGATTCGATAGAGGATGGAACGAGAGGAATCGGCGGTGTAATACCTTTGTGATGGAGGGGTAAATGAGAGGGTTTCAAAGGATACGTTTGCATTTTTTTTGTTGATTTTTTTAACGCAACTGATAGTGCTGCTTTTCTTTTCGACGTTCGACATTTTCATATCTGGTTTCTTTTGTCTAACAAGAGTTTGGTTTGGTAATAGATGGTTGGTTTTGAATGTTTACTTGCTGTTTTTGATACCGTTAGACGTTAGTAATACCGACCTGAATTCTAGGCCAAATATAATAAACAGAGTGAGCAGTGGTGGCCCAGTGGTATCAGCCTTGACTTACAAGCTGTAGATCGTGGGTTCGAGCCCAGGCAGGCCCTTTACTTTGTGTAAATTATTTCTTCACCACTGCTCTCAAAACGGTGAACGAAAACATCGTGAAGAAACCGGCATGTCCTAGAACCAAAAATTCGAAGCCATGTGACATCCATCAACCCGCACTGGGCCCGCGTGGTGGATTATGGCCCATTCCCTTTCACAGAGAGGAGGCCTGTGTCCCAGCAGTGGGAACATTAATAGGCTGATGATGTGATGTGAAACAAAAAAAACGGCACGCTAAGAAGAAGAACTGAACAATTTCAGTCTTATTACAAAAAGCGGTTTAACTAAAAACCCAGGTTTAAATCTCTATAAACCACGGTTTAAACAAAAATGATATTACAAATAATGGTTTAGCGATAAACCATGGACCATATCATGGTCTAACGCTAAACCTCGGCGGCCCCTAGTTTAACGGTGGTCTAAGTCGTATATGTCAAAGTTTTTCTTTTAGGTTATAGAATCTTTTTAATTGTGTTGTGTTGTTTTTACCCGAAAATGGATATTAACATGGTGGATTTAATTAATATTGAGGATATTACTTTTTCCTCGGTACTCCAATTCCCAGATGTTTTTTTTTTTGTTGGTCCATCACAACACTTAATATACTAACACATTATTAACAAAGAGGCAATAGTTATAATAGAGACATCGAGAACTTAAAAATCCAAAGCCTAATGAACTTTGTTCAACGAGCGATGGTTTTGTTTATTGTTATGGTTTCATGTAACGCGCGAGAATGTTACGTTTCGTTACACGTACGTAGATTAGTAAATAATACGAATTTAAGTAATGTGCTTAAACCTAAACAAAACTGCAATCGATAAAATAACTAATGTTTATATACATGCAAAATAACAAAGTGTCAATATTTTAACACTCCTAAACATCATTTAATCCTTATCGTATTATCAAAAAGTTTTCTTTTCTGGGCATACGGAACGTTGCAATTGAATGATATTATGGTGAACGAATGATATTTGTTTTAATCTGTGGTTGATATATTGACAATGGTTCAAATGACGGTACTAAGAAGACCAGGGTTTTTTTAAGTTTTGTAATACGGACAAATTTAGACCATGGTTTTGCAGATAAACCTGGACTTGATAGGCCAGGTTTAAACCAAGGTTTTTTGAGTTTTTTGTAATAAGACTGTTTAAGTTTAGTCGTGTTGCATTCTAAGCTTTCTTAGCTTTAGAAAAATAATTAGCTCGACAGATTTAAATGTTCAAATGGTAGGCTTACGCATGTCGCATCGTCCATCGAAGTGACAGAAAAAACACACGCCCCTTAATCATAAACCGCATGACAGAATTGCTCAAAAACTTTGTTGCAAAAAATCAAACCAACTGCCAAAACAATACACTACAAAGCGAAAAATAACTTTCTTTTCCGAAGTCGGTGTCTTTTGTACCCATTGTTATCCGTTATTTGACACCGACTTCTGAAAAGATAGTTATTTTTCGCTTTGTAGTGTTTTGTTTTGGAAGTCGGTTTGATTTTTTGTTAAAAAGTTTTGTTTTTCCTCTTTTTAGTTTTGGTAGGTACCTCCAATTAACATGGAATTTATTTATAGCCAAAGTACGACGACGACGATTCCAATAAGCCCTAACACGACTAGGATACATTGTTTTATTTCGGAGTTCCTGTGGCCATTGTGGTCATCTTCATCAGTTCCACTAAATAAAACCTACTTTCTGAGTGCAAATGATCATATTATTGATGGAAATACCAAAATCGCTCGATTTTTCTAGGATCCTTGGCATGATACCACCCTTGGGATATCCCCTTTCCAACAAAAAACGAATCATCAAAATCGGTTCATAAACGACAAAGTTATTCGCGAATAAACGAATTGAGAAACCTAAGGTGGAGCTTTCTTTTGGGAAGTCGGTTAAAAAACTATGAATTCATAAACAAATTTCAATTTTTGAGGACCCCGTCACTTTCTCACCAAAGCCTTGAATTCCACCCGTTTCAAAATTAATCCTCCAACAGCTTTCAGTAAAAAAAACTGTACCATACAGGTCTCTCAAAACTTAATTGACAGTCGGTACCAGGCTGACCGCGTCGCTGGAATACGTAATCCAGTAAATTGAGGTCAGTGGACCACTAGCGGTAGGGTTGACCGACACGGGTTGGTTTGCATAGATAAATATCTTGTTCACATGGTATTTACTTCGGGGATAAACGGTTTTGGATTTGGATGACTGATTTTTTGGACATTTTTTTTGTTTACTGTACTACAAAATTGTTAAATTAATGGAGTAACTGTAGCAAATCTCGAAGGCAATCCAGTTCGCACGTCTATTGTTTTAGTGATGAGGAGGAAGTGACGAGACTATTCGGGCTAGTTTGAATACCTTTGTACCATTGTTATCTATTGTATCCATGGTGGACATCCCACCCATACGCGCTAAACGTTTTGAGAATACTTTTATTACGCGTAAAGCTAAGAAGTGGCATTCTCTGCCGGAGTCTGGGTTTCCCGATAGCTACAATCTTGGGGTCTTTAAGTCAAGAGTGAATAGGTTACTTCTAGGCAAGCGTGCTACATCGTCGACCACATCATCGCTTACCATCAGGTGAGATAGTGGTCAAGCGCGAGCCTATTCGAAATAAAATAAAAAAACCTTAAACATAAAATCTCATCAAACTTCGCGTGGTCTGAGTGAAAAATCATTTAAAAAAATTTGACAAAATAATGAAGTAATGGTCTTCAATTTGATGAATATGATTATGAAATAGGAAATCTAGATGTATGTTAAGACCAAAACAACAAGAAATATCTTTAAAACCTTAAAATATATATCCATCTCTACAAATAACATTTACGTTCATGTCTATCTATAGATAAAAATCAAATAAAGTGGCAAACCAAAAAAAAAACACCAGAAATGAAATATAAAGTTATTTGAAATTGTATATAATAATGCGTCTACTACGCTAAAATATGTGCATATCACAGACCTCACAATCCCAGTACAACAAGTGATAACCCTTAATATCGCATAAAGGCGATGCACACTTCTCCGTAAAGCTGCAACCAGTGACCGCACGTGAATACAACCCGCGCGGTGCATACAAATGGCATGGCGTCCATTTTGAATCTGTGCCTATTTGCAAGCATGATGCGAGGAGCGTTAAAAGGACAAAAGCGGACGCGTATTTCGTGGCCATACCGGTAGATTGACATTATAATACTTTTTTTTAAAGAGTTCGATTTAAGTGTTTAAGTGCTTAATTTATAGGTACTATTACACCGTTACATTTTGGTCGTTTAAATCCCGTGGAGCGTGCAAATATATTCATTGCATGCATCGATTATTTTTTAATTTTATTTTAGAAATTTATAGTGACCACAACAACTATCAAAAAAGTGCTCAAAATTGCGCTGCCAACAGAGGCCTCGTGTACAAATTTGACAACTATAAATGAAAAAAGAGAAACATAGGTGCACAGTATATATCTTTATTTTTCAGTTTATGGAATATCTTTTAAACTGGTCCAATACTGGAGGAGAAAATAGACGAGATAGGTTACTTCTAGGCAAGCGTGCTTCACCTTCGACCACATCATCACTTAACATCAGGCGAGATAGTGGTCAAACACGAGTCTATAACAAATAAAAATAAACGAGAGCAAAACCTCGAATTATGACTTTTTACAAAGGACATTAAAAGGTGAACGCGCACCTAGAAGCACCGCACTCGCCGCACGCGCCGCAGTCTTCGCATTTTATAAATGTTTATATGAAATCGTATGCAGCCTCGCGCACCTAGACGCACCGCACTCGCCGCACGCGCCGCATTTCAGCAAAATGCTGTAGGTATACGGATTCCACCAGCGCTTGCGGATGACGTCATCAGACTCGGCGGGCGATGCGGGCGGCGCGGCAACATGATCCGTATCCGTATGAAAATATAGTTCAAGATATACAGAAGTGGATAAAATGCGTGCGGCGCGTTCGGCGCGGATAGCGCGAGGCCAAGAGAAAATGCGGTGACTGCGGCGCGTGCGGCGAGTGCGGCGAGTGCGCTGCGTCTAGGTGCGCGTTCACCTTAGTCGGAACTCTGCGACCGCATTTGCGTCTTACGGTACGCACTAGCCACTCCAGAATTTAATAGAAACTGAAACTAAACGGCGCTTTTCCAGTTTCATTACAGATGACCGCGATCGAGAAAGTATATAAACTCGCAGTACACTGATTCGATTACTATCACTAAGTATATAATAATACAAACTGATCTTATTCCCGAATAAAATTATTAAATAAATAGAATAAATAGTATTCTAAAAAAAAACTAAAAATATATTAAATATTCTAAAAATATAAAAACTATTATTACCTATTATTACTTGTAAATTTTAATTTATTAGACGTTCAAAAGTGCCGTTTATTGGCCTAGTTGAATAAATATATTTGACTTTGACTTTTGAAAAAACTTTTTTGAAAACAAGCTTTTTTCGTATTCTTCACAGCAAACCCTTTCATTTGATACCCATATCATGTCAGTGCACAAAAAATTATTAATCCGCCATCTTAGGCTTGCCGCCATCTTAGGCTTTCCGCCATATTGGATTTAGAATGACGTTGCTTAGCTAGCCATGCATTGTCATCGAAACTAAACGTGTATACAAAATTTCATCTTAATCGGTTGAGTATAACTACTTTAAAATTCAGTTGCAAGATTTGACCCGAACAAACTTACATACATAAATACGAGTACATAAATTGCATGTTAAATAAAAGCTTGTAAAAATATCATAGTCACTACAGAATAGGCCACAGAAGCAAAACCGTGGTAAAAATCTAGTTCAGATTATGTTTGCATTATATTTAAGTGTTTATTTATAAATTCAGTCGCCTTAGATCATTATCAGACCAAAGAGTGTTATTATGGCTTATTTAGGCCCCAATTAGTCAACTAAATTTTATTTTTATTTTTAGTTCAGTGATGCTTTGTTCACGGCTTCACGCACGTCAATTATATATTTTTTTCAAGTTTTTTTAATAGGTACAATTAGTTGGAAAGTGTGATTTTTATTTTATAGGAGTTGTGTTGTATCCGGTGGGTTTTCCCATCGGCAAAATAACGAACTTCTATAAAAGCTTTTATCCTCTATTTAACCCCTTTAGGGGGTGCATTTTCGAAAATCCTTACTTATTTATTTATTTATGATGGGTTTGCTCTTGACTCTAGTCTAGGTCAGAGGTGACAGAGACAGAGTCTACGATGGAGTGAGCTTACCCAGAAGAAGCCTGTTCACTCTAACTTTGATTAAAGAATTTCGAGTGAATGCGTTCGGAAACACAGACGCAGGTAGTGAGTTCCATTCATTCGCTGTGAGCATTATGAAGGACACTGCTTACATCACTTAAGTAAGGAAATCTTGTGATAATAATGAATTATTTTATTTAGATGAGGACGGCGTTTCCTATCTGTCTACTTTGAGAAGGAAGTCCGAAACAAACTCAGGGGTCACAGTCTCTTTTAAAGTCCAGATAAAATCTTGGTTAGATCATGTGAAGTCCATGTAGATTGGTGTCTGAAATGGTCTTTTAAGGAAATAACCAGCCAGTTTGAGTGTACCTGTCCAGTCAGTGCACGCATTTTTCAGTAACCGAGCAGCTCAACTCAGAATTTAAGGAGCTCAACGATTCGATGAACAATACCACACATAATATAATACTAGCATACAGATGCCTAATCCCATACAAAGAAACCGTGCCGACTGATTCCATTTGATTGTACCGATTATTTTTTGTAAATCGACCGCGTTCGGGTCCGTTCCACGGCGATAGATAGAGCACCATCATCGCTTACCATCAGGTGAGATAGTGGTCAAGCGCGAGCCTATAACGAATAAATAAAAAAACCATCTATATCCGTGGAACGGAACGGAACGGAACGGAACCGAACGCGATGGATGTACAAAAAATAATCAGTATAGAACGTCGGCACGGTTTCTTTGTATGGGATGAGACACCACTGACAATACCAAAGAAAGGACGTTCGGGTAGGCCGGATAAATTACAAAAAATGCCAGACCATGATTAAAATTAACTAAAAAAAACCGGCCAAGTGCGAGTCGGACTCGCGCACGAAGGGTTCCGTACTTGGTAAATTGCGGTTTACGATTTATGACGATTGAATTTTATATTAATTCGATGAAAAAAATATTTTTAGTTTTAGTTTCAAGTATCCCCCTGTAAGTATTCTATGGGGAACCCCCAAAATTTATTGTTTTTGTTCTATTTTAGTGTGAAAATCTTAATGCGGTTCACAGAATACATCTACTTACCAAGTTTCAACAGCATAGTTCTTATAGTTTCGGAAAAAAGTGGCTGTGACATACGGATGGACAGACAGACAGACATGACGAATCCATAAGGATTCCGTTTTTTGCCATTTGGCTACGGAACCCTAAAAAAGAATGACCCACATAGTCTTCACATGCACAATAATTAAAATAAAATAATACTTTAAAAAGTCAAGATTAATGTCATTCCAACAATACCAAAAAAAACAAAATTGAGACTGCTAAAAAAAAACATTAAAGTAATTGGAGCAGCTCAATCCCAAGCTTTTTTGTCCTCAACGTAATCTTTAACGTAATAAAACGCTTTCTGGCACAACTGACAACTGTGTATAGTGTGTTGTTAGTGAATGAATGAATTGAAGATTTTCAATATTTACCGTAATTTATTTTTCTCAAAAATGGTATGTAATGTTGACATAACATCTCTAAAAAGTATCCAGAAAGTGAACTCTACCGGAGACTATTCACAACTGTCCGGTAAGAAGCGAGATTTTAAATTTGGAATCTCCTACTGTCCAGTAAGTAAGTATGTAATTTACTTACTGGACACTTGGTCATCCTTCATCCCTTTTTTTTTTTATGGCTTCGCACGGTTTAGGTCATCCTCTTTAGATCTGCTTAGAAAAAAAAAACATAGTACCAGACACAGATTAGAGTTTAGCCATTATAACATGGTTAGAGGGAGGCTCCAAATATATATCTATCTCTTTTTGGTATGACATTTTATGAGATACATAATATATTTTGGAGCCTTAAACATCCATTTTATTGTCTGTGACACTTTTTTTTTTTTTTTTTTTTATGGGTCTGTGACACATAACGCGACGCAGAAAAAGTATGCACGTTGCGTTTTGTACTTAGTAATGTTGTAGAAGTATAGTGTGGGATTTTATGTTTGTATTTAGTCATTTCAGTTTATAAATCATGTTGGATTAAAGAGTCCGTTAATCAAGATGTACAACAAACAAATATAAATGCCCCCGGTAAATCGATCACAATATCTATCAGTAATTGCCCTAATATGAATGTAACCTTCAATATTAATTAAACGAATTTGTTGTTAAACTTTCTTTCATTTTTGAGAAAAGCATTATACAAACCTCAACCAGTAAGAAAGCCATCCTGGCCTCGTATATAACCGGACCTCACCTGCGGTTCGGTCCGGTTAACTCATACTCGGCCAGGAAGGCTTACTTACTGGATTCTGCTGTAATGTACTATTTCTCAAAAATGGTATGTAATGTTGACATAACATCTCTAAAAAGTATCCAGAAAGTGAACTCTACCGGAGACTATTCACAACTGTCCGGTAAGAAGCGAGATTTTAAATTTGGAATCTCCTACTGTCCAGTAAGTAAGTATGTAATTTACTTACTGGACACTTGGTCATCCTTCATCCTTTTTTTTTTTATGGCTTCGCACGGTTTAGGTCATCCTCTTTAGATCTGCTTAGAAAAAAAAAACATAGTACCAGACACAGATTAGAGTTTAGCCATTATAACATGGTTAGAGGGAGGCTCCAAATATATATCTATCTCTTTTTGGTATGACATTTTATGAGATACATAATATATTTTGGAGCCTTAAACATCCATTTTATTGTCTGTGACACTTTTTTTTTTTTTTTTTTATGGGTCTGTGACACATAACGCGACGCAGAAAAAGTATGCACGTTGCGTTTTGTACTTAGTAATGTTGTAGAAGTATAGTGTGGGATTTTATGTTTGTATTTAGTCATTTCAGTTTATAAATCATGTTGGATTAAAGAGTCCGTTAATCAAGATGTACAACAAACAAATATAAATGCCCCCGGTAAATCGATCACAATATCTATCAGTAATTGCCCTAATATGAATGTAACCTTCAATATTAATTAAACGAATTTGTTGTTAAACTTTCTTTCATTTTTGAGAAAAGCATTATACAAACCTCAACCAGTAAGAAAGCCATCCTGGCCTCGTATATAACCGGACCTCACCTGCGGTTCGGTCCGGTTAACTCATACTCGGCCAGGAAGGCTTACTTACTGGATTCTGCTGTAATGTACTATATCTTGGTTTTCTCTAAGTTTAGTGATCTATATTCATTCATACATATTATCTCTGCGTTTGTTAATATACTACTAAGCAGTCTCACTTTTAGTAATAGATAAAAAAATAAAGAAACACTACACAAAGCAAATGGTTCTACTAATTACCTTGAACTTTTCTAAGCTTAACCATAAAAGAATTCATAAAGAAAAGTATAATAGAAACAAAAATAGAGAGCCAAAGAATATGTTCTTACCATTAGGCGGGAAATATCAAATTCAGATCCATTCAAGTTAAGACTCTATCACAACTGTGTTAAGGTATTTAATTGTGTGCGTGGAGTTTAAGGAATGATATTTTTTATTCTTTTGTCTCAAAAGCCCTTGTGTATTCTCTAATGTCAGGCTTAAAGTGACAATATTGAATTTTTCATAATTTTGATCTAAACTTTCTAAATTTTCCAGTTTTATTTTATTTTAGAGCACGGTTTTAGAAATAGGGTCGATAAATTCTTGGGTCAGTCTAATTTGAAGTAAAGTCAATTCAAGGTAGATTAGCAGGTAGGTATGTCTATATACTATATAAAGGTTGTCTGTAAGAGATTGCCCTGTGCGATAAGACCGCCCATTGTACACTTATCGTTATAAATGTTTAGCACTGTAATTATTTAAGTGGTGTACATTAAAGTATATAATAAATAAATAAATAAATAATATACTAGGTATTACTAGATATATTTGTATAACAACCCGCGAATCAAGCTGCAAGTGCTGGATAATGGTCCGAAATAGTTAACAAAATAAAATAACAATTGAACATCGTCGCCGAGTTGCTAGCTTGTCGGATTTTTATCGGTTACATTTGAAATGGAATATGCGATGGAATTGCATAATTTAATTCCGCCTAGCCCATTTCATCATCGGACAACAAGACGTAGATACATGGTGGATATCCCACACATACGTTTTGGAAATACTTTTATTATGCGTACAGCTAAGGAGTGGCATTCCGTGCCGGAGTCTGTGTTTCCCGATAGCTACTTCTAGGCAAGCGTGTTACACCGTCGACCACATCATCGCTTACCATCAGGTGAGATAGTGGTCAAGCGCGAGCCAATCTATATATAAAAAATGGTATTATTGTTTTTAGTCCTAGTAATAATCTTAAACAGTCTTATAGCTGGAAAATGAAAGCAAAACGCCGGAAAAAATTAAACCAAATAAAAAAAAAAAAATGGGTATGCATGGAAAAAAAATGGCTTTTTCTGGGTAGAAAAGTGATAATTCTATTTAGTCCTTCAGTAATTATCAAATAATATTGAACCCGTATTGTTTGCTTTTTCGAACAAATAAATAAAAATTGTGACGTCACTTTGTCAGTATAAAGTGTACTAACAGCGTGACGTCACACGATATTTCAACGCACTGTATCGTCGTATTTTATGGTTTACTTAAGAAAAAATACGTGTATTTTCTGGTTGTCTAACTGACGGAACAAATTATTTTTTTTATTTGACAACTACCCTATTGGCAAGGGTTTCTTGACAACGTGCATTCTTTCGCCGACACCTAACATCGTCGAAATGCTAATCTATTGGAATGTCGACGGGCAGATCTTTTAACCAAACCAAACAATGGAATAAAATGTTTCAAAGAAGGAAACGAAATGAATTTTAATATTCAAAATAATAACTCGACAGAATCTGTCAAAAAAATTGAGTGCCCTTTTTACGATTGCGTCTTTTATTGTACTCTTTGTTTTCAGAGCGGTCGTATTGAATTTAATATGAAGCCGATTCATTAATTAGTTCAATAAACAATCGGACTATGAGATATGGGGCGAGAAAAAAACATGGATTTATTAAGTTTTGTACATTTTGTGGTTTTGGATAGGGCACTTACTATCGCAAACTGGAAGATCTCTGACTAGGTGGACCGATGACCTGATGAAGGTTGCGGGAATCTGCTGAATGCGAGTCACAAGAGACCATTCAATGTGGCGACGCTTGGGGGAGGCCTATGTTCAGCAGTGGACGTCTTAAGGCTGAAATGATGATGACTTACTATTACGCTTGTAGATACTTAGATCGAATAGAATGGTTACATAATCGTATAGGGGTTTCTCGTTCAAAATAAAGTAGTAACTCGGTAGAGTCTTGAATTATCCGCAGTTAATCAATAAAACCAATCGTTCGAAAGTGGGAGTCACCACTCACACTTATCCACTTATAATAGTGTGGGTATACATCTAACTAGATAATGTATTATCTAACAGATATAAATCTAACTAGATTATGCGATTGTATGTACTTCGCGTGTCAAAAAACGGAGTAATATTACGATAAATGATCGTACTTTGAACTTTTCATTTAGCATTATCGGCACTGGTAATCCATAGAAATCTAGAAAAATGCCTTAATTTGCCATATTGAGCTGTAAAGATTGTGTAGCTGGCCGAGGCATTGCAAATGTTTTCTATCATTGGTAAGTCCGTTTGTTTTAAAATTGTGTGTGAAAAAGTGGCACGCTTGGTTTTCATACAGATGGAGGGACTTGCGTTATCTAGTTAGATTTAATATATCTGTGGTTACATTTAAACTCTATTGTATTTATAATATAGTTACTTTAAAAAAAAGTACTTTAATGTATCACTGTTGTTTGTCACAAATAAATAAATAACATCATGTCTGCAACCACGGGATTTAAAACGTGATAACATACAATCATTGCATGATAAAATTTTCAATAAACAATGTTGCCTTCTCCAAAAACACCAATCGTAAAGCTGAACACCCGTTAATCCAGAAATGAAGCCACAACGAAATGTTATAATAAGCACCGCCAGACGGACCAACAAAATAAATGAAATTATACGGAACCCGCGTAATTTGCTGACGTAATTACTTTTTGGGGATCAGTGGATATAATAGGGGAATTCAGAAGTTCCAGTGAGTGTTTCCATTGTTTAGATATGCATGACGAGTAGTCGCTTGTTGAAAGTGCTTCGGTAATCTGTCAGTATATCAAAACTCATGATTTTTCTCACTGATGTATCAGACACTCATTAACCTGAAACAGACGCACATTGGTTTCTACCATCAGATGTCAGATACTAAAAATAATGTGTTAAACCGAGAAATCGTATTCGAGATCAAAAATTTAAACAAAGAAATGTCATTGTCAAAGTGACAGTTCAGGGGTAGTCAACATTTTCCTAGTAATACAAACAAAGTTTTTTTTAAATTTAGTGTTTTTGGAAGAACGCTAAAGCAGCGTGTAAAAATTAAATATGATAATCTAATATAGGTAAGGTAAATTGGATTTGGTTATATTTTATTTCGATTTGGCCGAGTCCTTTTTTGTTCTGTTTATAATTGTCAGGACAAGGTTTGTGTGTAAGAAAATTCTCATTATTTCATTAGTAAAAATCACCTTACCAATACCAATGGGTGATTTCTGTAGTTGAAAACACTAAATAAATTCCAAATGTTTAATACCACTGCCTTATTGCCAGTAGCATAAAAATAATTTGTCCGAATTTGTCCCAATTTTGTTTTTATTCTTGGATCCTAGTTTACGTCACTTTAAAGTTGAAAACTGTATGCAATATTATATATGCCTACAATTTTAGCACTATGCCATAGTACTTTTCGGCAAACTGCATGTTTTACTCGGTTGACGGAGCTAGGCAGTAGGTACCTACCATTATTATGTGTTTAAAACTTGATACTTGAACTTCTTTGCCTATTCTGTGCTTTGACCAGAGGGTGTTATTTTTAAACAGCGTTCAATTTGTATGGGATTATGTGGGCTTAGCGCTGTATCACATTTAGGGCTGCTGCCCGTTTTAAAGGTGCTGTAAACTTATGGTACAAACAATTTTGCAAATAGCATTTAATTGATTTTCATTTGAACACAAAAGTTTCACTAGCGAGATTATGACATCTACATGTTTTTTATTTATTGTCTATAGGTTCGCGCTTGACCACTATCTCACCTGATGGTAAGCAAAGATGTGTTCGACGGTGAAACACGCTTGCCTAGAAATAACCTATTACTCTTGACTTAAAGACCCCTAGATTGTAGCTATCGGGCAACACAGACCCCGGCAGGGAATTCCACTCCTTAGCTGTACGCATAATAAAAGTGTTCACAAAACGTTTTGTGTGTATGGGTGGGATGTCTTGCATGAGCGGTTTGGATGTAGCACGTCATGGTGGGACTTCTAGAAAGAGAAGGACATACACGAATGAGTGATAAGTGAAGTTGTTTGACGATGTGGCATAATGCGTTGTGCATGGCGGTGATCCAACAGAGAACCAAAGTGGGAATTGAGTGATAATGGGCCGGCCATATTAGCCGTAGAACCGATAACCGTTGGGGTAGACGTGTTCTTGCGTGAAGGCTGCGAATTGGCAAACGTAAGGACGTCCTCAGGCTAGATGGAATGACGACCATCACAGGGTGGCTGGTAGTAGGTAGCTGGGTAGGAATCGCTGATAATCGAGATGAATGAATGATGAATAATGGCTTGCGATAGGAAAAACCTATATCCAGCAGTGGACTACTGTACTGCCGTCGTAAATGAAAACACAATAACTGGTTACTACGTTACTGTGTTTATGCTTGTTTTGGTTATTGTAATAAGGGGACCGATCGCTATCTGGGAAAACTTTCGGTTTGTCTATATCTACCTAAAGTGGTTTTAATGTTTAATTTCGTACCTTTTATGACAGAACCAGGGTAACTATTATTTTGAGGAATCAAACACAAAAGAAAAAGGTTAACATAGAACACAGTATATTTAGATACTTATTATTGCATTTTAGATTTTACAATCATATATTTGTGTTGAATGCAGCATCTTCACTTACTAGGTATTCAGCTAGGTAATCGAAGCCTACTGTTATTAGATTTCAAACCAGTATGTGTATAGTTACTTTTTTTTATCGTCAATAGGCTTGTGCTTGACCACTATCTCACCTGATGGTAAGCAATGATGTGGTCGACGTACTGTGTCGTATTAGCACTAGAGTTTCTGTCTTTAAATGGTCAATACACAATAACGTGTAAAACTAACCTAGACCACAGTAACCATTCAGTTACTAGGTTTCAGTCAAAAAAAAAAAAATATGAATGATGTTCCTATTTTAGAACACGTTAACTGATTTTATTAAATGTAAAACAATACAATATTAGTTATCTCTACACTGAATTTAAGCGTTGTTCATTTTACAATATATAAAAATTTTCAACCTAACTGACCTTACCTGTTTTTAACAAAACGATTTTGCAATATGGCATTTTCGGAGTTACTGTGTTTTCGTCTACGAGGGCAGTCTAGGCTGATGATGATAATGCATGGCTGGATAAAAGGTACTATTAGGGGTCGATGTAAATAATAGGCTTGCTAGCGCATTTAGAACCGGTTTTTTCAATCGTCAGATAACTTTTGTCAGCGGAATAGAACGGTGGCTTGACAGCCCTTGTATAGAAAATATGTCAAACCGCCATGGTATATTCTTCAGATAAAAGTTATCGGACTCTTGATAAATTTATTCGAAAAAATTTAATCATTTTACATTATTTTACAACGCACCTAAGGCCTACGACCGCCTGACAATATCTGCCACAAAAATAATATCTGATTTTAAATCTATTCTAAATTCGAATGACACTTCAAAAGCAGCTAGAAGTATTTTCTGCCAGCCTATTTCTATATTTATTTTATTTAAATATTTATATACGTATAATAAAAAGTTCTTACAGTACAAAATAGAGCAGACATATTTTGGCAAGATTAAACATAGCATGCAAATATTTGTAATAACAATTTCCTAACTTTGTAACAACGCTATTTTGGTTCTAGGAATTGTTTTATACTAAAGATGTTGTTATCAATTAACTATTCATACAATTTAATCTTAAAAACATATCTCGAGTTTAACATTTTCAGATTACCAGGTAATTTGTAATAAGTTCGTACTCACATATTTAAGCAGCTTTTATTGTACTTAGCAATCCTGGGAGTACTGTTAAGTACGAGTCTGTGAGGATCTCGTCGGCTTCGAGGATTTACATCGTTTGCTAATTTAAATAACTCCTTATGTTTCCAAACAAACATGAATATTTCATTAATATACGGACAAGGTAACGGTAACAAGCCAAGTTTCTTAAATACTGGCTGACATGATTCCTCAGGATGAAGTCCGTATAGAGCCCTAATGCATTTTTTTTGAGCAACGGATGTTCCATTCTGGTCGGTACTGTTACCCCATATTATAAGTAAACAACATAATATGGATGCCACACACGCATGGTAAGCAAATATAGCTGTTTTTAAATTAGTTCTTTTTTTACTTGCCTTAGAGTATACACAAATTTATTTATCATGCTTGAAACATTGTCTACATGCAATTTCCAATGTATTTCTTCATTAATATTAACGTTTAGGAGGGGCTGGCCTGTGTTAACAAACTTACGCTTTGAGCTTTCAGCGACAAGCCTCGTAGGGCTTGGCTTTGTCGATGCAGTCCTACCTTGTCCGTCTCCTTCAGAGACGGCAAGGTGTCGTGGTCTTGAGGGAGAGCGCTACGGTCGTGTAGATCCTCAAGGCAAGTGCGGTGATTTTCCTTCTCGTGGTTGCCGCCCTGTTTTAGGTCTAATTCCCTATGAAATAGACGTAACAGAAATCACCGGGCGACGTAACACAGGGGTGGCGAGGTCATGCCCCTGGGTGTCCACCATTGAACGAGAACAATGATGGATAGCATTGACCTCCCGCGTGTTTGTGCCGTGCGCGGGGACCCGTACGGGGGGATGAAGGGATCCTGGTGGCTGAGCCGACGAGCGTAGGCGGTTTAACGTCTCTGAGGCAACACTCCACTTTGGCCCGGATTTCTCATCACACGGGAGGCCGTAGCTTAGCCAGCTACGGTCAATCGGCTGCGGGGTCCGGTCAGACGGCCCCCAGGCGAGTTCACTCCCATTGGGGGCTTGCAGGCGGCAGTGCTCGCTCGCATCGCTAGTGTCGTCTGTGGTGCTTGGTAGTAGATTCGCTACTTACCAAACTCAATACCGGACCATTTTACACAGTAGGCTATGCAGATGACATAGTTATAATGGTTAATGGTAAATTCCCGAACATAGTCTCTGGATTATTACAACAGGCATTGAGGATGACAGAAGAATGGTGTACAAAGAACCACCTCTCTATCAACCCAGGCAAAGCAGTCATTATTCCATTCACGAGGAAAAGACAACTAGGAAACCTAGGAGAGCCCTCCCTCAATGGAATAAAGCTGCCCTGGTCCACCGAAGTTAAATATCTGGGTGTAACGCTTGATAAAGAACTCAGGTGGAAAACTCATGTGGAAAATATTACGACAAAGGCCCTACGAGTGTTCGGCATGTGTCGCTCCACCTACGGTAAAACTTGGGGGCCAAAGTGATACGATGGCTGTACCGGACAATGATAATACCTATTATCACATACGGCAGCATAGTGTGGTGGCCAAGAACAAAGCTTGCCTCGTGCAAAGCGCCACTCACCAGGTTACAAAGAACAGTGTGTCTCGGCATCACGGGTGCTTTCAGGACAACACCTACGGCAGCGATTGAGAGATACATATATGCATATGATGGTTGAATTCGAGGCAAGGAAGACATTACATCGTCTTGCTGTTGCTGGACTATGGGATGCCTTTAAGCCAAAGACTTACCATACAAAGTTCGATGGGAATGAAGACCTGGATCGGGTAACAAGCAAAATATCCGATAAAATGCAAACTATGTTTGTGTTTGAAAGGTCTTTCAAGGTCCAAATCCCTACAATAGAGGACTGGACGAAGGGAATCGATCCACCAGAACAAGATAGTCTGGTATGATACACTAATGGATCCAAAATGGAATCAGGTACAGGAGCGGGAATATACGCAAAAGGTTACAAATGTAGCAGAAGCTTAGGGAAGATGGCAACTGTATTCCAAGCAGAAACATATGCCATAATAACCTGTGCTCAAGAGAATATAGATAGAGGAACCAGAGGCAAATCCATATATATTCTTAGTGACAGTCAGGCTGCAATCAAAGCCATGGCATCCTACAAAGTGGACTCCAGACTTATTCTGCTATCCAGGCCCTAAACAGGCTTGGGAAGCATAACAGGGTAAGACTGATGTGGGTCCCTGGGCACAAAGGAATCCATGGTAACGAAGTGGCAGATGAACTGGCAAGAGAGGGCTCAGCAAATGATTTTGTGGGTCCAGAACCATGTGTAGGCATTTCGACGTGTCTCGTCAAAGCCACATTTGGGGAGTTTGCAGATCAAAAACAACGAAAACATTGGCTGTCTTATACCGGTCTACAACACTCCAAGAAATTCCTAGGCTCTACGTTCAAAGCCCGGGAATGCATTTGGAATATGAGCAGGGGGCAAATCCGTTAACTGCTTGGGGCCTTTACTGGGCACTTTGGAACCAACGACATGCTCATGAAGATGGGTCTAACCGCGACACCCATGTGCAGGCTGTGTGGGGAACATACGGAACGCATGGAGGACCTTCTGTGCACATGCGATGCACTGGCTGGTAAGCGAATGAGTCTCCTAGGGGTTGGATATCCAAAACCAGAAGACTATAGGCTCATATCTCCTAGTCTCGTTGTAAAACTCATGAAAAGTGTTTTCAACGAGATCGGCGAGGAGTAAGTTATCTAGGGGAACACAATAGATCCCATGGGTCGAAGTGTCCGAGTTATTTCTCGGCCCCTCCACAAGATAAGATAAGAACGTTTAGGAACTTGGTATGCGTTACTGGTTTAATTTTGGGTATATTCAAATTATTACATTGTATATAAACGGATTTGTCAAGTATTTTTTTAGGTTAAGTTAGGTTATGTACATAAAGTTAATCAAAATGTCAATTGTATTGTTCATGTCAGTTTCGTGGTCATTTATTTAATAATAGAGATGTCATCAGCAAACTAATATGTACTTATGTTTCGTTATTTTAATGATGCCATTTATATTTATCAAGAATAAGATCGGCCCCAGTATGCTTCCCTTGGGACACCAAACTTTTAACATCTATATTTCGATGAGTGTAGCGTTACTTCTTTATCTTCGTTAATGTTTGTTTTGTTAACGAATTGTAACCTGTTATCAAGGTATATTTTATGCACTGTAAGGTTGGCCCTCCAATCCCAATTTCTTCTAACTTTTGCAGCAATAGATCGTATGATACTAGTTCGAAGGCTTTCGATAACGACGATTAAGATTCGTTCTACATGAAATCTTCATATGCATCACAATACTATGAGGACTTTGTAGCTCAGGATCGGAGTCCTGTCGGCTTAAATTGAAACATCGCAAAGTCTTAAATATCAACCGATACTTTTGCCAGAAATAGGTAGCCAATCTGAAGATCTTTTCTTTATTTTTAATTTGAATGACACTTCAAAAGCATCAAGAAGTGTTGTCTGCCAGCCAGCATGCTATAAGGTTCGTTACAGCAGGCAATGCATATCGTACTGTAACATTTGAAGTTGTATTGTTTCTGAACTGTTCTGTGGTTCTGAACCTTAAGATGATACTGGCATGAAACGCTTCTATTTTTAAATTGTTGTGCATTTAGAATTACTAGTATTTGAAAAGAGATGGTTTACACTACTTATATGAAGGTAAAATCCTTGATCATATACTCTAAGACCTTGTAAAAGTTCTTCATCCTGAGAGCTTCACTGTATATAACAAGGAGCTTACTAAATAAAATCGTAGTTACTAGTTCATTAAGGTTAAAATATGTTGAAATTGCGGAGAGTGCACTTAGCGGGAACGAGCTTAGAAAATATATTAAGTAGAAACCCACAATATGTGGTTCAAGGAATGCCTTTTTAATGGCGAAAAGAAAGGTACCTAGTTTCCGTTGAAAAAAAATAACCCTAATTCAAAAGAAACCTTTACGATTTCTGAAAACGGTAAATTGTAAATAATTAGTTTCCTGTAAATGGTAAATCATTCAAATAAATATTCAATTACCAATAACTAAAGCAGGAGACCAGTGGTGGGCCCAGTAGAAACCCAGGCATTACTTTGTGTAAATTATTTCATCACCACTGCTCTAAAAACGGTGAAGGAAAACATCGTGAGGAAACCGGTATCCGCGTGGTGGATTATGGCCTATTCCCTCTTCACAGGAAGGAGGCCTGTGTCCCAGCAGTGGAAACGTTAAAAGGCTGATGATGAAGCAGCATTTAACCATTTTTGTATCATCTCAAGTAACCATGAATTTGTTTGGCGTTTTCCCAACTAATGTCAGGGCCGGCTTCCAGTGAATACCAGTGTTTTACATGGGGCGTTTGCCTATCCTCAACACCCCAGTAACTGGGTAATAAAATGCCCCTTGGAGAGACTGGTGTAAGATTGTAAGGTTTCTGATTACCATAACAACAGTCAAAGAACTTCAAATGACATCCGGGACCAACGGCTCAACATCCTCCAACATTACATACTGAGGTATAGTCCTCGTCAAACTTCTGGGCCGCCCTGAAGTTGGCTTTTAGATGCGCAAGGCACGAAACGGTGCTGTTTTTGTATGAGATTTACGACTGCGCAGCCATTGTAGCCAACTTCAGGGCGGCCAAGGAGTTTGGCGAGAACTTTATGTAATAATTGATGGTCCCTCATCCACGGATCGACCTTGGCAAGCGTCGCTTAACCTCAAAGATCAACACGAGCAGTTGTTAATGGTACTTAGCCACAAGCTCCTCATATATAAACATCAAAGCTTTGAAAAACGTCTTCCATTCGTAGAGATAAAGTGAAACCGATAAAAATCTATACGATGTAAAAGTAGAAAATAGAAACGTTGCTTCAAGTAAAATAAAAAAAACTTAAGACGACAGGCCGGCTGTCTTGAACAGCAATGAAAAAGTAACGGGAGTAAGGGTGCTTGCTTACAAGAGATAAGCGAGGTAGCTAGGCGGTGTGAGCTATAGCGATTCTGTGAATATTTTCAACCCCCGCCGGAAAAAGAGAGGTGTTATAAGTTTCACGTGTGTTGCTGTGTATGTGTGTCTGTCTGTGGCATCATAGCGCCTAAACGGATGAACCGATTTTAAACCCCCGCCGGAAAAAGAGAGGTGTTGTAAGTTTCACGTGTGTTGCTGTGTATGTGTGTCTGTCTGTGGCATCATAGCGCCTAAACGGATGAACCGATTTTAATTGTTTGAATGGTGATTTTATCGAGAGTGTTCTTAGCTATGTTTGAATAAAATAAAACGTTTCAGCCGTTCAAAAGTTATGGGCGTTTTACTGTTAGAATCGGGGTGTTTTCGCAAGATAAATTTGTCGAGGGTTTTTAAATTTAGAAATTTTTCTTGTTTTTTGTTGCAACCAAAGATGTGCAAAGCGTTGGCGCGGAGCGAGGATGTGTTATGAAGATGTGAAACAAGACGAGCGAACTCTTTTCAGACGTGCCCGCCCATATTCCTTGCACACAAACCTCGTTCGCGTCCCTCGCATACATCTCATTCAGCATAGATTTCTTCGATAGATGTTCTCATCCTACACCGCCCAGCTACCTCGCACATCTCTGTAGGATAAGAACTCTTATAGGCAAATGGCGTTTCTATGTGATCAATAAAGAATAAGAATGAGTACCTATTTCACTATAGATTTATACGTTCTAGTCTGAATAAATTATTATTACTATTCGATGTGAAGAAAAAAAAACCGACGAACTTCACCAAACTTTAAGATTTTTTAACCGCCTTCAAAAATAAGTAGGTTCTCAATTCGTCTGATTTTTTTTATGTATTTTCGATTTTAATTTTTTATTTGAAAGCTGGTGCTTCTCATGTACTCCATTTAAATTCGGTTATGATCTAATATAGAACTTCGGAGATAAACAACAGAACTCTTCAATAAACAACGGCAAATCTCTCGGGATTGCTTCAATCGCATCGTGTACGCTTTATAGGGCTACGCAGATGGGTACAGTTCACCCTGGTACACTCTCATCTCACCGGTTATTTATTTATTTATTTGGGGAAAACAAACAGTGACACATTACATTTTACAACTTAGTATTATAACAATTACGACCAAATGTGCAACCAACTACATTTCCCACGGAATACATATAAGAAAAAAAAAATAAAAAAATTGCATGCGATTTAAATTAAAACCCTACAATAGTCAAAATAATACAAAAAAAAACATGATCTAAATTAAAACATTAAATATCAAATTAAAAACATTTAAAAATCAATATAAACACTTAAAAATTAAATTAATAACAATATGAAAATTTTAAAAAGAAACATTAAATTAAATATCAAATCAAAAGAAATTAATTAAATAAGAAGTCAATAAACATTAAATACATAACATTAGAAATTAAAACATAATAAAAATTGTCCAGTTACATTAATAATAATTAAAAATTAAAAAAAAACCATTAAAAAATAACAATAAAAAAATAAAATGTCAAGCTGCATCAAAGATACTTAAATAAATCAATTGAATAATAAAAATTTAAATTTCTACTGATTAAGTGTTTTGAGTACACGACTTTTAAATTTACCCGCAGAAAGAGCAAAAATATCAATGTGGTGGAAGTTCTTGTTAAAGGTATCGGTAAGTCGACGCAAAGGAGCGCGCACACCCGCGTTAGTGCGACAAGAGCTCACTGCAAACAGGGGATGCGCACGCGCCCCGCGTCGAACTGTCCTCCTAGGAACTATGTAGCTTATCTTATTGCGGATATCAATACAGTCATATGCATTGCTGCACAAATCATACAGAAATACCATCTCTAGGAGAGTGCGTCTTGATTTCAGACCAAGCAATTTATACTTTATCAGTAAATCGTCATATGATAAATATGTTTGGAAGCAACGGTAATGCATGGCTTTTAGAAATTTTATTTGAACCTTTTCAATTTGTTCAGAATATTTATTGTACAAGGGATTCCACACAGGAACCGCGTACTCGAGTTGAGATCTGATCAGCGACTTAAAAAGATATATATAGGTTGATGGGCGCAAAAACTCCTTTGCAGATCTCATTACGAAACCGTACATTCGATAGGCATTGTTCACAATCTTACCGATGTGGGCATCAAGGTGAAGTTTATCGTCGAGTATGATTCCAAGATCACGAATAAGGGACACCCTTGATAGTGTAGTATTAACCAAAGCGTATGGATACTTGAAAACATTCCTATTCTTCGTGAAGCTGATGCAACAACATTTAGGTAGACTAAGTTGTAATCTATTGACCCTGCAATAATCACTGAAACGATCCAGATCTTCTTGTTATAAAATGCTGTCTTGCACTGTTTTAATGGGCCTATAAATTTTTAGATCGTCAGCGTAGAGTAAAACTTTAGAATTTCTAAAACAAGCGTCAATGTCGTTTATAAATAAAATGAACAAAAGGGGTCCCAGAATTGAGCCTTGAGGCACACCGGAAGTTACATTTATAGCCGTCGCAGATCTAAAACCGTTAATTACAACTCTTTGAGTTCTGTTCGTAATGTATGAAGAGAACCACCGGAGTAAATCACCACGAATACCGTTGTATGAAATTTTTTTTAAAAGCAACTCATGATCAACCTTGTCGAATGCCTTTCGAAAGTCGGTATAAACAGCGTCCACCTGAACACGAGAATCCATATTGTTAAATAAATAATCCATAAAGGCCACCAGATTTGTGGTAGTGGACCTTTTCTTTACGAATCCGTGTTGTTGCTGGATTATAGTATGATGAAGAACAGGATACACTTTATCATGCACCAACCTCTCAAAAAGCTTCGGCAAGGCTGACATTATGGATATCGGGCGATAGTTCTCAACATCTTGCTTAGAGCCCGATTTATAAATTGGAGTTATATTTGCGCCCTTCCATATCTCGGGAAATATGCCTTGTGCCAGAGATTTATTAAACAGAATATATATTGGAGTACAAATATTCTTAGCGGTAGCCCTGAGAAAAGAGACCGGGAGACCATCAGGACCCGGACCCTTTGTTAAATCCAGAGAATTGAGAGCCACCAAAATCTCCTTCATCTCCGTTATGTTAAAGTTTTATGTTATTTAGGGTTAAGGGTAATCTATTCTGGCATTACTTAGTGCATCTATAATGCACCTTACTATAAAACTTGCTCATTGCGTATCAAAACTAAAAAGTGAAAAACGAAAAAGATTTACAAAAAAAAACTTAATTCAAAAAATCAAAAAACCCGACTGCTTCAAAAGCGAACTAAAAAGTCGTAAACAAGGAAAAAAACATGCTGTGCAGTCGGAGGATACATATTCGCGGGCTGGCTGACCATAATCTGGTGTATCCTCCGCCTGCACAGTATGATTTTTTCCTTGTTTACGACTTTTTAGTTCGCTTTTGAAGCAGTCGGGTTTTTTGAATTACCTTTTCTTATTTATAACTTTTTAGTTAGTTTTTTTTTCGAATTAGATACATTTAAACATATAAGTGTTATATATTTTTGAAATCACCTCTTAAAACCCTTTATTTTGATACCCCACACGATGGGTTCGGCAGAAAAAAAAAATTGTGCCCCCACAATATGGCACCCAAAAGCCGTCATTTTTCTATTGTCCAATTTTAATGTAGCCTATGACACTCGCAGGGTTAAGACAAATCGATTGACGTATGAATCATCAAAATCGGCCAACGCGTTTGGTCTCTGGAACGCCATATAGGAACAAACATACATACAGACATACATACATACATACATAGACTGATAAACACATTACCCTCCTTCGGCAGTCGGGTAAAAAGATTTACAAACAAATACAACCGACTTCCAATAAAACCCTACAAAGGAAAAAAACAACAAATTCGGTTGTATTTTTTGTAAAATCTTTTTTTTATCATTAACACTTACAATTTCAAGGTTTGAAGGTGATCTCATACTTAAAAGTACCTATATACGGGTGTCAACGACCACAAGTAGATCCTGGATGGACAGGTTTTGGTTGTTTGTTTTGGTTTTGTTGCTGCTATATATATTTATACAAGAACTGATAAACTTAAATCGTTGGGCCGAAAGGTTCTGGAGTGCCAAGTTGACAACTGTATACCAAAAGTTACAATGCTGGAAGGCCTCTCTCAAGGTGGACCAATACCTTGGTGAAGGACGCGGCAATCCGTCTGCGAGTTGCACAAGACCGGTCCATGTGGCAACTTTTAGAGGCGGCCTATCTCCAGTAGTGTATATCTTTTGGTTGAAATAATAATGATATATTTACAGACCTTAATATAACTAAACAACTAATCACGGAACACCCCTACTGTTAGTACAACATGTATATTTACTACAAAGGCAAGCAAACCACGGATTTAGAGCTCGAGGTGTCGAGAAAATTGATAACCCTGCGGTCGGTAGCGTAGGGAAGGAACCTGAGACTGAGTTTGAAACTATTGGGATGTAATTATTTACGGAGATAAGGGATTTTCAGATAGTTCTACGGGTTTCCAGATTCAATAAAGTGGGGTATTTTTAAATGTTTGTCAAAGTACAATCTTTTTTTTTTTCGTGTAAGGATCTGGCCGGCTACAGCAATACAAAAACAACAATTAGTGACTGGTAGTTTAGTGTATAAATCAACTTACAGCCGGGCGAGCACGGATAGGCTTGAGTCACGCATTTTATCACGGTTCTTGCTCCCAAACTGTGATAAAAATGTGTGACTCAAGCTTATCACAGAGGCCGTGCCCGCCCCGCAAGAATTGTTCATTTTGCTCTCTTTTTCGTGAACCTAACCAAAAATATTCATCTTAGACTTAAAATCAACGTTAATATGACTTCAAAAAACTCTTTGAAATAGTATTAATTATTTGCGATAAAATATTACTTAAGTCAAGGTTTTTAATCATAACATCAATTTATGTCGGTAGTCGTACAAATTACATGTACAATTGAAAAATACATCTTTGATTTTGTATGCTACCATACTAATTCATCAACATCATTATTTCAGCTGAAAGAAGTCCACTGCTGGACATAGGTCTCCCCCAGGCGTCGCCACATTGACCGATCCCGTGCGTCTCGCATCCATCGCATTCATGCAGCCTTAACCTGGTCATCGCTCCACCTAGAGGGAGACCTTCCAACGCTGCATCTTCCTATACGCGGTCGCCATTCCAGAAATTGTCATCCCCATCGACCATCCGTTCTGCGAGCAATGTTACTGTCACTTCAGTTTTGCAATTCTTCGGGCTATGTCGGTAACCTGCTGCGGATACCCTCATTTCTGATTCGATCGCGCAAAGAAACACCGAGCATAGCCCTCTCCATTGCCCTTTGAGTGACTTTAAGCCTTCTGTTGAGGCCCATTGTGAGCGACCACGTCTCTGATCAGCATGGATTTCGTCTTGAGACACTTGGTCTGAATTAGTATTCTACGTATATATCTCAACATGACAACTTATGTAAAGTAAACTGCCAATCCCTGTGAATTGACAACTCCACTTAAGTTTTAATTTTTGCAAAAAAGACCAACTGTTTAACAACCTGGTTAACCAGGTCATCGGTCCACCTAGTGGTAGGCCTTCCAACGCATCGTCTTCCGGTTTGCGGTCGCCATTCCAGAACTTTTCGGCCCCATCGGCCATCCGTTCTGCGAGCAATGTGCCCTGCCCACTGTCACTTCAGTTTCGCAATCCTTCGGGCTATGTCGGTAACTTTGGTTCTCCTGCGGATATCCTCCACTAATTAGCAAGTTAGATACCTACAATAGCACAATTAGAAATCAAGTGATAGCACACGGGCTCTTTAAAAGTCAGTTGCTATAACCGAAATAGGACATCGTAGAAAACTGCCGATATTTCTGTACCCAGTTTAACCTGCATTAGGACAATAAAACACGCCTTTTGCTTCGATTCTCGGCAACTCTCATCCAGTTACTACCAGCCACCCTGCGAAGATCGTCGCTCCACTTAGCCTGAGGGCGTCCTAACTTACGTTTACCAGTTCGCGGTATCCACTCCAGAAACCGTCTACCCCAATGGTCATCTGTTCTACGGTTAATATGGCCGGCCCTGGCCACTTTAGCTTTCTTATTCTCTGAGCTATGTCGACTAGAGTTGCCGCGAATAGTGTTTATAGCGAATAGTCGAATACTTATTAATCGCCATTCACTTTGGCGAATAGTCGAATAACTCGACATTACTATTCGACAAAAAAAAAACATTAAACACATTAAAAATATTTCTAATTTCTTCTAAGGTTGTGAGAAAAGAAAACAATAAAGTTAAAGAAATCTGTTTCATGTTATACATACCTACATATATGTAGTAAATTAAATTTTCCATTAAAAAAAAAAACCGACTTGCTCCAGAACGTGCAGAAAAATTGTTTTTTTGCACCACAATCTGCCTCTGTTGGATTTTAAATATTAATTAAAAAGCCTTACTAATTTAATTTCATGAATATGATAGGCACAGGCACATATTACAGATAATAATTGATATTGTGTATTGTTTTATTAAGGAAAATAATTAAAAAAATGATTATTTTTAACTCATTAGTTCTTTTGTTCGTTAAAAGTTTATTTTCGACGACTATTCGCCGAATGCCGAATAATACTAGTAATTATTCGGTATTCGACAAATATCAAAAAAATTACGAGTATTGCCGAATACCGAATAATAGCGAGTATTCGCGGCAACTCTAATGTCGACAACTTTTGTTATTTTGTTTTAACATAATACTAGCTCTCCCACGCGGTTTCACTCCCATCAATTGACTACCTACCCACCCTACCATATCTACCCTACATACTGAATTTTGCGTAACTTTAACCGCTTACGCAGCGCACGCAACGGAAGCTCGCAAACAGGTTTTTTTTTTGCCGTTTTGCAACATTTTTCATTTATGCTGCGCTCCTATTCGTCGTATCGTGTGTTTATATAGCCTATAACCTTCTTCGATAAATGGACAATCCAACACAAAAAAAAAAACAACCAGCAGTCACTGAGATTAGCGCGTTCAAACAAACAAACAAACTATTTATAAGTATAGATTATTATATTATACAATATATTATTTTAGTACAGATAGGTAACAAATAAAACAGGTTATTATTACTTTAGTTACAACTAATACAGTTTCAACCCCCGCAGAAATTATTAGTATTGTTTCAGGCCTTACCGAACAAAGCCACTTACGAACTCCCACACAATAGGTATTCATTGAGTTGAGCGATAAAATTAAAGATATTGTGTTGTAACTTATCTCGTTTGGGTTGTCTTTGTTAGTTTAGGATACTAGCTATGCCTGTGGTTTTGTCTGAATGAAAATTGTTCGAGTTTTAATCGAGAAAATGCATAATTGCAACGAATGCAAGTATGCACATTCGCTCGTTTTCCAAAATGTGGGCCAGTTCGCGTTAAGATCTCGTAAGAGACTTTTAGAGTTTTTTTTTATACCATTACCATAAAAAACCATACATTTTACTAATAATTCAGTCACATAGTTTATAATTTTTACTATTTATTTCTTGGAACTAAATGTTATTATAGTGATTCAATATAGCTATTTCCTTTATAATTTAAGACTAACTTAAATGAATTTTATCTTTTACCATATTATTATACAATGTGTTTTTTTTTAATATTCTATAAGTAAAAGTAATACAAAAGTTCCTAGAATATGTGGTCCAAAATGCATAGTTTCGAAGATATCTTAAATCAAAATTAATTTATTTAAATTTGTTTGCGGTGCCGTGATTATTACCAACATTTACCATGAAAAATGAAAAAAATATATATATATTCAGCCCACTCTGTCCCACGGCTGGGCAAAGGCCTCCCCCACATCTTTCCAAGCTGCTTTGAAAAAAAAAATATTTCAAAAATAATTAATGTGCCAGTTGATTCTTTGATAGGGTCTGATTCAAACCCTAGAGTTCTGAATATAAAAAAAGACCTAGTATATAAATCCTATCATTACGAGAAAGGTTTGTTAGATCGTCATAGCGTCGAGCACTACTTTTTACAAAAACTGTTCTTCATTTTCCGGCTTGCTATCTCTATCAGATGCTACTCGTACTGAAGTTTTCGAATTGAGTTATCATCATCATCATAAGCCTTTTTAATGTTCCCACTGCTGGGACACAGGCCTCCTTTCTGTGAGAGGGAATGGGCCGTAATCCACCACGTGGGCCCAGTGCGGGTTGGTGGATGTCACATGTCTTCGAATGTTTGGTTCTCGAACATGCCGTTTTTATCACGATGTTTTCCTTCACCGTTTCGAGAGCAGTGGTGATGAAATAATTTACACAAAGTATAGCGTTTGCCTGGGTTTAAACCCAAGACCTACCACTTGTAAGTCGCGGCAGTTACCACTGGGCCACCACTGCTCCAAATGCAAATACTCATTCTTAATTCTAAAATTGTTTAGGGTTAATCTTAATCTCAATAAAAAAACTTTTTTATAAAAAAATACTACCGACTTCCAAATAACAAAACTACAAAGTGAAAAATAACTTTACTTTTGGAAGTCGGTGTCTTTGGTGGGTACCAATTTTTTTGACACCGACTGCCAAAAATAAAGTTATTTTTCACTTTGTAGTTTTGTTATTTGGAAGTCGGTAGTATTTTTTTGTAAAAAAGATTTTTTGTTTTTCACTTTTTAGTAGTACCTCCCTAATAGGCAAGTAGTTACGTAAGGAACCTATAATACCAGAATAGATTACCCGAATATCATGAAACTGAACCAATCCGGTGAAATAAAAGTGTACCAAGGTGAACTGTACACATCTGTGTACCCCTTTAGAGCGTACTGGCGTGATGTTATGTTATGAAATGGTATAAACAATGAACAAACATGCGATTTCAGCAATCCCGAGAGATTTGCCGTTAATTATTGAAGAGTTCTATTGTATATCTCCGAAGCTCTTCATCAGATCTTCACCAAATTAAAATGGGACCAATTTCCGAATTTACACTTTCAAACAAAAAAATAATTTTCATAATCGGTCTACAATTGACGGAGATATCAGTGAACATACATAAAAAAAAAAACATACAAGAAGTCGAACATAGAAACTCCTCCTTTTTGGTAACTCGGTTAAAAATAGAAAACCGGATGTGGACTGCTATGTTTGCGTATTTTCAAATGAATTGACCTAATAAAATTGAAACGTTTATCGAAATACTAGCGACCCGCCCGGCGTCGCCCGTGACAAATTATACACAAAAGCCTTTCTCATTTCTTACTCTTTCTATTGGTGAACACCACATGAAAATCCGTTCAGTAGTTTTTGAGTTTATCGCGTACAAACGCGGCGGCATCCCAGAATTTTGTAGGGGCTATATTAGAATCAATTGAAGTCGGAAAAATTGGGGTGGAAAAGTCACCTTAATCCGATCAACAGTAATTGTCAAGCAAAGTGAAATTAGACAGACAAATTGTGTATCCATTAAATCTTTTACAGCTGCGTTTGCCTAATTACTTCATTTCTCGTCCAAAAATAGTAGTAGCCTTCAAAGCGACAAACCCGAAAAACTAAACAAAATTGAATCGCTTGATAGTCTCCACACAGAACCACACACTAGAGTATCCAACAAATAGTTCTTACCGATAGAAACAAACGTACAGAGACCAACAAAATGATCACCGACTAGATTACGCCTGAAACTGAAGTAAATAAAAACGAATGTCTTTTACGAATAACATTTTCTTTCCCTTTCAAACAAGATCTAACTCTATCTCCTGAAACACAAAGTTGGTATTTCCAGCTTGGATCAGGATGAAACAATACACATTGCCCTATTACACCAACAAACAAAACTCTATTTCAACCAGTACAAGGTTGAAATTCGTGTCCTACGATCAGCAGATGCGACATATTCCTTTCTAACAAAACTGAACTCTATAATCTCTCAACCAAGCTTGGTATTCGTGTGGCAGTGTCAGGAAGATGCGATACACACTGCCACATAATTCCTCGAACAATATAATGAAAAAATAAGATAGTCGAGATAAATTGTGAAAATATTATTGAATCGGATCATAGAATCGGATAAAAATTATGGTGGAGGGTGGGTTTTGTTCTATTTTTTGGGGTTTTGTCGGATATCTGTGGGAAGAGTTTTTTCGAGGAATATTTTTTTCTTCTATGTTGGACTAATATCCAGTGAAATATGGGCATTATGCAGTTTACAGTCTTTGCCTGTCTTCGGGCAAAACAGGCGTACTCTTAACTAAACTAATTTTGTTATTTTGTTTTTCTTTGAATAAGGTACCTCATCATCATCAGCCTTTTAATGTTCCCACTGCTGGGACACAGGCAGATCTCTGTGAGAGGGAATGGACCTTAATCTACCACCCGGGCCTTGTCATTGAATGTTTAGTTCTAGGACAGGCCGGTTTCCTCACGATGTTTTCCTTCACCGTTTTGAGAGCAGTGGTGATGGAATAATTTACACACCCCTAAGACGACCAACTGACCAAACGCCTTCCTGGGTTCGAAACCACGACCTACAACTTGTTTGTCGCGGCCGTTACCACTGGGCCGCCACTGCTCCTTAAAAATGTCACCTACTGAACTAATAACGAAAATTGTTTCACAGATTCAGATCCGTACAGCAGCAACAGTGTTATTAGTCCAGCTTTTTTTATCGTATATAGGCTTGCGCTTGACCACTACCACACCTGATGGTAAGCGATGATGTGGTAGACGGTGAAGCACGCTTGCCTAGAAAAGCTGCACTGTCGCTACACTAAACCTACTTATTATCCCGGTAAATTACACGGTTCCTACAGTATAAACCACGGCAGCTAAGTCGCGAGAAAAAGCTAATATTGAATATTAAAATAGGTATACCTAACTCCAGAAACACACCTACATGCATAATACCTATTCACAAAAGCAATTCAAATCCTAAATCACAATTTGTTGCCCAACAAACGTACCTCTATGTCCCAAAACTATTACTTACCATCCATTCATATTACACGGACGGTGATAAGCCTCAAAAGGGACCCGAGGGCGAAGGCCTAAGCCATCGAACGACGGTGGACTCCGAGACTTTGTCTCCGCCATCCACACAATGGTCACCATTTATCTTGTAGTAGATTTATGAATTGGTTTGGTTGTTTTTGCTGTGGTTCGAGATCATGGTGTAGTCTTGCTTTCAAGTTGATTTGCAATTGAATCTTTATGGAGTGTCATTTGATTTATTTGTTTGGTTATTTGTCAGTTATTTGTTTTATTAGGTGTATCTGGGAGGGTAACTATATGTGAATGAATGAATATCTGTGTTTTGCTAAGCTTGTAGTATGTCTATAGTTATCGTCAAACTTTTTGTCCTTTCTTAAGTTGGCTACAATGGCTGCGCAGTAGTAAATCTCATACAAAAACAGCACCGTTTTGTGCCTTGCGCATCGGTAAGCCAACTTTAGGGCGGCCCAGAAAGTTGGCGAGCACCATTTTAGAAGGTGATTGAAATTCGAAGACATATAAAATATTAGAAGATGTGTTTGTTTAGCATTGGTGGGCACTTCGGTACGCTCCGCCTTAGGGCAGGCATATTGTTGATTCAATACAAGTATAAAAGTTATTTCTGCTTATTATTTATTGCTATCTGAGTACCTAAATGCTGAAAATATAATTCAAACTTATAATGGTTTAATGAAAAATGATTTTATTTCTGTAAGTTGGTTTGTACAAACACGTTTACATGTCTAACATTTTTTTTAATTAGATGAGGTCGGCGTTTCCTATCTGACTACTCTGAGAAGAAAGGCCGAAACAAACTCTGAGATCACAGTCTCTTTTAAAGATCTGACAAAATCTTGGTTAGATCATGTAAAGACCATGTAGACTGATGTCTGAAATGGTCTTTTAAGGAAAGAACCAGCCAGATTGAGTGGACCTGTCCAGTCAGTGCACGCATTTGTCAATAACTGAGCAGCTCAACTCAGAATTTAAAGAGCTCAACGATTCGACGAACAATACCAAAGAAAGGACATTTGGGTAGGCCGCAAAAACTACTCAAACTGCCAGACCATGATTAAAAACTAAGATAAATTAAAAACAAAAAATGACGAAAATCTTCTTAATTTATTTGTAGGCAGTTTATTTATTACCATTGATTCACTTTCCACGGTTTCCAACCACACATTGGTCACCATTTATCTTGTGACAGGATTTATGATTTGGCTCGTCTGTGGTTGGAGTTCGTGGTGAAGTGTTGGCTTTCAAGTTGATTTCAAATGGAATCTTTATGGAATGCCGTTCGATTGATTTGTTATTTGTCGGTTTTATTAGATTTTATGTATCCATTCTGATCTACAGGGTCACTATATATGTATTGGTGATCATTAAAGGCCCAGTTTTTTATTCGTCGTTAACTCAACTAATCTATAAATAAAAAGCCAATATTTTCGAATTTCGTAACACCATTTTTCATTACTTGTTAGATAAACAAATGATCAAATAACTTGAAGTGTTAATTATTTGAGAGCTAATTTGTTCAGATAACTACGAATCAAAAAATTGGAACGAAGGGGTGAAACAAATCTAAAAAATTAATGGTCTGTTCTTTCTGAAAGCTGTTGCTGTGAGTTGTTGTGTGAGAGTAAATCTACAACCATTTGTAGGGAACTGATTTGTTATTTCGATTTCAGGATTTGTGCCTTAGTCAAAGTTGTTCATATTCATGAGCAAAGGTATTGTCACCCCTGAATATGCCAATGTAGGCATGTGTCATTTTGATTTATAGCGTGTAGGCATTTCTGATTAATTGCATTGATAGATATACTGTTCTTTTCTTTTACTTTGTTGCTGTTGTTTTTGTGTTGTATCTGAGTCGAATATATGCTTTCCATTTATATTTTCTATTTATAAGAAAAACGTTTAAAGGAGAAAAAATTGTTTCACCATCTATACTCTTTGCGCTTTAGCATGGTGCTGGTGACAGTTTCTATAACATTTTTTACGCATTTTTGTAGTTTAACGTCATACACGCAACTATGGTATATGATAAATGATAAATGATTTTATTTCTGTAAGTTGGTTTGTACAAACGCTTTTACATGTCTAACATATATTTTTTTTAAACTAGATGAGGTCGGCGTTTCCTATCTGACTACTCTGAGAAGAAAGGCCGAAACAAACTCAGAGGTCACAGTCTCTTTTAAAGTCCTGACAAAATCTTGGTTCGATCATGTGAAGACCATGTAGACTGATGTCTGAAATGGTCAGATTGAGTGGACCTGTCCAGTCAGTGCACGTATTTGTCAATAACCGAGCAGCTCAACTCAGAATTTAAGGAGCTCAACGATTCGACGAACAATACCAAAGAAAGGACATTCGAGTAGGCCGCATAAACTACTGAAACTGCCAGACCATGATTAAAAACTAAGATAAATAAAAAAACAAAATAATGATCCACATAGTCTTCACGTTCACAATAATTAAAATAAAATAATATAATACTTTAAAAAGTAAATATTCTTGTCATTGCAAGAAAACAAATAAAAATAAAAAATATGGTATGACGTTAAACTACAAAAAATGCGTATACAAAAAATGTTATTGAAACTGTCACCCGCAGCATGCTATAGCGCAAAGAGTGTTATTATATAATTATGTTGTTTTTTTGCAGTATATTTTTTATACTCTCTAAAGATTGCACCGGCTAAAACCGTCTCAAATACCGCTATAACGCTGCCATCTTGTCATAAATGACAGTTTAATTCAATTTTAGAACACCCGCAAAACCGCGGGTTTTGACAGTAAATAACTGAGGCGAAACGGTGTCGTTTGCCGAATCGCAAACTGTTGGGGTAGTGCCATATTTTGTTGAACAATACTCGAAATGTGTTCTGAATAATGCATTCGTCATTTCCATGGGATTAATGTTGTGTTGACAGATGATGTAGAAATGTTGATTAGGGTACTATACTTCATAAAATATAGCTTGATCTCTGTGACATATGTCAAACTGACGTATACGTTATTGTTAGCCTGTCAAGCGCTATTGTTACTGTATTGATACTGACTGCTGTCGCAGAGATCAAGCTATCTTTTATGAAGTATAGAAAATTTACAACTACTTAGATAATTACTCGATTTGCAATTTGTAAATACTGAAAATGAATAAGCAACCACTTGCTGAATTCAAATGCCTCTTAAAATGGTTTCAGAATAAATTGTACAACTATAAATAGTCTTCTACATAATTAGGTATAATAAACATATTAAATTCTCATAAAACAATTAAACAAGAATATAAGAAGAAGTACTTAAGTGGCAGTGGGTAGGGCACATTGCTCGCAGAACGGATGGCCGATGGGGCCGAAAAGTTCTGGAATGGCGACCGCGAACTGGCAGACGATACGTTGGAAGGCCTCCCACTAGGTGGACCGATGACCTGGTTAAGGTTGCGGGAAGGCGCTGGATGCGAGACGCACGGGATCGGTCAATGTGGCGACGCCTGGGGGAGGCCTATGTCCAGCAGTGGACGTCTTTCGGCTGAAATGATGATGATGATAAGAAGAAGAATATATATTTTAGTTTACTAACTAACGTGATACTCAAAAGTATGCTGTAGCCTCCTTTATTTGAGGGATGGCACTAATCGCAATTTCATTTCTTAATGTATTGAATTTTTTGTTTACATCTTTTTTCATTGCAGGTCCTAAATAAATTTATAAATAGAATTCATAAAAAAGTTGGATTCCATTCTTGAATAAGTAAAATTTCAAAATTTAAAACCTACACATTTTAGTTCATGCTACATATTTTTTTGATTTTATTTAAACATAGCTAAGAATACTCTGGACAAAATCATCTTTCAAACTTAATCAAAATCGGTTCATCCGTTTAGGAGCTATGATGCCACAGACAGACACACACATACACAGCAACACACGTCAAACTAATAAAACCCCTCTTTCTGTTTTTCCGTCGGGGATTGGAAAATATCAAGATCTGTCACGCTTTCATGAAAATCCAGCTATGACGCTTAACCGAAACATTACAATCATATCTGGTTGTGAAGTGGAAAATCTGCATGTTTAACTGCTCAACAAATGTTCGTCTCACTACGCAACTACATGCCGCATAGTGTGGCCCGACCCTAAATACGCCCAAAGCCCTAATTCAGCAACAGTCGGTAATTATTCAGTCCCATCTAACAACCGAGAGTTTGTCCCTTTCATATAATTTCTCCAGATCGGCACAACTTTGGCAAAACGACCAATGAGACCACAGAGCACGGAACCTTCACGCCCGGCACGACTAGAGATATCAAAATGTAATCTGCCTAGCTTTAACCAAACTTTTTCTTGGACAACGCTGATAAAGGAAAACATCGTAAGGAAACTTTGAACTTGAAAATTTTAAATCGCCAACAGTCATTAAGAAAGCGTGGTGATTAAGACTCGTGCCTTCTACGTATATAAAGAGACCTTTGCCCAGCAGTGGGACAGCAACCGGCTGGCAGTATGTTTGGGTCGACATCCAGTTTAACAGAGTGCAATTGAATACCAGTAATCCGCGTTACATTACTAAATTAATGGCATGCTACAACAATTTCACGAAATCAAATTCATGATGAATTTGATTTCGTGAAAATTGTTGTGGGACTATTAAAACTTATTTCGTTAAAAATAATAGTAACCTTCAGGTTTCACGACAGTATTTTTTACTTTTGCCGATAGTGCCATGGTGTGATGGTTTTTGTGGGGGTGATGGTGGCATCGATGTTTGTTTTAAACCCCCGCCGGAAAAAGAGGGGTGTTATAAGTTTCACGTGTGTTGCTGGGTATCTGTGTGTCTGTCTGTGGCATCATAGCGCCTAAACGGATGAACCGATTTTGATCTAGTTTTAAAGTTTGAAAGGTGATTTTGTCGGAAGTGTTCTTAGCTATGTTTGAATAAAATCGGTTCAGCCATTCAAAAGTTATGGGTGTTTCACTGTTTGAATCGGGGTGTTTTCGCAAGATGAAATGTGTCGAGTGTTTTTAAATTTTGAAATTTTTCTTGTTCAATGCTGTTGTTAAACACATCATTTTATACAAAATAAAGAAAAGACTGTCTCGAAAGAAATGACGATGGTGGATTTGGGAGTAGGTATCTTGAGCAGATGAACATCTGCTCAAGCGTTTTCGCGACACTACTTTCGTTGCGTTTACGTGTTTGAAATGGGTTCCATGACATTAGTTTTATAAAAAAATGCGCGTGGCACAAAACTAAATCAGTGTTATGAAATTATTGCATGCATTGTAAAACGTGATGTTTACACGTGAAAATGATGACAAAACTAGTGTCGTGTAACAAAATTCACTAATTTCGTAATGTAAATTCGGTTTTACATAGAGCGTCTGCCTGTTTGACCTCCAAAACGCAATAACATGATTCCCTTGGCAAGACTGCGACTGGTTTTAGATTTTCTAGCTCCAATTACCCGAAACGACTGTCAAAGATAGACACACTAACAATATGAGTAACCGTGAAAACTGCGCTTAGCACAAATTTCGGCTGTCATAGCTGAGAACTCAAGAACTCATCGGCCCTCTTCTACCATTGGACATCTAGATGGACTGCAAGTTACCGTCCTCACCTGGTTGCCATTCCACCCATTCACATCAAGCGCTTCCAAACATCCTTCATAATGCACACTGCAAAAGAGTCGAAACCACTGCCTGCGTGTTGCCGAACGCATATCAAACATATACCCGAATCTCTTCAAAATTATAGTGAACAGGCTTCTTCTGGGTAAGCTTACTCCATCGTCAACTTTGTCTCTATCACTTCGACCTAGAATAGAGTCACGAGTAAATCAAACGCAAAAAAAAAATACAGATTTGTCACGGGTCGTCAATTTCCATAAGTAAAGGATGACACACACTGACACGCTTGGTCTGTATGGAAAGTTTTGTCAATGCCGGGTCTAGCAGGGTCAACTGAAGCTACTTTGTGCTCTGTGAACGAGACAGTTTATTACTTTGACAAAGTTTTATCTGTGAATCTCTGTTTTTTGTTTGACTCTCGGGTCTTTCAAAAAACCGGCCAAGTGCGAGTCGGACTTGCGCACGAAGGGTTACGTACTTTGTAAATTGCAGTTTACGATTTATGACGAAATTAAAAATAACTACTTACTAGATCTCGTTCAAACCATTTTTCGGTGGAAGTTTACATGGTAATGTACATCATATATATTTTTTAGTTTTATCATTCTCTTATTTAGAAGTTACAGGGGGGGACATACATTTTACCACTTTGCAAGTGTGTCTCGCGAAAACTAATCAGTTTAGAAAAAAGATATATTAGAAACCTTAATATAATTTTTGAAGACCTATCCATACATACCCCACACGTTTCAGTACTAAGTATGGGGAACCCCCCAAATTTATTGTTTTTTTTCTATTTTTGTGTGAAAATCTTAATGCGGTTCACAGAATACATCTACTTACCAAGTTTCAACAGCATAGTTCTTATAGTTTCGGGAATAACTGGTTGTGACATACGGACGGACAGACAGACAGACATGACGAATCCATAAGGGTTCCGTTTTTTGCCATTTGGCTACGGAACCCTAAAAAGGTAAGCTGATTTTATTTTATTTTTTATTTATGTCTGTTTAAATGGGTTGAAATAGTTTGTGAAGCCTAAAATTTTTTCAATATAGAAGAAGATGATGGCTTCATTTTGAATAACCTTTTAATAAAAAAAAAATAACTAGAGAAGTAGAATTTCGGTTAAAAGAGACTTTTGTCCAGCAGTGTGGAAAAATGTGCCTTATTTTTTTTAATTTTTTATTTACCCTTGACGTCTATACTTGATGAATATGAAAAACTGTTAAAATTTTCAGACGTATTGACGCAAATTCTTCTACTTGAGCTAAAATAGAATGCTATTTTATTGTAACACAGCTTTTTTACAATATTGACCTAACTACTTAACTAACGCAAAATTGTAAATCAGCCTAAAGTTTTTATTACTTCGCTCATTATTAGTGCAATAGGAAAGTCGTGGGAATTTAAAACGAGCCAAAATAAAAGAAAAACATTGTAAACTACGTTTTTTATACACTCATAAATTCTGCAAGATTTACAACTCTGAATAGTTAACATGTTGTTGAGATTGTATTATATATTCTACTATTATTTTCATGAGTACGGAAGTATACGTTTTTAACTCCGACGGAAAAAGTGTACTATCTGTGGGTTTCTGTGGCATCATAGCACATAAATTTCGATTTGGATTTCAATTTGTTTGAAAGATGACTTTATTGAGAGTGTTCTTAGTTATGTTTAAAAAGTTATGGGATTTTTACTTTTTGAGTCCCCCGACTCAAAAAGTAAAAATCCTTCCCCATGTTTTTGCAAGTTATCTTGTCATAATTACGAGCTCAATAGATTATCGATCGAAGCGTGTCTACTACTAGATAAATTATGTAGCATGAAATAAAAATGTGACGAGGTTGAGAAACGGGAAGAGACACAAACAAAATATCCGTCTAATACAGTCTCAACAAAACATTTTCATAAAAGTAAAAATCCTTCCCCATGTTTTCGCAAGTTATCTTGTCATAATTACGAGCTCAATAGATTATCGATCGAAGCGTGTCTACTACTAGATAAATTATGTAGCATGAAATAAAAATGTGACGAGGTTGAGAAACGGGAAGAGACACAAACAAAATATCCGTCTAATACAGTCTCAACAAAACATTTTCATAAAAGCTCCCCTAGCTTCATTACTGAACCCTGAAAAGAACTTTTTAAATCCATTTTTAACAAAAACTTTGTTGAAAACAATGTTCCCCCATCGGGGTGTTTTTGTATAAATGATAATGTATTTTTTTGCTGAAACTTTAAAAGTCAAACGGCGTTAATGAGTTTGTCCTTTTTGTTCCACGTTTTAAGGGACAGGTGTACTTATGGCGCCTTATGTTAAGCGAATTATTATATTTAGGAATTTTTACCGGACTGCAAGAAAAGTTTGTGTGTTTTTTTAAACTGGGTTTTTCTTCCACACCCATCTAGTGAAGTATCAAAATTAAGGGTTTTAAGAGGTGATTACAAAAATTATAGACCACTTATATGTTTAAAAATATGAAAAATGATATCTAAAATGTTGTAAATAAATAAACTTAATTTAAAAATAAAAAAAACCGGCCAAGTGCGAGTCGGACTCGCGCACGAAGGGTTCCGTACTTGGTAAATTGCGGTTTACGATTTATGACGTATTAAAAAAAAACTACTGACTAGATCTCGTTCAAACTAATTTTCGCTGGCAGTTTACATAGTAATGTACATCATATATTTTTTTCAGTTTTATCATTCTCTTATTTTAGAAGTTACAGGGGGGACACACACACATTTTACCACTTTGGAAGAGTCTCTCGCCCAAACTATTCAGTTAAGAAAAAAATTATATTAGAAACCTCTATATCATTTTTAAAGACCTATCCATAGATACCCAACACGTATGGGTTTGATGAAAAAAAATATTTTAGTTTTAGTTTCAATTAAGGGAACCCCCAAAATTTATTGTTTTGTTTTTATTTTTGTGTAAAAATCTTAATGCGGTTCACAGAATACATCTACTTACCAAGTTTCAACAGCATAGTTCTTATAGTTTCGGAAAAAAGTGACTGTGACATACGGACGGACAGACAGACAGACAGACAGACATGACGAATCTATAAGGGTTCTGTTGTTTGGCTACGGAACCCTAAAAACCCGACTGCTTAAGAAGCGAACTAAAAAGCTGTAGGTAAACAAGAAACAAACATGCTATGCAGTTGGGGGATCAGCAAGTTCGCGAATATGTTTCCTCGAACTGCACAGCTTGATTTTTTCTTGTTTAAAGCTTTTTAGTTCGCTTCGATTTTTTGATTTTTAAATTAACTTTTTTTTAAGGTTTATGTCAGAACTTTTCTTGTTAAACTAAGGCTTATTCTCATATCTGCTACATGCAATATCATTTCATCCATCTTTTTCACAGCCCGACTTTCTGACCCATACAGTACGGCAGGTCTAATCACGGACTGGTTCATTTTCCCCTTTAACTTCAGGGGCATCCGATGCGTTGCTTCTCGATCTGCCTCGCCATCCCTTTGGACAAGCGACTCTAGTTACCAGACGTCGGAACAGATCGGTATGGGTGTTTCAGGGAGAGCTATAGGCGCGGAACTGGAGATACCGCCAAAATTGCAGGACAAGTTCCTTTTCTATTTTAGTTCTGCTCAATTTCAAGCAAAACTCGCCAGTCTGTGCCACCACACCTCCAATCTGCTCTGGACCTCTAGTTCTAGGCCAACAACAAGACAAGACAAGTATTCAAAGGAAAAGATACTTAAATTACTTATTGCTTTAAGACTGACTACAATGGTAAATCTTTTAGTATCACTACGTAATTTTAACTCCGTAATTCCATAGATCAGTAGACAATATTCATATCGTCTTTAATATTAGTTTTTGATATTTTTTGTTTCTGAGTTCACAGGCTTTTGAAAGTCGTACAATGGGGGGAAGCCAACTCGCAGAGGCCCCGTAAGAGGCTTTTGATTAAATGAGACACCAACCGACGATTATCCCTGTACGCACTATGCAAGGGCACGAGGATAACCCACGGTTGGTGCAAGACTATTTAGAGGTTATAATAAAAGCTAGTATGTTGAACTACGGATTATTACTATTCGTGACATCTTAATAGTGTGTCCATAGTGTAGTTTCTCGTCTAAACATTGAATTATACAATCGAATTATATTTATTTATTTAAAGACTAAATGGGCCGGTTAGAAGTTAATTTTCAGTAAAAATACTTATGTGAACAAGCTAACACTTCAAGAGATCTATTATGTCTAAGAATAGTTCATGAGAATAAGAGGATTTGTTATGTGTGACACAATAGCGTGTAGACACTATTGTGTCTACATAATCAAATCCCCTGTTTAGTTTCGAATCAGTGTCGGTAAGAATAAATGTCTGAAAGAATAATAGTTCATATTCATCCTTATTGTGAATTTCAACATTGAAACTGAACACGATTATCACACCAACCTCAAGAGTATATATATATATATACGACTATCGATATTTAATAACAAAGACTATTCTTGTTATTAGTATTATTTTTTTTGACACTAATTGCCGATTTTTCGGTTGTGACTCGTAGTCTCTTACTTGGGAAACAGACAAAATACGGCTTGAGACGAGTAGGGAAACTGACTACATGTACAAAGAGTTGTATTAGTGAAAGATACCTATGAGTGATAGCGACGAGATAGCTAGTGTTACAAGTTGTAGTAGAGTTCAATAGGCGGTATTCAGATATAGATTTTTTTCAGGAGAAATAAAATTGCGGTTTGACAGCTCGTGTGTGGAAAATATTTCTAACAGCTTTATTTATTTTTCAGTAACAACTTCTAAATCTGACTAATAAGAAATTTTCCCTAACCTTTTTGTGTATCGAAATATCGAACTTTCTTTAAAGTTCGATAATGTATCGCCATCTAGAAAAGTCCGCGCAGCGTCGCTTCGCGTCCGTTGTAACAGCTCACAACGAGACGAAGTGGAACTCAATTACCTACACAAAAAGGTACACATTTCAGTGCCAACCACCTAAATCATTAAAATTCATCAAGTTTAACTGAATAACTTAATTAAATCAATTACTTTTCGATCGTCTCCTTCCTTATCAACACCTTGAATGCTGCCAACCCGTCGTTCAGGATTTAGAATTAATTATGAATGTTAACTCGCTTAATTTTAATCTAATTTACCTGGAGTAGGGAGGTATTCGAACGTCCTCTTACCTGTAAATAAAATAAATAATGGTTATTAAACGATAGTGAACAAAATGATGACGATGATGATGATGAACAAAATATAATAGTACTTATTAAATTAAATATGAATGACATAACATCAAGGCAATGTCCAAAGGGCAATGGAGAGGGAAAGAGAACCAGGGTTACCGACATAGCCCGAAGAATGGCCAAAATTAAGGTTACACTAGTCGAAAATTCTTCCATACAAACGTAGTCTAAAAATTACTCCACTGTTTGACGATGTACGTTCAAAATAAAAAAATATATAAATTTGTTTCATCATTGTCTAGTCCTGTATGGAAACAAAAATGTAAAAAAATAATATATTTGGAAGTTATGAGCGTGGAAAATTCCTTATTACAACACTAATTTTAATGCATCTTTGTGCGGAAATAAAGAAGGAAAATTGCAAAACGGCATCCATACAGGAATAGATTAGTAATTCAACAATGCAAATAATATTATTTTATAAATATACATTTAGTTGTTCTTTCATGATATCTAGACTCCCAAAGGTCTGTTTATAAAATTTCGCGCGCCCTTTTTCGTCCTAAATCATCATCCATTTCAATACAAATTTTCAAAAGTGCTAATTCGTACGCGAACTAGCTTCTTACTGCTCATCACAGCATCTATTTCTTTCGAGCGTATTGTCGGATAAGATAGCATGCATTTTAACCCCGCGCACAAAATAGTTCGTGCCGTCGACTAGTTCAACCTTAATAGGCAGTGGGCAGGGTACATTGCTCGCATGGCCGTTGGTGCCGAAAAGTTCTAGAGTGGCAACCACGTACCGGAAGACGCAGCGTTGGACAGCCTCTAGGTGGAGCGACGCTGGTCAAGGCTGCGGACGTCCGGTGGATGCTAAACGCACAGGACCGATCAGTGTGGCATCCCTTGGCCTATGTCCAGCAGAGGACGTCATTCGGCTAATATGATTATGATGATTACAATAGTTGGACATATGGTATCCCATACTGTTTTGTAGATATTGATATGTTCTTTAATAATGTAGTACATTTTTGTTCTCTCATCAATCATTTTCGAAGCGCATGCGATGTAACCATGAGTTTTATGTTTATTTTTTTACTCCTTGGCTTTCTTTAGTTTTGATAAGGCACCCTAACTTAACTCAATATACAATATAGCCTATGTTACTTAGTGATAATCTAGCATCCCATTGGTAAAATATTTTTTTAATTCGGTCTAGTAGATTTTGAGTTTATCCATTACAAACAAAGTAACAAACAATCATATCTTTCCTCGTTGTAATATTATTATTCGTGTTTCGTGTGTGTATTGTCTTTACATTTTTGACATTCAAAAATATTTATATGTGTGGCCTATTTCAAATAAATGATTTGACTTTAACTTTGACGCTTGCGACTTTCTAATTGTCGTTATTGTAAAAATACCGGGAATGTATCGTCAAGACACGGATAGATTATAAAGTACCGAATTTTGACGCGTTTCATTGTTAATGAAATGGTTACAACTTATACAGAGTTAATAATTTCACAAATAGTTTTTTATTTAACAAACCTGCATTTAAAAAAAAATGTGACAAATGAATCTTCTGAAGAATTTTCTGCCCCAACGGAGCCAGTACACCGAGACACCAGTCTACCCGGGACCACGGTCGTTGCAATACGACCGAAACGTCGGGTGATATTAGGTAAAGAAATAGTCGAAATCATCGCGTTTTTCCCGTGATATATTGTTTTTCGACAATGATATATTTGGCCAATGTCCTCCAAAGGGTCAAAGGCAAAAAACCCCATCGAGCTCACTTATTTATTTATCTCCATTCTTATCTTGACTCTGAGAGTTATTTACAAGAGCCAAAGCTTCACATAAAATATTTTATGGGGTTACCCTCGAACTTTTGTTAGGACATTGCCAAATTTTTTACAGCTATTATCCTATGCGACCTTCATAGCATTTTTTATAAGTTTTGACCTCGATAAAACATGCTGTATTATTAAGATGAAGTTGGCTGGTTAAAAGCAATTTTTTTTGTGATGTGTAATTATTTTTATTTGCCTTTTATGTTCTACGTTATTTATTTTTTCAAACACCAAACCAAAATTAAATCAAAAAATCAAAAAACCCGACTGCTTCAAAAGCGAACTAAAAAGTCGAAAACAAGGAAAAAATCATGCTGTGCAGTCGGCGGATACATTTTTCGCGGGCTGGCTGGCCAAAATCTGGTGTATCCTCCGCCTGCACAGCATGATTTTTCCCTTGTTTTCGACTTTTTAGTTCGCTTTTGAAGCAGTCGGGTTTATAGATTTTTTGATTTAACTTTTTTTATTTATAACTTTTTAGTTAAGTAGATTAGATACATTTAAACATACAAGTGTTTTATATTTTTGAAATCAAATGTCCAATTTTAATGTAGCCTATGACACTCGCAGGGTTAAGAGGATTCGATTGACGTATGAATCATCAAAATCAGCCAACGCGTTTGGTCTCTGGAACGCCATATAGGAACAAACATACATACATACATACATAGACTGATAAACACATTACCCTCCTTCGGCAGTCGGGTAATGAGGGTAGTATTAAGTTGAAGTAGAATAAGACCTTTTCATCTAAAATTGTTTATCTCTCTCTATTCTTTTTTTATTCTTGTAAAGTGGTAAAATTGTATGTAAATGGTTTTCTCTGTAAGTATTTATCAAATAATGAAAAATCTTCCACTGATTACTCTATTCAGCGATACACGTGTCATAAGCTACTTTGTATACCAGTTTTTTCATCTAAAATGAATAAATCTCTCTCTATTTATTCTTTTTTATTCATGTAAAGAGGTAACATTGTTTCTAAATGGTATTCTCTGGAAGTACTTATCTAACAAGGAAAATCTTCTTCTGATTACTCTACCCAGCGATACACTTGTCGTAAGATAATTTTTATACCAGTTTTTTCATATCTCTCTCTGGTTATTATTTTGTTTATTCATGTAAAGTGGTTAAATTGTTTGTAAATGGTCTTCTCTGGAAGTACTTACGCTGCGTGTCACAGCTTACTTTTATACCAGAAAAATGGATGGCTATGAACAGTAGGCCGCCGATGTAAAGCTGCAGAAAAAAGCTAGTTGTAACCAAACATTCAATTTCAAAAATACCTTTGACCTCAATTTTGTTTTTATTATTGACTAGCTGACCCGGCAAACTTGGTTTTGCCATAAAAAACACCAAACATTTATCTACCCTACCTACCCTACCCTACCCGATCCTACACTACCCTACCGTAGCCTACACTACCCTACCCTACACTACCTTCCCTACCCTACACTACCCTACCCTATCCTACACTACCCTACACTACCCTACCCTACGCTACCCTACCCTACACTACCCTACCCTACCCTACACTACGCTACCCTACACTACCCTAGCCTAAAAAAAAAAAAAAATAGTAATAACCATCTTTGAACTTCAACGAACATTTTAAAAAAAGAATTGGCCAAATTGGTCCAGTTGGCGTTTTTGAGTTATGCGCTTACCAACACATTTTGCGATTCATTTTTATATTATAGATAGAAAGGCTCATGTTTGATTACTATCTTACCTGATGGTAAGCGATGATGTGGTCGACAATGAATATAAATATTTTTTTCTGATAAAAAAACAAAAATCAATCAAGCTTTTTAACTTACCGTGCATTGTCATCCAAACCAAACGAGTATGCAAAATTTCATCTTAATCGGTTGAGGATATCTGCTTTAAAATTCATTTGCAAGATTTGACCCGAACACACATAGGTACATACATACATTGCAAGTTAATAAAAAGCTTGTAAAATAAATATGGTTGACATTTCATGGCCAGCCATGAAATTCACAACACAACCAAACATGCATCTTATTAAAAAAAAACTCCAAAGAAAAATAAATAAAAGAAAAACACTAAGCAACAGTGAGACAGCCACAAAAATTCGGAGCAGTCAATAAATATACTTGTTTATGTTACAAGGAACCACTTATACGTACCGTCAGCAAATACATCGGATAAATAACATTCTTTACTAAAAAAGTCTTGGAGAAATAATGAACTAACTCCGCTGAGAAAAGATACGATATATTGATGAAGTTCTTGGCTGAGAAAGTAGGTTTTACTTTTAGGTTATAAGCAGTTTTGTAACTTGGGTAAAATAGGTTTTCTTTTTTGATGACGGTAGATTTGAATGGGTAAAATACGAAGTCTAGATTCATGAGACACTGAAAATTTTTGTACTAACTTTTGCAGGCTTTTTTTTTACTTTTTTGTAATAAAAATATCATAAAACCCGACTGCTTAAAAACTGAACTAAACAGACGTACACAAGAAAAAAATCATGTTGTGCAGTCGGAGGATACATCTGGTTTTGGTCAGCCAGTTCGCAAATATGTATTCTCCTGCACAGCATGATTTTTTCTTGTTTACGTCTTTTTAGTTAGTTTTTTAAATATCGCGTTTTTTTTATTTTTTTTAGTTACTTTTTTTATTTATAACGTTTTTGTTATTTTTTGTAGAATTAGGTACATTTAAACATATAAGTGTAATATATTTTTGCAATCACCTCTTAACACCCTTTACTTTGATACCCTACACGATGGTTTCGGTAGATAAAAATAATTGAGTACCCACAAGATGGCGTCCCAAATCCGCCATTTTTATTATTTGCCAATTTTAGTGTAGCCAGTGACACTCGCAGGGTTAAGACCAATCGATTGATGTAAGAATCATCAAAATCGGCCAACGCGTTTGGTCACCAGAACGCCACATAGGAACAAATATACAGACACACACAGAGACAAATAAAAACGTTACCCTCCTTCGGCAGTCGGTTAAAAATTCTGCCACGGGAACGTACTACTGAGAAAAATGATCCTTGGTCTTAATAAAGGTCGTTGTTTACCCATATTCCAAATTCCATTTAAATCCATTTAGTCGTTAAGGCCTGATTGCCTAACAAACATCCAAACGTACACATTCTTACAATTGTAATGTTGGAAGGATAGGGTAGGATTTTACTGACTGACTATCTAACCTTCACAATCCAGTGTCTGGGTAATAAGACCTATCAAGGCTGGTGACAGACGACATAAATGAATTGTAAAGGTCATTATGGTGATTTGCCTTGTTTATTCAACAATTTCAAGCATGAGAGGTGAAGTCTTTACTTTGGGACCACACATTACTACGTGTCGGTCTTCGCTAATTTAGGGTTCCGTACCAAACCGCAAAAGCAAATTACAAGGTACAAGACAAGACAAAAGATATTTATTTCAACTGGGCCACCAAGCGGCAATTTTGATGTCACAATTTAAATTTACATGGAATAAAAGTTGATTCTACCGTGCATTCGGAAAGTAGCTTGTTATGGAGAAGAATGCACAAGAAACTCCATACTTACTCTTTTAAAAAAAAATGATTTTTACAATATTTAGGTACATAAGTACATACATTAATAAATTCACATATGTGAGGACAATGCACCCAGAATAGCACTACACACTATACTACGTAAAGGTATAAAATATTAAAAGTACTTACACATGTACTGTGCATTTTATAGAAGGTTTTTTTTTTTTTTATTTGTGTTAGGTTCGCGTAGGTACTAGAAAAACATTAACATCCGAAGCAGTTAAGTTATGACCAATCCCAACTGACGGCGCCCGTTCACGAACATGACGCATGAATCGGCACCACCCAGCTCAACCATCATGAAGGGAACCGAATGATCCAACACACGCGCCACCATCAGAGAGACATTTGAGAGAGACACACTCAACTGCCAGGGCACACATAAGTCAACGAACGACACATAGGTATAGCAAATGGTAGATTTACAGTTGGGTACATAGTACCCACACACGTGCTGTGCAGCTATACAATACTAATAAAAGAAATCGAGTCTATATATAATATACAAGTTGGTAGTAATAAGTCAATGAGGCAATTTCAAGGAAACATCTGATTTATCAATATATTGGTGTTTGTTCTTCTTCTTTTCGAGTCGATGGGAAACTCTTTATAAATTTTGGACCCAGTAGGTGGCCACGCCGATTGCGGCGTCAGTGGCGAGCATAAGGTCTTCCAAAATGCAGGTGTATGGGCACTTGGTACACTCCAGCATGTGTGCCATATTCTGCAAAGGGGCACCGCACACTGGGTATCAGACGGGTCTGTAAATCCCCACTATGCCGAATTGTGTTTGCAGCGGCCGTTTGTCAAATTGCTAATACTTAATTTTGTAAAATAGCTGACTTTGCTACATATGATTCCTTTGTTTTCCAATATTTTTTTAACAAAAAATACATTATTTATTTAGTCAATGAGCTAGCCCTAAACAACGATATGGGTAGGTAAGATTTATTTTGTCGTGCCTCCTTTAGCTTTATGGGAGACCCTCTTAAAAACAATTAAAAAATAAAAATTGTATGGTTTTGGATCAACTAGATGCTTATACTGTGAAAATTTTAAAACTGTAGCTCCAAACTTTTCACTATTAAATCTGTGTGACAGACGGACAGACAGATAGACGGTCACGTGAGTGATAGCAATAGGGCTCCGTTTGGACCCTCCGGGTACGGAACCCTAAAAACTATGAGTTACTTATGATGATTAGAAACCGTCTCAGAAATGAATACCTAAGCAACAAGCTGTTGCCAATCTTCTTGTCATTACCATTTATCACAAACAAGGAATAAGGATACAGCAGCTTTTCCTTTTAGAATTCACCTTCATACTCCAATGCACACGAGAATATTATCTTGATTTCGAAGCCATGATGATAAATTGAAAGATATAGGAGCGACGGGTGACACGGCAACAGTAGCTAGATGTAATGTGTTTAAACCATCCGTCTTGCTAAACTGTCGTTAAGATAACGGAGACAATGTCGTAGCTTCTGCTGTACGATACCTTTCACTGGTGTCCTTGATCCAACTACAGCCTTTGTTGGTAAAGTTATGTAGGATCATAACAGCTTGTCCTATTAGAGTGATGGGTTCAGAGGCCTTAGTGCGAGTTTTTACTCACGTTCAATCGCGTCAACGTAAACGTTAATTTGTATTTAAATTGGATAAGCGCCTTCTGGGGACGTAAGGGAAAACCTCTTTTTAGGGTTCCGTAGCCAAATGGCAAAAAACGGAACCCTTATAGATTCGTCATGTCTGTCTGTCTATCTGTCTGTCTGTCTGTCCGTCCGTATGTCACAGCCAGTTTTTTTCGAAACTATAAGAACTATGCTGTTGAAACTTGGTAAGTAGATGTATTCTGTGAACCGCATTAAGATTTTCACTCTAAAATAGAAAAAAAAACAATAAATTTTGGGGTTCCCCATACTTGAAACTGAAACAATTTATTTTTTTCATCAAACCCATACGTGTGGGGAATCTACTATCACTTGGCCGGTTTTTTGACATCGTTTACGTTATCACGAGTGAGTACGTTAAAAAACTCGCACTAAGACCTCTGTATTGAAACTTGGTTAGGTGATCTCTGGTGACGGTATGGAGAAACCTCTTTTTTTGTATACATTTTGACATAAGAGGGCGTTAACGTTATCACGAGTGAGTACGTTAAAAAACTCGGAATAAGCACACAGATAGGTTCTAACTGAGGTAGAAAAGATTTTTGGGACATTTTCCTTAATCAATATCAGGGAAAATAAGTGGCAAAGTTGATTCTGGTAGTTTGTCAACCTCTGGCAGACATCCTCATTGACGGAAGGACCATTTAGAGCTAGGTGATACATACAACTCTCAACATATTCGTTTATTAGATCCTTCCTCCTCCTCGCGTCGTGTTCCTTATTACTGCCGGTCGTGATTCCCCTGATGAGAGATCAACCTTTCTCTTATGATGCTCCTCCATCTATGTCTGTTCTTGGCGTCGTGAAATGCTTCGTGCAAGTTGGTGTTGAGCGTTGCACGAATTTGGTCAGACCACCTGATCGGGCTGAGACCTCGCGGCCTCCTGCCATCGACTTTTCCAGTTATCAGTAACTGCTCGAGGTTATGACCTTCTTTTCAGGCAATTAGATCCTTATGACGACAGAAAGATGAAGAAGTCTCCCAAAAGCCGCAACCAATCTATCAGACGATCTAATACCACGACCACTCCACCAGCGGGGCGAGCACGGCTTACTGTGATAGGCTTGAGTCACAGTCAGCGTTGCCCCACACTAGGGATTTCTTCCTGTATCGTGGGTGCGTTTAAAAACATATAAACTCAGATACACAAACACCCAGAGCCGGAACAACTATCTGTAGGTCATACAGATATTCGTTACGTGTGGGAATCGAACCCGCGACGCGCAGCGCAGTAGTCAATTGCTCAACCACTGAGCCAACCGTTGTCATAATCTGCCAAAAAAGGGAAGATATTAGATATAGCAACATTGCCCACTGTTGTCTGTGGGCTTCCGGTCGCCATTACTTGACACTTGAACTTCCTCACTTCCGACTTGCTACTATCATGTACTGTGTTCGCCATATTATAATATTTATAATAAATAATATAATTAGCCAGAATCGTCTTCAAATTTCAACTTAACAATAGCCAACTCTAAGTTAAACGAAGTCTAATTCTCCAAGGAAAAAACTATAATAAATATATAATATCCTAGAAAATGCCTTGATTTTCAATTATTTATGCTATGAATAATAATCTAGTCTAATACCGAAAGACGTATTGAAAAAAGCATGAACAAGCAGACTCTTTTGTAGCGGAATTTTAAGCCTCTTAAATTCAGTCACAGACAGAAAGAAAAGCCACAACAAAACAATAAACAAAAAAATAAAATAAAATTGACTGCCTCACCAAATACGGTCAGCAAAAGAAGTGGAAGTCGACCATGACTTCGCATAATTGTGACAAAAAGTCCCCGAGCCCAACCAATACAAAGTGCGGACATAAATTCACGATGTTCTGTTGTTTTTTTTGCAGACCGTACCCAAGAAAACGAGGGTTATTTTTCATTGCGACCCCTATATTATGTTTTGACTTTTACCATGTTTGTTTAGGATAGAACAAGTGGCATAAGAACATACAGACTCGGTGCTTGGCTTCTGGCATTTTTGGTTGTATTTGTAATTTGAATTATAAAGAAGTTACACAAAGTTTGAAACGTAATGGTAATTTTATTTTTGTGTGCTTAAACCAAAGGCAGATTACGTCCAGTGTTTTCTAATAATAAATAATTTTGATTAAACAACCTGAAGTAAACAACGAGAACTAAAAAAAACATTACATTAAGCCTGTATTCATAACTGTCGAAATTCAGAATGACACCCAAGTCTGTGTGTGTGTATGTTTGTGACTTCTTCACGACTACTAGAAAACGACCCTCGCCACCCAATGCATTATTACTGCTCAGTGCCCCAACGCCTAAAAAGTCTGAAAAGTTTTCTTGTATGCGTGGGTCTATGTGATGGGAACTCCTCTTCAGAGAGATGCGACCTTTGGCGAGAGAAACTCAAACCTCCTGAAAATTTCATCGGGCCTTCGGAGAGTCTCCCGCCTGGGCACACTCTGCCGTGGTCGACCTGGAAAACCCTAAATAGACTCCGCACTCAGGTTGGCCGCAGCAAAGACAACCTCCACAGGTGGGGGTTCTCTGATGGCACTAGTCTTCAGTGCTTGTGCAGCATAACTCCGCAGACCATGGCCCATCTTAAGGAGTGCGCAGCATGCCCTGTCACCTGTACTTGCGAAGACCTTATGACTGCGTCACCGAATGGTGTTGCCGTGGCTGAATTCTTGGCCAATCACAATATTTAAATTTTTATATTTGCCACCGACACGCTAAGAAGAAGAAGACTTCTTCACGCTCAAACGGCTTGACGAATCTGGATAAAATTTGGCACAGAGAAAGATTATAGTCTGGGATAGCATATAGGATACTTTTTATCCCGGGAATATGTTCCCTCGGGATAATTTTCGACATTCACGTGGGTGAACATATAATATTTTGTTGCTATACCTCACATGCCCATGTAAATAGGTGCCGAGTCTAACAAATCTAGACTTTCAAATTCATTACGTTGAGGATAAGAAGGCTTTGTATTGAGCTGCTCGAATTAATATTGATTTTTATATTTTGCACCATGTTTTTTTTTAATTTTGTTTTTTTCAGTCTGTACGGGACGGACGTGATCGTCCAAAACCGACAGGCAATCAGGAGGTTGTAAGGCTCCTGCTTGAACGCGTTGACGCCCCTTGCACCTATTGTTCAGTTGTCATCTGGTAACTATGGACCTTAGAGACACTTGAAGGCTGCCAAGTATGTTGAGGTGAAAACGTGATGTCCAGGTTAAATAAAAAACTATTTGTTCATGGCCAAAAGCGACGTTCCTTCATGGTCCTCGATGCGCAATGATGCGTGGAAATACTTTAAGTGAAATAATGGCTACGATATGTTCACGCGCCTGCGCACTATTAAACAGGCAAACTCGACTGCGACGAGGACCACAACATTCCGACCGCAAAAACTTTTATTTAAAAAAAATATAACCTAAGACTCGTAGTTTGAAACTGACAGGAACAACCCTTCCTCTGGACTGATTCTGGTGAAACTTGTACCTTTGGATAGGTCTCGAGGAGACCTTCCCTCCGGTCTTTGATCCAGGTCCCTACCATCAGGGAGTTCTCGTAAGGAGAACATCAAAGAAAGGGAATTCCCGCCAGTTTGAAGCTTTACAATCGAGTTTCTCCTAAGACTAGACATGTTAGCTCTAGGGTACCAGCGAGGGACTTGGAGCCCTCCCACTGGGCCGTCGACACACATAAGTGTCACGGTTGTATTCAAAACCTTCAGGCGTACAGCCGCGCAATGGTGCGAGAAGTTAGCTTATGCCCCTGATCCTGGCATATAAACTCAATTCCTACTCAGACTGCTGGGTGGATTTTCAAGTAACATTAACCCCCGGGTAGCCCTCGTGATGGGCTATCCCAAGGTAGAAGTCCGGTGGCTACATGTCCAACCCCCGATTAGTTAGCCTTTGTTACAAGTTTGTTTACATAGCAAATCCATGTAACCTGCTTAACTGCTCAACCACCAGAGCTAAGCTCCTTGCGGAAGTGTGGTTGGGTAGCTGGAAGACCAGGCTGTCTAATGGCGGTACCCTGATGGGTATACCACCAGCCTTTCTGCAGCTTAAGGTGCGGCGGAAGCGGCCGAATACGAAATCTTACGTCGTCTCACAGTTTCAATGTGTCTGTGTGCGTTATATACACCCATACACTAGCTCTGTGTCATGACTGAGTCTAGGCGCCTGCCTGAGGGTCCACGAAGGTAATGCTTCAGACAGCATATCTATAACTGACCAGGCACCAAGTGTCCCTGGACGTAGTGACCCATCGGCAGACGCATAGAAACGTCCATGCCGGCATACACAGACACATTACTTCAAGCAAGTGATGTCTATGTACTAGAATTACAAAGGTGCTGTCTATTTATAGGGCCTAGACAAAATTCTAGGTCACCTAGAAGCGCTAAAATGGCTTGTATCGAATTTTCTAAACACTTACTTGAGCAAAATGTATGTATATTTCCCTTTTTAGAGTGAAAATGCATTAAGACTGGCCATGTACTGCTATTATGTATAATTTCTCAGTCATGGTATCTAGCCATCCTATCTAGAACACCTAGATGGTGTTTCCTAACAAAACAATTATGTGTAAGGAAGCAATCTGATTGGTTGGTGAATAGAATACATATAGCACTATCTGGTACCCTGCTCAAAACGGGGGGTCTAAAATAAGTAAACTAAATATTTTTATTTCCTTAAACCTATACATTTATCATATAACTAAGGTACCTTATGTATAATTCTAACACATAAGCGCTGTATGCGCACTATAAACTATGTAAAAGCCCCTAAAACATGAGTTTAAAGTCATCAAAATTCTACACCAACTGGTTTTAGTATAAATATAAAGCGCCGCCATCTTACGGGTCATTGTGAACTAATCAGCCGTCGATGGCGGTTGTGTTTACGGAGTTAAATACTTGTTTCTTTCCGTAATAACACAATCAGTATGCATATTAATGCTTCTAATTTATTGTTATTAAACTATATGACTCTATTACATACTGATAGACACATAAAATATAATTTTAGTGTCTCAAAAACATGAACAAAAATTAGTTACGAGCTTTACTATAAAAGGTTTTTTCACCTACCGACATCGCTTAGTATGCGATGGCGCCAGGGGTGACAATCTTAATAGTGGCAAACGAGTAATTGTTCTAATATAAGTGTATAAAATTAGGTTGGACACCAAAAGTATTGCCACTCCATACATTTAAATGACATTTTAATTTGTCGTTATTATATCGTACGTTAACTAGACAACCAGCACAGAGATGGCGGTATTCATGATGTACAATTTGAAATAAGTACCAGCAAGTAATCTTAATTTTCATTTGCATTAGCAACGTCTGAATAGCTTATTCGTACAGCGTCAGACTGACATACAAATGAATTCTGGTTCGATTCTCGCGAACCGTGGCACTTTTTGTTCCCTAAAATTTATTAAAACAAGTAAGTTGGCAATAGTTTCAAAACCTGTATCCCGAGGGCGACACTTTCCGTTTCTCAATTTTGTAGCGGAGATAGACCTCTATTTCATATATAAAAAAGTACTCTGTGGATGGCGCTCTGGGGTGAGCAGACGTGTGTCTGTCAATACTATTTACATTTTACATACGACTACCTATCTAAATGGTGACGTATCGTCGCGAACACTCTCTTTTTTTTGGTTTTCTTGCAGTGACAAGAACATTTACGTTTTAAAGTGTTATATTATTTTATTTTAATGATTGTGAATGTGAAGAATATGTGTATCATTCTTTTTTTTTTGTTTTTAATTTATCTTAGTTAGTTTTTAATCATGGTCTGGCAGTTTGAGTAGTTTATGCGGCCTACCCCAATGTCCTTTCTTTGGTATTGTTCGTCGAAACTTTGAGCTACTTAACTTCTGAGTTGAGCGGTTATTGACAAATGCGTGCACTGACTGGACAGGTCCACTCAATCTGGCTGGTTCTTGATTCAAATGACTATTTCAGACATCAGTTTACATGGTCTTCACATGATCTAACCTGAGATTTTGTGTGGACTTTAAAAAAGACTGTGACCTCTGAGTTTGTTTCGGCCTTTCTTATCAGAGTAGTTAGATAGGAAACGCCGACCTCATCTAGTTTAAAAAAATATGATCGACATGTTAAAGTGTTTGTATAAACCAACTTACAGAAATAAAATCATTTGTCATAAATGAAGCAATCTAATAATAGATATTTTTCCGACCCCGTATCGAACCTCATAAGTATCTACAAGCCTATAAAAGCCTCTGAAACAAGCTTGTTTAAGATGGTACCCTGACCAAAAAATCGGCATGAGATATTAGCGTTCCTATTGGTCTAGCGGCACTGGTGGCGCATGAATTACAGTAGTGAATACGCCCAGATTTTAGAATAAAATCTTTATAAAATCGTATTTTGGTCTGTTGAAAAAAAAAAACTACAAAAATGTTTGTTATTAAATTGTCTATCCATTAGTGTTATTACAATAAAAAACTTTTTTGCAAAAAAATACTACCGACTTCCAAATGAAAAACTACAAAGTGAAAAATAACTTAACTTTTGGAAGTCGGTGTCTTTCGTAGGAACCATTTTTTTGCGATATGGACACCGACTTCCAAAAGTTAAGTTATTTTTCACTTTGTAGTTTTTCATTTGGAAGTCGGTAGTATTTTTTTGCAAAAAAGTTTTTTATTTTTCCCTTTATAGTTTTACCTACCTAATAGCAAGTTGTTTATTAAGGTCCCTATAACTCCAGACTAGATTAACCGAATAACATGAAACTTGAACATAACCGTTGAAATGAGAGATCTGCGTACCCTTTTAGAGCGTACTGGCGTGATGTTATGTTATGAAATGGTATAAACAACAAACAGACATGCGATTGCAGCAATCCCGAGAATTTTGCCGTTATTTATTGAAGAGTTCTGTTGTGTATCTCCGAAGTTCTTCATCAGACCTTCACCAAATTAAAATGGGACCAATTTCGAAACATCCTCTTTTAAACGAAAAAAGAATTTTCAAAATCGGTCCACTATTGACGGAGATATCGATGAAAATACATAAAAAAAAAAAAAAAAAAAAAAAAAACATACAAGAAGTCGAACATAGAACCTCCTCCTTTTTTGTAAGTCGGTTAAAAAATAATTAATGAACACTACGAGGAGATGCATAATATCAATAATTATTTCTCATTTTATGTTTTTTTGGAAGGAGATTAGTGAAATATATACAACATTAAAAAAAAACTAAATCTACCATTTTAGAATCAATATAATGTAGAAATTTAATGTATTTTTATTAATTGATATTTATTTTTAAATAACGAGTAGATAGCTCCTAAACACAGCATAAAAAACGGCTTGCGCGGCGTTTTTCCCGGGGTACCGCCTTAAATAAACATGATACACTCGGTTAGCAAAATGATGCTACTTTCGTTTCTGAATTGAGAATTTGGAGTTAATAACGTGTCAAATCCTAATGTTTACTACAAGTGCCAATGATTACTACAAGACGTACGGCGATGCGCCATCGGAACTTGATAGACTTCCCACCCATACGCACAAAACGTTTTGGAAATACTTTTATTATGTGTACAGGTAAGGAGTGGAATGCCCTGCTGGAGTCTGTGTTTCCCGATAGCTACAACCTTTCAAGTCAAGAGTGAATAGGTTACTTCTAGGCAAGCGTTACACCGTCGACCACATCATCGCTTACCATCAGGTGAGATAGTGGTCAAGCGCGAGCCTCTAAATAAAAAATACAAAAAAAATGTTTGACAGGCTTTTAGACTTAAACACAGTTTGACAAATATTACTTAAGTCAGAAATCGTGGGTGAAATAATATTCTAGTTTCTCATATTATTTACAAAAGGTACCTGAAATACACAACGTAAATACTGAGATGTATTTACACTGCTCAACAGAATAGTAAATAAGCAGCTACCCAACTAGGGTCTCCCAAGCACAAAGGAAAAACCTTTTCTTGTCCCCGTAAGTAAATTAAACGGACCAAGGGTACGGAGCCCTTCAAATCAAGTACAAGTATACACCTTAATTCAGCTTCATTCACTTAAGTTACTTATCCTTACTATCAAAATATATTACGGACCTTGTCTGAAGCTAAGAAGATGTAAAATATAAAAAGGTCTTCTGAATATGCTCAAAATAAACATATTATAGTTTCGGTGTATTATTTTTGTAGTATAATACCCGTGGCTGACTGGCTGTTTTTAGGGTTCCGTACCAGAAGGGTCCAAACGGAACCCTATTGCTGTCAATCGCGTGCCCTTCTGTCTGTCGGTAATCACACATTTTGTTTCGAAGAATTTTTATCTTCCCATTGACCTATGATCTTTAAATTTGGTGATAATGTTTATTATTACGCATATTTTACTAACAAGTACCAATATATTGATAAATTGGTACGGAACACTAAATGCGTGAAGTCCGACACGCACTTGGCCGGTTTTTAACAAACAACTGTTCGCATCAGTCTTTTCATGCGTTTGTCCGCTTGGGCGTCTGTCTGATCTTTGTTTGTATTTTTAACCGACTTACCAAAAAGGAGGAGGTTCTATGTTCGACTTCTTGTATGTATTTTTTTTTTTTTTTTTTATTATGTATGTTCATCGATATCTCCGTCAATAGTGGACCGATTTTGAAAATTCTTTTTTCGTTTAAAAGAGGATGTTTCGAAATTGGTCCCATTTTAATTTGGTGAAGGTCTGATGAAGAACTTCGGAGATACACAACAGAACTCTTCAATAAATAACGTCAAAACTCTCGGGATTGCTGCAATCGCATGTCTGTTTGTTGTTTATACCATTTCATAACATAACATCACGCCAGTACGCTCTAAAGGGGTACGCAGATTTCTCATTTCACCGGTTATGTTCAAGTTTCGTGTTATTCGGTTAATCTATACTGGAGTTATAGGGACCTAAATAAACAACTTGCTATTAGGTAGGTAAAACTAAAAAGGGAAAAATAAAAAACTTTTTTGCAAAAAAATACTACCGACTTCCAAATGAAACACTACAAAGTGAAAAATAACTTAACTTTTGGAAGTCGGTGTCCATATCGCAAAAAAATGGTTCCTACGAAAGACACCGACTTCCAAAAGTTAAGTTATTTTTCACTTTGTAGTGTTTCATTTGGAAGTCGGTAGTATTTTTTTGCAAACAAGTTTTTTTTCACCATAAATAGGTAGCCAGTTGAAATTCAGTTTCTTAGAATATTTGTGGCTTCCATCACCCCACTAATATTTAAATAGACCTGGATTAATACTTGTTAAGCCAGTAGTAAGTTATCATGGGATAATTTAAGACTGTAAAACGAGCGAAAGTGCTGGCAAGTTAGTAGATAGTGGCAAAACCAAAATCAAAAAGTTTATTATAAAATACTTAAATTAATTAAGACTACAAACATATACAATTAAACCAAAAACTACTCACTAACTAAACCTAAAAATATACTAAACTAAAATATGGCGTCGAAAAATTCCTCCCCATCGTTGGCCACTGGTAATGTGCCCAAAAGACTGGCAGCATTGCCACGTTGTATGGCAATGCTTATTCTCTGCCCAAGGTAAAAGCCAGCCCTTGGGTCACGCGAAGTGTCAACTAGGCGTTTCGCAAGATCTTTAAACAAAGCGTGAGCACTTGGACCCCACGGACCAAGGGTTTCAACCCCAAACGGCTCCATACTCACACAATACTTGTATCGCAATCAAAAAAAATAAAAAATATTTCAAATAAACCTTAGAGGTACTTTTGAATTGTCAAAAAAAAATACTAGTTACAAATTCGCAAGCGTTAGTAGATCTCAATGGAGAATTTGCAAGAAACTCCATGGACACTCTTTTCCATCAGTTTGAATTACAAGTTTTTGGTAAAAAGTCGTGCACTTAAAAAAACGTCTAGAGTAACAAACAATAAAAAAAAATACAATAACAGGCAGAGGCAGCTAAGTTATGACCAAACCCAAAAGAAGGCGCCCGTTCACGAACATGACACATGGATCGGGACCACATAGCTCTACCATCATACCGGCAAATAATAAAGTGAACTGCTAAAATATTTCATCTGTATGTAACACTCCCATCAACTTTACCACCTACAACCTTACCGCGATCACTGGGCAGCTTAGGTGAACTCTCACAGCTCCTAAGCTGCCCGTGATAGTTATCTAACTATATAGGAGAAAATGCCGTGTTTCGTGAGATAGTCATTAACACCATAACGTTGCTGACCTTCCTTGAAGAGCCTAAATATCCCACCCGTACGCAAAATATGAACTTGGACGATACCAGCCCGATATACATTTACATACCTACTAACGATAACTTCTGTGCCTGGTAAGATACCCATAGTCTTCGGATTAGAAAACAGCATCACTACTTCACAGCAGAAAAAAACTCACTACTAATTTGGCTTTATTTTGAACTTGTTTATTATTACAAGCTCCATGTTATCTTCAAGATCTGGGCCAAACACAGCACTCGGTCCCAGCGGGCAATAAACCAGGCTATTGGGGCGGAGCGCCCTTCAACTTAGCCGTTTTAACTTAAGCCCCTAAGTTACGGACTGCCAATTAACTTTGACTACCATTACTATGCTTTGGGTTTTAGAAAAACACGCGAGGTTAAAAAGGTTTTGAATTAAGTTGTGCTTAAATAGATTTTCTAAGGTGTTATTTATTTTTAAAAACTAGTTGTCATGCGCTGCAAAGCCACGTAGAAAAGAGGGCCAAAACCATTTCAGCACAACCCACCAAAGTTTCATGAAATAAATCCAGCCGTTATACGGTTACGTAGGTACAATCGGCAATAGATTTTATTTTACTTGGTACTAGTATTATAAATGTGTAGGAGACGATAGTAATTAAGTTCTCAATACAGAAGTTCCTCTAGTAGCTGTCCATAACTCTAACATAAGAGCCTTGCCAAATATGTAAAGCAAGTCGTATGCTGGCTAATGAAAACAAACTTGCAACTGGTCTAGGACTGTGAAACCTACTTCGTGTACTGCAAACCAGGTCTATTTGATACGTACGTACGTACTATTCTAGAAAGTTGATAAAACTTTATAGTTTCTTTTTAAAACGATTCATAATATGTTGTTCATTAGACTGAAACTAAATATGATTAAAGACAAATTGCGCTGTGCAGTTTGTAAGGCAAAGGAGTTTAGAAGTGACAATGTTTATTTTGGAAATATTGTGTACAAAACCAATGTTTAGAAGTGACAATGTTTATTTTGGAAATATTGTGTACAAAACCAATGTTTTTCTGTCACTGGGAAAAGGCCTTAGTCCAAAATGTCCCCTTTCTCTGACATTGACAGCCTATCGACGAACACAGATATGCCAAAACGATGTCACTGAGTTCAATGATATTGTCACTCGCAAAAAGAGCATGTAATACACACCCTACCTACATTACCTCGATTATAATTATTTTTCAGCACATTATACACCTAGTCCCATCATTAAGAACACATTTTGTAAATCACACCGTCCGCAAATAAGGCCGGTATTGCCATTAAATGTGCCATTATATTTTATAACACAAATTACAGGTAATGGCAGGAAGAGAGTTGTGAAAAAAATATGCTGTAAAAAGCAACATGGTGTAGGTGAATTATTAATTTTTTGCTTAATATGGAGGTGTTAGGGCGTATAGCGTGACAGGGGACAGGACGACATAAAAAAATAATAATTAAACGTGTTGCGCCGACCCCAAGTAACATGGGATAAGGGGGGAAGATGATGATGGAGGTGTGATAGGCGGGTGTGCCTGGTGATTGCAAAATATTAATGAAATTCATGAAAACCGGCCAAGTACACTTGCTACCTACGACTAGTTGACCTTGCGTACCTACTTAGGTTTACGGCCAGGCCCTAGGATAGATAGACAGGTCACGATAATATAGTCTTGTTGGCACACTTTAATAAGAACCATTAATATTCATACCACGGAGAATACACAAAAAAAAACTTTCAACACTTTCCCTAAACTGACGAAACTAGGACCCCTAGCTAAGAAATCAAGGTTTCGTCTACAGGACCAATGAGAATGCCTGAAAGGATCAAAAATGCATAAGTTTGTGAGAACCATGTTCCTATTTACCAAATGAAGGAATTTACCTATTAGTGCTTGTAATACTTTATATCTAGACGTAGTATAGTAGTGATGGGTGCATAACAACTCGCACTGGAAATACAGAAAATAAAATAGAACTAAGAAGCGAACTAAAAAGACGTAAACAAGAAAAAAAACATGCAGTCGGAGGATACATATTCACGAGCTGGCTGCCCAAAAGCAGATGTATCCTGCCGCCATTCTATTATTATCCAATTTTAATGTAACCAGTGACACTCGCAAGGTTAAGACGAATCGATTGACGTAAGAATCATCAAAATTGGCCAACGCATTTGGTCTCTAGAACGCCACAAAGGAACAAACATACATACATAGACTGATAAACACATGACCCTCCTTCGGCAGTCGGCAAACATATAATAAAAAGATCTATGAAGGCTAAAAGGCTCGTGTTTCAGTATAAGCTGAATTTTAACTTCCGAGTCTCATAAACAAAAACATAAACTCAAAACTTACAAAGTATTATAACAATGCCCTTGTTTCAAACAAAATTCATAACACGACAAACTACAATACGTTTTGCATAAAAACAATTTAAATTTTAAAACATTTTAGGCGAAAAGGAAGTTGCAACAGACATGTCATAATATGTCCGTGAGTGAAAGACATGAATGTTTACAAAGTGTAGTTTTACAAGCCTTTTTGGGCATGTCTGAGCGGTCTCAAACATAATATTAAAGCTAGTGCACATACTTAAAAACCAGCCAAGTGCGAGTCGGACGCGCGCACGAATGGTTCCGTACCATTATCGCAAAAACGGCAAAAAAGCATGTTTGTTGTTTGGGAGCCCCACTTAAATATATATTTTATTATAGCGGCAAAAGAAATACATGATTTGTGAATATTTCAACTGTCTGCTATCATGAGATACAGCCTGGTGACAGACAGACGGACAGTGGAGTCTTAGTAAAAGGGTCCCATTTTTACCCTTTGGGTATGGAACCCTAAAAAGCTGATGCATAGATTAAAAGTTTTGCAGTTAAAATGCATTTTTCCTCTTCATGCCGGAAAACAGACCTAAGTTGTATTTGACTACACCGAGTTTTATTCAACGTTGACTTTAACAAGTTTGTAACCATCTGTTAGCTTTTTTAACTGACTTTCAAAAACGGAGACAGTTCTATGTTCGACTGTATATTTGTGTTTTTTTTGTGTATTATAGTAGTAAGTATTCCCTACTATATTGGGATCCGCTACCAGTCTAACGGGATGCAGGTAAGGTTGCCAGGTACGACTGTATATCTGTTAATAGGTGACACCGTTACATGATATCTTTTGGTAAAACTGGTTACGGGCTTCTGACTGCCCGTAGCGACTTTCAAAGATCTACAAAAGACAAACATTACCAACGGCTTAGCGTGCTTTCTTATATAGGCACAAAAAAATCTTGCTAGATAGTGAGTGTTTGAATGCAGAAGCAAGTTCAAGGATTTAACTGAATAACTAGGCTATTTTGCATGCAGAGTCTTATGCAAAACTTAATCTAGTCGTCTTAAGTCTTTAGTGGCGTGTGGAGTCTTAAGTTACTAAAATATGGTGACTTAATCACTATGCAACTGCTTGGCAAAATAAAATGGTTGTTTGCATATTTTTAGTCCCTTATTAGATATTATTTTAAATTTTCTTAGTTTTCAAAATTAAGTAAAATTTGAGTGCCTTAATTACAGAGCAGTGGTGGCCCAGTGGTAACGATCTCGACTTACGTGTCGTAGATCGTGAGTTCGAACACAGGCAGGCGCTTTACTTAGTGTACATTATTTCATCACCACTGCTCTTAAAACGTGAGGAAACCGGCATGTCCTAGAATCAAAAATTCGAAGCCATGTGACATCCACCAACCCGCACTGGACCCGCGTGGTGGATTAAGGTCCATTACCACTCTCACAGAGAGGATGCCTGTTTCCCAACAGTGGGAACATTATAAGGCTGATGATAATTATCATCAGCATCCTCATTGCGTGCAATCATTGCATCATATTTTCAAAAAATTATCTAGTTGACAGTGTAAACACGCATTCAGTGAATACTGTTGAGTTGTCAAAACGGTAGGCGTGCTTGCTTCGAGCTGTCAAAACAGTTACGCAAGAAGCAGTGGTGGTCCAGTGCTAACGGCCGCGACTTACAAATCGTGGATTCGAACCCAAGTAGGCGCTTTACTTTGTGTAAATTATTTCATCACCACTGCTCTCGGAAACCGGCATGTCTTAGGACCAAAAACTCGAAGACATGTGACATCCACTAACCCGCACTGGGCCCGCGTGGTGGATTATGGTCCAGTCCCTCTCGCAGATGGGAGGCCTGCACGCACTATAGACCAAATGAGCGTCTAGGTGCGGCAGAGGGTTCCAATCTAATCTATCCTATCCTAACGCCATTAGGGTAATTTTATTCCCTGAAGAAGTACACAAATGTATACCTATATATAGCAGTCTCAAATTTCACCACTTATGTTCAAGTCCCATAATAAGCCAACATCCAACCAACACTACGAGTGAAAGTAATATTTACCCTGTAGAAATATTCATTGCCAACACAAGAAAAAGATTAACCTAAAAAATTCACAAAAAGAAGACACAATCATCTTTTACATTATAACCACGACACGAAAATGTCGAAAAGAATATATAAACAAATTGAAACAAGCGACTATTTACATGAATGAAAATATCAACTCGAATATATGAAGTCGTTACGACATAGAATAAATAGGTACAGAAGATCAAAGTTATAATAATACCAGCCTATAACTGTGCCTCTTCTCATCCAAAGAGAGAAGGTCTCGTCCCTTCTCTTCTCATTAATCATTGATTTTGCTCAAGGCGGGTTGGCGATTGCAAACACAAATCCAGGTTTCCTCACAATACATGTAGTGGGCGACTGTCACAACCCAGCTGGGCAGGCCACAATTGCGGCGATAAGACCTCTCTTTGCGGAGTGGCTTGAGAGGCGTTTCGGTGTCCTCACCTTCCGCCTGACGCAGGTCCTCACCGGACACAGTTGTTTCGGGAGGTTCCTGTTCAGGATAAGGCGGGTGGACACGGTAGAGCATACGGTGGAGGTCTGCCCCGCTTGGGCGGAGCAACGCCGTGTTGAGGCAACCTCTCGTGTCCGGCCCTGGTTCAGGCCATGGTACGGGGCGAGAGGGCATGGGAAGTTGTCACCTCCTTACGCTCCCACCTCGTCCCTCCGAAGCAGTAATAAGCTGCGAGGAGGTGGAACGCCTGAGGGAGACGCAACGGAGACGCCCTGGGCGTCGGGAGTAGCAAGCCGATTCCCGGCCACCGTAGGTGCGGGCTTGTTGACGGCGAGTAACGGGTAGCTCGCCGTCCGACAAAGACCAGGCCCGAGTCAACGGCGCGTAGTGTTCCACGCGCGCCTCAAAGAGTTTGTCAGCAATAAATGACGGGGTCCGCTTATCCGCTAGGACCGATGCCTAGACGGGTTGCGGATTAATTTGAAAAAGCCTCAAGCAACTGAAGGAACACGGCTGGGTTTTAGTCAGTAAAGTTTGACACGCCCTCCCTTCACCAAGAATGGGAAAAGTCATCGGGTGATTTCCAACCCAAAAAAAAAAGGTTACTTCACAATGTTTTTTTTTCACCGATGTCAGTGATGTACAAGATAAACTTATAATTAAAAGTTACATTGGTTCTTGCCTGCATTTGAGCCAACGACCAACCTTGAAAGCCGCAACCACTGAGTCATAAAGCGCACGCACACATAGACACGCTTCACGTACAGCGAGTGCAAACGCACTCGCGACTGGCATATGTTTGATATCGTCATACGTACTCGTATATGTGTACGTGCGACTGTTTTCGCTTAGCGCACAGAGTCGGCCTTCTGTACCTTTATCTTCTGTGGTAGATACTGCTGTCAACCACACAATGGAATAATCTAAGCATCCAATCAATCAGGCATTCTATTGAAGACTTGAAGTACAATACAAGGCTGTCTATTTAATAGAATATTGATCAATCAGTCGTGCCTATCACACACATTGATGTGGTTTTGTCTTTGTTCATTGAAGATGCCGGTTTCCAAATTACTTATGTTAAAAAATACAATATATCCTACTGCTCTCAGATCAAATAATAAGTCAAGATGGAACGTTGCAAACAACAAGGTGACGCCGGTTAAAACTACGCCTTGCCGTATACATACACAATTACACACATACACGTACAACGTGATTCGCGCAATCTGATTTAATGCTATTATAAACGTGAAAGTTTATAAGAATGGATGGCTGGGTGAATGTTTGTTACTCTTTCACACAAAAACTACTGAACGGATTTTGATGAAATTTTAGAGAAATATAGCTTACACATCAGAATAACTGGTTTGCCTGGAATAGATCGCAGAACGCGATAAGGCCGCTTGTTGTATGTTTGTTTTTATCTTGGTATACATAAAGTATATATTCAAAAATAAATAAATTACAATGAGAGTACTACTAATACCTCGCGAAAAGAGCCGCAAGCGTCAACTTGTACTACATAATACCTGAATTGTAGCAGGCAACTGTCAAGTCCAGCTACATTTCACCAGATATGTATGTCGTATATTGATTGGTATGTAAATCCATCAATCAATCCATACCAGGTGGACACAAGGACTCCGAGAAGCTATTGAAAAGTCGTACAGAAAAATTTCAATTGCACTATAGCGCTCAATCTTTTTTTTAATTATAGATAGGCGCCATCTGATGTTAAGCAATGATGTGGTCGACGGTGAAGCATGCTTGCATAAAAGTAACCTATTCACTCTTGAAGACCCCGATTTACCCGAGACATTTGTGTTTCCCGAGAACTATATATAACATATAGCTCTCGGGAAACAGAAATCTGGAGATCAAAACTATGACACCGATTTCAGCAGACACGCTTGCGAACTCTAAGCCAATGTAGTCTTTTTAACAGGTTCTATCCATAAAATGTAGCTTTTATCAAATTAATATACAGCAAAAAAAAGCCGCATTTAAAAATAATATACTGATAACTCCAGATAACCGACCCAAGGGATGTTTTATCTGTGGTACTGTGCTTAATGGTTAACTGTCAATAAAAGTCAACTTTGACACTTCCCATGGCGGTCATTTTAACCGCCATGACACCTCATTCTTCCCTACATCTCAGTAACCATCTCACGTGCGTTCATATGAACATATGACCCGATGTTTTATGCCCTTTCATACGGGCTCGGTGTAATGTATTTTGAATGGGCCACGTCACCTGTTACCTACCGTGATGCTCATTTGATGGGTTGTGTGGAAAGCCTTTATTATCTGGGAGATTTATTGGTTTTTGTACGTAGTTATTGTGATGTGGGTGCCTCCTTTAATGGCTTTGTGCTGATGAAAGGCTTTTTATGTCAACGATTTCCTTCATCATTATTTTATGATAGGTACCCATTGGCTTTTTAGGGTTCCGTAGCCAAATGGCAAAAAACGGAACCCTTATAGATTCGTCATGTCTGTCTGTCTGTCCGTCCGTATGTCACAGCCACTTTTTTCCGCAACTATAAGAACTATGCTGTTGGAACTTGGTAAGTAGATGTAATCTGTGAACCACATTAAAATTTTCGCACAGAAATAGAAAAAAAAAACAATAATTTTTGGGGGTACCCATACCTGAAACTAAACTAAATTCTTTTTTTTCGTCAAACCCATACGTGTGGGGTATCTATGGACAGGTCTTCAAAAATTATATTGGGGTTTCCAATGATGGTTTTTGCTAACGCAAACTGAATAGTTTGCGCGAGAGACACTTCCAAATTGGTATAATGTGTGTCCCCCTCTCTGTAACTTCTAAAATAAGAGAATGATAAAACAAAAAAAAAATATGATGTACATTACCATGTAAACTTCCACCGAAAATTGGTTTGATCGAGATCTAGTAAGTAGTTTTTTTTCAATACGTCATAAATCGTAAACCACAATTTACCTAGTACGGAACCCTTCGTGCGCGAGTCCGACTCGCACTTGGCCGGTTTTTTAGAAAGGGAACAGGGAACCGCGCGATTTTCTGATACAAACATTTGGTCATACATAGATCCGCTGTAGCAAACTGGCCATGCGGTAATAAGTATATGTAGTGGTAGTGGTAGGGACTCCCATTTGGTCCGTTGCACGTGGGGACAATGGCTAACATAGCCAGCATAGCTCCGTCCAAAAGCACAGAAGCTTCCTGGGAGCTTCCCAGGCTTCTCGGAGCGACCTCACTGTTCCGAGGATTTATTTATTTATTATATACTTTATTGTACACCACTTAAAAATTACAGGACAAAACATTTATAAAGATAGGTGTACAATGGGCGGTCTTATCGCACAGGGCAATCTCTTACAGACAACCTTTGGATGGACTGAACGAGAGGAGATAGACATTAGGGCTGTCAGTGTACAAAAACTATATTAAATAATATTACTTAGATATAACATAAAATACATACATACAAATAAAATAATATACTAATAAATATCAAATGAAGAACAGAGAAAGGAGAAGAATAGTTATAGAGAAAGGAAATGCTCCTTCACCATTTTTTTGAATGAAGGCAATGTTTGCGCACGCCTTACCTCTCTATAGGTAATGCATTCCACAAACGAGCTGCTTGTATCGTGAAAGATTTGTCGAAGAAGGATGTGGAATGCATACGAATGCTTAATTTTAGGTTTTCCGATGATCTCAAGGACCAAGAATGTGTGTCACAAAGGAACTGAACTGTTCTATAAGATAAAAAGGACAAGAAGACAAGAAGGATTAAAGAGCACATTATATAGCAATGAAAGTATGTGGGCATTCCGGCGAAGGCGAATAGGAAGCCATTTGAGCTTGGTTCGAAATTCAGAAACATGGTCATACTTAAGCAAGCCAAATATGAACCTGATACAGAGATTTTGAAGTCGCTCAAGCTTGTCCAATTGGTTTTGGGTGAGATCGAGATAGCTGGCATCAGCATAGTCCAGGATAGGAAGAAGAAGAGATTGTGCTATCGCAATTTTAGTGGTGATGGAAAGAAAGTTACGAAGGCGTCTCAGGGAGCCCGCAGACGCAAACAGTTTACGACTGACCTTCTGTAGTTGTTTAGTCCAGAAAAGGGTGCTGTCGATGTAAATCGAGGATTTCTTCTAGTTGAGATGTCACGGCCATACGCATGGGTATGACTCTGTTATTTTTTTAATGCTGATATTTTACTAATTAACTTGAGCATGTTTTGTGGGGTAGATAAGAATGAATCTGAATGATTATTGATGTTGAAAAGATGACTAGTGAGATGACAGCAAATAAAAAGATGTATAGCAGAAGGCTTTATACCCAAAATAAATTGGGATACGGCCAGAAGACGATGATTTTCGGCATGTGGTAAGGTATTACCTACTCTGGAGTTGTAACACCATATTATGACGCCTAAGCAGCCAAATTGCTCTGCGGTTCGAAGACACATACATATTAAATGACGCCTTTTTCCCTTAGGTTAGAGAGCAGAGGTGCAGGGTGGGTGCGGTGGGTGGTGACTGCTCTCAAAACGGTGAAGGAATACGTCGTGAGGAAACCGGCATATCTTACAACCAAAAATTCAAAGACATGTGTCATCCACCAACCCGCACTGGACCCGCGTTGAGGATTACGGCCCATTCACTCTCACAGAGAGGACTGCACGCACAAAGGACCGAATAGGATGTCTAAGTGCGGAAAAGGGGTCCATCTATCCTACCTTGGTTAGGCAGAAACTATAGAACGCCATCTGCTACGAACCTTTAGTACTTCTTTTGCGAGTCGAAGAGAACCTATCAAAAGAACATCTGTTCTAAAGTTAAACTTACCTGGAACCCGAAAACATGGAATTAATTTATAATTTTGCAAGCACAAGCATTCTCAAAGCGAAAGTTGTAAAACCCGCAAACGTGTAGAAGTCGTAAAAATCTTACACTACGCTCAAAATGCTTGTCCTAAAGTGACGTATGCTTACAGCTTAGAGCTAGTGTAAAATTCAGCACTTACGACCTTGTTTCTTACAGCATTTTACCCTATGAATTATTTGTACCGACCGTTAGGCTTAGTTTACACAACCTGCTTTTAAAATACACTGGTTCGTTCCGCGAAAACAGTGTTCGCCGAAACCGTGTTCAAGGCTGAACCGAGGCCGAAACTGTTTTTCATGTAAACATTGACTATGGGTTCATGTGATTAATTATACTGAATAACAGCTGTGAATTCAGTTCCTGTAAATTCCAATTACTACTAGTGATCTTTCCAGGTAGGTTTAATAAGTGAGAGTTGTTATTATTTTTTGTTTTTGTGCAGCTACTGGAAGGTATATTGGTAGGGTTGTAACACTGAAACGCAAATAGTACATTTAGATTCAAGTGGGCAAACTTTTTCATTGCTCCTGATCTGAAGGCGCGGACGTTATAGAGCCGAAACTGCAATTACAAATGCCACCGTGTTTCAAAAGACGATTTTCAAAATACTTGCGAAAATCCAAAAAAAAACCTAAACACAATACATTGTTACAATTGCGGTTCTTTTTTCGTTCATATTTTTGTCTGCGCAGGTGAAACAATAGAACAAAAAAAAAACACTGCGCATGACGTACACTGCATTGCGAGCCAAAAAGGAAGCGATATGAACCAGTTTTCGAGTCAATGTGTTGAGAACACTTTTATAACAACAATACATTACTTTTTTTAGGCAGCCATAAAAAAATACATGTGGACTTGACACACTGCAACGAGCCAGTGCGAGAAAACCGCAAATTAACACGTCGGTCCCGTCAGCCTACATCAAATGTGGTATGCGGTTTCGGCATCCGTTTCGGCCTCTCGGCTTTCATGCTGTCTACACTTACCCTTACAAACGAAGTGTATATTGCAACAGTGGTTTCGTCAAAAGCCGAAACTTTGTAGTTAATATGGGCTTGTTTTAATATTTATAAGCGGAGTGTGGTCACGGGAATATTTTTGGTCTACGCAGGGTACAAAGTTTGGAAGATATTCCTTTGGTACACCGTTAGATGTTATAGTCTGTTTGGGAGCTTTGGGATTATGAAATATGTTTTGGTGAAGGTAACTTTGCAATGTTTTATAAGTAAACTATATGTCGGGTTTAGTCAATACAAATTGCAAGCACGCCATCTGGTGGCAAAGCAAGAACAACTACGCATTGGCGCGCTTTTTCTAACCACTTGCCTAGGGGACAGCGGTATAGAGCAGTTGGGTACTGACAGCCTTAGAGCTAAGACGTTGTAGAATCAGTGTGGATCCGTAAAATAAGTAAGTAAGATTGTAACTGAGTTGTGAGTATTTGAATAAACCCAGTGTATCGAAGAATTTGTGTGATTTCATTTTCTACGATTGTACCCACTGACCTGCCCACACACGATGTCTTAACCTAAAGGAATACATCCTGACTTCTCGATGGTTTCCTTAATGCGACATATAAAACTTTTTTAGGAATCTCTACAGGACTTTTCATGTTATAAAAGGGTCTAGATAACTGACTCTAGGCAATGAAAGTGTCTCAATAGCTTTTGGAAAAATGTCAAAATGTATGGGATTGCCAAGCGACATCGAAAAGTCACGTGATCAATCCCTTTCAATTTGGTATTCCTACCAGCACCATCCCTGATATCGAATGTCACTTGGGATAAGAGAATAAGGGATTGATCACTTGAAATGTCGTTTGTGTTTGTCATCACACTAATTTTATGAAGGCGAAAGTTTGTGAGTGTGTGTGTTCAAATTGCATCCAGATCCGTTCAGCCGTTCTGGCGTGAAGAAGTAAAAAACATACAAACACACTCACAAAACTTTCACATATAAAATGTGTGATGTGATTTTTGACGTTTTTGCAATCGCTATCGCCACGCTTTCGATGTTAGAGACGAGTGACAACTTGTCTAAGGCTTTAGGGCATAGACGAATAACTACGTAAGTCGTGTAGATTTGCAGAACATAGTTTTTAAAGCGCTGTCTACACATTTCCGGGTTCCCGTCCCTGACGGCACACGGCAGGGACGGAGAAAAATCGGTCACGGATTTGTACGAACTTGTCCAATCATATATAACCGATTTTCCAAATGTGTGGACGGCGCTTAAAGGTGACACATTAGTGAAACTTGACAGAATTGAAGCTTATCCTCTTTTTCTATTTAATAAAAAAACAAGCAGAAAAATTACGACATAACTAGTTATTCTGTTGCCTGTAACTTCCTTGATAATATGGGCTTGTTTTAATACTTATAAGCGAAGTGTGGTCACGGGAATATTTTTGGTCTACACAAGGTCAAAGTTTGGAAGATATTCTTTTGGTGCACCCTTTGATTGTTATTGTTTGTTTGGGAGCTGTGGGATTGTGAAATATGTTTTTGTAAACTTTTTAGTCTATCGCCTGTGGAACATAAATAGAACTTTTGTCTGATAATTCTAACTGGAAACCAGCTTCTCAGATTGGTTGCTTAGATCTGCAAAACCTAGTTTTTGAAGCCCATATGAGATTTTATAGAATTGTGATGTATATTATACAGGTGTTTTCATTTACAAAATGAATGCGATTCGCTTTCAAGTAAACAGATTAAAAAGTTGAGAAAATATGAAGTAACTAGACACAGCTCATTTGTTCAGGAGTTGAAATAATTTAAGACAGAAAGAGGGCAGTAATGGCGGAAGGTTATCTCACAATTAATTTTGTATCCCAGCGATATTAATTTCTTAAAATTAATTGTGTGACGTATTGGTCTCCTTAGTATATACCTACATCTTAAGTGCATTCGCGTTAAAAAAAGTAATCAATCTTGACATTCCCGGGGGTTCAGATAACCTAACCTACTTTCTCGACCCTTCAGTTTCAGTTATATTCATCAATCTTCAGATTCCTTTGGGGCACACTGGAGTATATCAATTATAGAAATAATCGAAATTTTCTCATCTTTTTACCCGACTGCCGAAAAAGGGTAATGTTTTTATCAGTCCATTTATGTATGTTTGTTCCTATGTGGCGTTCCAGACACCAAACGCGTTGGCCGCTTTTGATGATTCTTATGACAATCGATTTACTTAACCTTATGAGTGTGACTGGCTATATTAAAATTGGATAGTAGAATAATGGCAGATTTTGGACGCCATATTGTGGAGGTCCAATTATTTTTTCTTCTAAACCCATCTTGTGGGGTATCAAAATAAAGGGTTTCAAGAGGAGATTTTAAAAATATACAACACTTATAAGTTTAAAAGTAAATAAAAAAAAATGTTAACAAAAAAGCAATAAATAAAAAATAAAAAACCCGACTGCTTAAGATGCGAACTAAAAAGACGTAAACAAGAAGAAAATCAGGATGTGCAGTTGGAGGATACATAATCGCTAGCTGGCTGACCAAAACAAAGTGTTCAACTCACTCGTAGTGGTTCCAAGCAAAAATGCTGATAGTGAGATCAAAAGGCTCTAGACAACTTGCCATTCTATCAAAGATGGCGATGGTCCAAATTCCAAAATTGAAGAGTTCTATTATGTGATATTTCGATAGCGCTTGATAATCATATATATAACTTACAATGTATGTGTGAATGTAAGTGTGTTCGGGTCAAATCTTGCAACTTAATTTTAAAGCAGTTATCCTCCACCGATTAAGATACAATTTTGCATACACGTTTAGTTTGGATGACAATGGCATGGTTTGGTAAGTGACGTCATTCTAAATCCAATATGGCGGCGAGCCCAAGATGATTAGCTAGTTATTTTTTGTGCAGTGCTATGATATAGTTATCAAATAAAAGGATTTGCTGAGAAAAATATGAAAAAATCTTGTTGTAAAGCTTGTTCAATCGCAATGGTGACGCTTTCGTTGAAAAAATATCAGTTTTCTATATTCCATTCGCGTTAAGAAAATAGTGAGTCATCGTTGTCAGTGGGCTTCTCGAGCAATCGGGTCGCAACAAACTAGAAACATTACGACCGGCTTTCTCTTTTTGACTGTACTTACATGTCAAAAAGAGTAAGGGGATCAGACTGGAATGTCAAAGTTAATAGTGGATCAGACCGGAATAAACATTAAAAAGTAACCATCATAGGATCAGATCAGGGGATCCGACCGGAATAAATCAATTAGTCGAAAGGCCTTCTGACAACGATTGCTCACTATTTTCTTATGCGAATGGACTATAGAGCCTCTGGGCCCCAATTGTTTAACACACTTTCAATCACAATCCGAAGAATTTAGAATATTGTTTATATATTGTTTTTCAATTATGAAACGTGAAAGTTTAAAAGTTAATAACATAGATAAGGAGACGGATTTGGAAATTACAAACGTTGTTATATGTACGAACGTGTTTTCTCTAGCATAACCCGTGGAGCACTACTCCACAATAAGATACGGTCCCTATAAAAATGTCTAGAGTGTGATGCGTATGGCTGATGGACGACGGTTGAAGTAAACACTTGACGTATGTTAGCGAAGCTATCTTGTCGTGGCATTTTTGCGGAAGATACACGGGTGTGGGGAATTAACAGCATAATTTTCGTTTTGACGCTCTGTGTAAAACTTTTGCTATGTTTTTGTTTTCAGAATATACTTGAAGAAATGCTCATGCATAATGCGCTACCACGGGGAGATAGCGCAGTTAAGTGGGCCGTCCAGGACGGGGACGGTAGGGAGAGCGACGCACCGCAATACCGGCACTCCTACAATCCTTAGTCGCGATGCTTCCCATACGACATCGCGGCCCGCCTCAGTTGCAATGTCGCCCAAGTGGCACCGCAACCTTCTTGTTGGCCGTTGAGTCATCGGCTTTATCGGCAAAAGCCCTGATTAGCGGTCCCTCCTCGGATTTCTCTTCGCTTCACCGTGGGTGACCAAGCCATGGCTATTGAGGCGGGGAGCCTCAATAATGCGGGCACCCACCGTGGAGAGTCAGAATACAACACCTACCAACCAACTTAAACGAAGCAAAAGGGGTATCTAGCGATCGTAGCAGATGGCCTTCTGTAGTTTCTGCCTATACCAATGGAACAAAGGCTTGACTGTATGTGTATTACAATCCCTATTATTGGTCGGTCTCACTTCAAGTCAAGCCCTAGATACTCCACAGTAAAATACTACTCCTATAAAAATGTCTGGGGTGTCATATGTATGGGTGGCGGTTGAAACGAACAGTGGACGTATGTTAGCGGAGCTATCTTGACGTGGCATTTTTGTGAGACACATAGGCCGTGGGGAATGGATAGCATAATGACGCCAAAATAAGATACATTTTGCTAAGATTCATCCGTCATCGTCAGATAGAATAACTAAACTATGTACAATTTAGTTATTCTATTTTGATCCATAATTGGCAAAGACAGTAATATTATTATTCAAAAAATAATAGCTTAGTTATTTTAATCGAGTAAGATAACTCTCTCAGATTGTTTGGCACTTGCTCTCCAACTGATTAAAGTTTATCCCCGGTATTTGTTATTGTTCGGTAATCAGTTGTAATCTTAACCATTAACTTTGTCTGATTGGAAAGCTGGTGAGAATATAATTATGTGATCAGGCAAATTAAAAAAAAAAGGTAAAGGTAATTGTGTGGTCGTGGGTTCGAGCCCAGGTAGGCCCTTTACTTTGTGTAAATTATTTCTTCACCACTGCTCTCAAAACGGTGAAGGAAAACATCGTGAGGAAACCGGCATGTCCTAGAACCAAAAATTCGAAGACATGTGACATCCACCAACCCGCAATGGGCCCGCGTGGTGGATTACGGCCCATTCCCTCTCACAGAGAGGAGGCCTGTGTCCCAGCAGTGGGAACATTAATAGGCTGATGATGATGATGATGATGTCCAATAATTTATTTAAAATTAAATTATATACACTTTAACTAAAGGGTTTTTCAATAAGGGCGATTAGATGTTGAAATGAAATAAAACAGCTGTGTGTAAGGTATTAACAAAGTTCTTTTTTTATTTGAAAGGCCCACTTGTGCTATTAAGTGTGGAATATGACATCGTTCAAATGCCCACCTCGGCTATTTACAGTGGCACGGATCCGACTGGCCCAATTTTCACTGACTCTTCTGCATAGATCCGGCTTTGTATCGACATATATGACGCCACATACATTACATACTAAAAATATCAAAATCCTGCATCGCGCAGGCAAAGTCTTCGGCGCGATTTGAACATACAACAGTTCAACAACTACCTTCGAGTTATTGCCCGGACCAGACACTACACCTGTTTTTCCTTCTTTTCAATGGAGGTTGCGGGAATTTAGACCCTGTTCCGCATACATTACATTTGAATCTCCAATAATTGTTATCGCTATTATCACTTTGTCTAAAGCCTCTTGACCTTTGCTACACAAAAATGTCATCCGTACGTCGCTTTCTCTTCAAACGCGGTTTCAGAAACCAATTGCAAAATGTCGCGGTCTTCTAGCGTGAAAGTTGTTTTGGCGATAGACTTGTAACTATCGGCGGCCATTGCTATAATGTCATCGTAAAGAGTGTTGCTCTTTGTAATATTATTGTAGTTTAGTGTTAGTGCCGAATATTTTTGTGCAAAATGGTAGTGGAGGCTACTGTTTTGCGGGACTGGGAATATTATGTTATTGCTTGAAACGCGTTTTTACCCGACTACGGCGAAGCATAAGGGAGGGTTATGTTTTTGACCGGTATGTCTGTGTGTATGTATGTTCATCTGTTCCCTTATAACTTCTAAAATACTTATCATAATTTGACAAATGAGGTGTCGTTGGAAGCGTCGTTTGTCCGCCGGTAAATTTACAGGAATATTTTCTTGTTTCATACTTTTTAAAGCGTGATTTTTTAGTAGTCACGTTTTAGTTTTCAATACTAATATTATAAAGAGGAAAGATTTGTATTTTTGTATGTAACGAATAAACATAAAAACTACTGGACCGATTTCAAAAAATCTTTCACCGTTGGGAAGCTACTGTACTATCCTACTTTTTATCCCTGTATTCCCACGGGAACGGGCACTACGCGGGTGAAACCGCGAGGCGTCCGCTAGTTTAGACTAACAAGAGAAAAACCGGCCAAGTGCGTGGCGGACTTCGGACATTAAAGGGTTCCGTACCTGTCTGTTCGATCAATATATAAATTAAGCCCGAGGCACTCTCTCAGAGAGAAATTTAAGGAGATTAATGTAATGACTGTGCCCTCTCAGTATATTTATGAAAATCTTTTATATGCTCATAAAAATATAAAATTGTTTAAAAAATACAGTGATATCCATAACATAAATACTAGGAACAAACACAAATTTGTAGTACCTACAACAAGGCTCAAGAAGATAGGTGGCTCGTTTAGATGTCAATGTGTACGCTTTTATAATAAGCTTCCAAGCCACGTACAAGATCTAAGTCTTAATAAATTCAAATCATTCATTAAACGTAAGTTGTGTCAGAAAGCGTTTTATACTATTAAAGATTACGTTGAGGACAAAAAGGCTTGGGATTGAGCTGCTCCAATTAATTTTGATTTTTTTATATTTTGCACCGTGAATTTTGTTTTTAATTTTGATATTTTTTTTTGTTTTCTTGCAATGACAAGAATATTTACTTTTTAAAGTATTATATTTTTTATTTTTTTATTATTGTGAATGTGAAGACTATGTGGATTTTTGTTTTTTATTATAACTTAGTTAGTTTTTACTCATGGTCTGGCAGTTTGAGTAGTTTATGCGGCCTACCCGAATGTCCTTTCTTTGGTATTGTTCGTCGAATCGTTGAGCTCCGTAAATTCTGAGTTGAGCTGCTCGGTTATTGACAAATGCGTGCACTGACTGGACAGGTCCACTCAATCTGGCTGGTTCTTTCCTCAAAAGACCATTTCAGACATATGTCTACATGGTCTTCACATGATATAACCAAGTTTTTGTCAAGACTTTAAAAGAGACTGTGACCTCTGAGTTTGTTTCGGCCTTTCTTCTCAGAGTAGTCAGATAGGAAACGCCGACCTCATCTAGTTTTAAAAAATATGATCGACATGTAAAAGTGTTTGTACAAACCAACTTACAGAAATAAAATCATTTATCATTTATCATTTACCAAAGAAAAATCATACTTTTCATTATATGGGTATTTGTTACTAAAATATATGTAATAATAAACATTATCACCAAATTTCAAGTTCATAGGTCAATGGGAAGTTAAAAAGATCTTCGGAACAAAATTGTATGACAGGCGAAGGACAGACAGACAGACACGTGAGTGACAGAAATAGCAATAGAGTGGCTCCATTTGGTCCCTTCGGGTACGGAACCCTAAAAAATAAGGCAGAGGTGTATTTGTACTAACCTATACTTTGCTAGTAAAGTTTAATTTACCCTGATCAGCAAGAGTAGCCAATAGAAGATTGCTCACTGCTACAAAGACCAATTTACAGAAATTACATTTAGAAACTCCAAAATGTATTATGGCATTTCTAAATGATACCTAAATATTATGGTCATTAGTTTGATCACAAACTCGATAAGGATTAACTTGTATCGTTATCATTTTCCTCTAAGAGATGAATTTAAGAGGCAATTTATTATTGTCGAGCCGAAAAGTAGGTAACGATATTATTTGAACTTGGGTCCCGGAAAAGATACGGCTACTTTGCGGCAGACCCAGGCGAAGATGGCGGGACAAACTTGACCTCTACAGACAGTACTAGTCCATTTTTGAACAAAACCTTTTTTTGCCAGAGTTGCAGGTTCAACAACTTTGCACACGAGGCTGTCAACATAAGATACAACATAAATATAACATATCTGTGTAAGTATGTTGTTATATAGAACGCCTTAAGGGCTCCAAGGGCTAGGAAGGTGTTTATCTATGTATGCAGGAGCAGTGGTGGGCCAGTGGTATTGGCTGCGACAACAACGACAACAACAGTTTATTATATCCAGTGTTTACAATGTTACTGGAAACTATGTTTACAGCCTTAACTACTGAGACCAGAAACATGAATAATCGGCCAAGTGCGAGTTGGACTCGTGCACGAAGGGTTCCGTACCATTATCGCAAAAAAACGGCAAAATAATCACGTTTGTTGTATGGGAGCCCCACCCTCTTTTTTTTAGTAATTTGTTGTTATGGCGGCAACAGTAATACACCTGTGAAAATTTCAACTGTCTAGCTATCACGGTTCATGAGATACAGCCTTGTGACAGACAGACAGACGGACAGTAGAGTCTTAGTAATAGGGTCCCGGTTTTACCCTTTGGGTACGGAACCCCAAAAAATGGTGGTACGCCTACCATGTTGCACAATTTTATTTTACCTACAATGAATGACTGAAAGTTCCCAAGTATCTGGGTTCTGTAGTACTATTCTCTAAGGATTAGCTTTGAGCGCAGCGCTGCGCCAGCGACGAAACTGGTACGAAACTTAGTTTCGTCGCAGGCGCAGCGCTGCACTCAAGGCTGTATCCTTAGAGAAAAGCACTAATGGAGGTAAAGTGGGTGGCTACATGCAAAATATATATTTACAAACAGTGGCCAGCACTAAAAAAGATAGTGATAAAAACTCCTAAATAAAATGCAGGTTCATGCTCGTAAATAATGGTATTAAAATTCCCGTTGAAAATAGAGTTCCATAAGCTCAAAATCACTCGCATATAAAAACACAACTTTAATCCAAATAAACACAGAAAAAATATATCTGAAAACATTCGCTGAAAAGCCATACAGGAATTATGATCATAATATTTTTTTCAGCATTCAAAAACATGTGTTAAATTCAATCTTTTCTCGGAAATGACCTACTTTTTGGTTGTGAATGGGTAGATTTTTTTGCTTTTCTGTTGGGTCTGAATTTGTTGGATTTCGGCTCGTCTTGAATATTTCGGTGCTGTAAATGCAACTGCTATTTTTGATGTGAAAAAAAAAACGAGAAAAGCTGATTTAATTCTCCGATGCTGTAAATAGGCTGTTGTAACTTTGACTTTAGATTATTTTTTTTTGACAGTATACTTCAAAATCACACTCCACCACCCTAAGCTCAAAACATATATATTATACATTCAAATGAGCGATAACGGTTGTTTGATGTACAAAACAAGGGCGTCAGTCGATGGCCCAGGGGGGAAGGGGGGGAATCATATATGGAGGATGGGAAAACTATGAATTTAAGTACAGTCGAAAGCACATGAAGCTTTACAGATGCTGCAAGTTATACCCCTGCGGCAAAAGTACGGTACAAAGTTGAATGTCCACAAGCTCTTGGCTATACATTAAAATTAAATAAAACTTGTAAACAAAGCTATTATAATATTTATATGAAAAATTGAATAAAAATAATTTGGAGGCAATCAATAGGCCATTGACAATTACAAAATATAATATTTTATAATATTTTCAAAATAAAGTTTGATCGGTCAAGCAAGTCAAGTGAATGCACTTAGACTTTGAGTTCTTAGCATTTGGCTATATGTATATGCCATGTATATCATATATACATATCTTGAAACTTTTAAATGGGACTAATTTGGGAACATACCCTTTCAAATAAGAAAACAATTTTCAAAATGGGTCCACAATTGACGGAGAAGTATAAAAAAAAACAAACATAAATTCGAGCATAGAAACTCCTCCTTTTTGGAAAGTCGGTTAAAAAGTGCTGACTCGCAGCCTAATTATTTGAATAAATGAGTTTGATAAATACATAAAGAACACATAGGTAAAAGAATGAAAGAAAACAAAGAAAAATCGGTACGAAAGAAAAGAAAGAAAAGAAAGAAAAGAAAGAAAAGAAAGAAAAGAAAGAAAAGAAAGAAAAGAAAGAAAAGAAAGAAAAGAAAGAAAAGAAAGAAAAGAAAGAAAAGAAAGAAAAGAAAGAAAAGAAAGAAAAGAAAGAAAAGAAAGAAAAGAAAGAAAAGAAAGAAAAGAAAGAAAAGACTGAAAAGACAGATATCAAAGAAAAGAAAGGAAATAAGCATTCACTCCAGCATTTAAGATTTTATAGCAATATTACATTAGGTACTTAACGGGCTATTAAAAGTACAGCAACCTGGGGGGTGACCATAAGCTCTTAGAGTAAGGTTATTTTGTGTGTGTGTAAGGGACAGATGTATTTGACGTTTATACATCTGTCACTTACTCGATCTCAAAATAACCTTACTCTAAGAGCTTATGGTCACCCCGCTGTGCAACTTTCGTTAGGTACTCTGAAAATACAAAGTTATCGTGTAACAAGTCGTATACCCGATGCGACTCCATAGCTTCGAAAAAATTAAGCGGACGAATTTCACGATTTCAAAAATCTTTCCTTAGTGCTCTCGTCGTGTTAGTCAGACTCTTTTTTCAAAATTGCCTGCTTCTGGACGCAGCGATTTAGCCTATTATTTGTATGTCAGTGAATAAATAGGATAAGCTACCACCCCGGCTTCTCAAGAGACAAAGGTTTTTGTATTTAACAAAAACCTTCCTCGTCCCGGTGCGTGGTTTGGAAGAAGTTAGCGGATAAACAGAAATAACATCGGCAGTCTCGGACATCGATTTAGTTTTATACAATAGTATATAAAAATAAAAATAAACAATTATCAAAAATACGCCAAAACGTACCAAAGATTTTCTTAAGCCATGCGAAATTTAAAAATCTAAACCAGCGTCGAAAATCGGCGTCTCAACATAACTCTTTCCCTTAAACCACGCAGTTTCCGGCATTACCTTCAACATTTAAGATTTCATACCGATATTACATTACATTACTTAACGGGCTATTACGGCTGGCAGAAAGCCATGGGCAGCCACGCGTTGCCAGCTCGCCTGCGGATCGGCAACAGTGCCAACACACCTGTGCCTTTGATTATCATCAGATCTTGAGACATTTGCAGATAAGTGGTTGAGATTATGTGGGTTTAATAGGTTTATAGTTTCTTTTTTTTATTCGGTTTGCTCTTGACTCTAGTCTAGGTCAGAGACAAAGCCGACGATGAAGTGAGCTTACCCAGAAGAAGCCTGTTCACTCTAACTTTGAAGATATTCGGGTTGTATGCGTTCGGAAACACAGACGCCAGCAGTGATTTCCACTCTTTTGCTGTGAAGGTTGTTTGGAAGCCCTTGGTGTCAATTGGTGGAATGGCAACTAGGTGAGAATGGTAACTTGCAGTGCGTCTAGATGTCCGATAGTAGAAGGGAGCCGGTGGGATGAGGTCGTGCAGTTCATGAGCACACTCGCCAAAGTACAGTCTGTAGAAGACCGACAAGCATGGCGATGAGCCAAGCTGCGAAGCTTGATTATTGATTGTCATCATCATTTTAGCCAAGAGACGTCAACTGCTGGACATAGTCCTTTCCAAACTTCATCTTTATAGTTTGGCCGGTCCTATGTCTCGTATCCAGCAGCCACCCGCGGCCAATTTATAGTACTGGTAAGAAATTTGTAATTTATGACATGTCCTAAAAATAATCAACACACCAAAAAGTAACTGCCACACTTGCTTGCAGATATCGTAAAAACTACTTTCATATTTGAGGAGTCATAAAAATATCTTGCTCATACTCGGTAAAAGTCGGTCAGTTCTTTCGGCGTGGTTGGAAGCAAAGTTGACAACCTGTGCCCCTATTTCAGCGATGTCAATGATCGAAATGCCAATAAGCATGGTTGCTGTTGCAAGGCTGATATGCTGATGATGATGAACTCAAATACGGGCGGTATTTGAGTTCATCATCATCATCAGCCTTTTAAAGTTCCCACTGCTGGGACACAGGCCTCATCTCTATGAGAGAAGAAATGTGCCAAAATCCACCACTCGGGCCCAGTGCGGGTTGGTGGATGTCACATGTCTTCGAATTTTTGGTTCTAGGACATGCCGGTTTCCTTACGATAGTTATCTTCACCGTTTTTAGTACAGTGGTGATGCAATAATTTACACAAAGTAAAGCGCCTGCCTGGGTTCGAACCCACGACCTACCTTGGGCATAGTGCGGTGGGATTTTACAAATAAATAACGTGCACATTATAGAACTTTTGAGCCTTACAAAGCCCTCTTTTGAGACTTATAAAACAATAGTAAGCACAGATCATCACCAGTCTGCTCATTACCCGCTACTTTCATAGCCCCGATCCCACTATGTCCACAGCCTAACCACCTCGAGGCAAATTGGAAACAGTACAAACTGATTGGTTTTCAAGGTTAAACATTGCTATTGCCAAGCCTGACCTGCTCTTGATGTTAATCTGTGACGTCACAATCAACGGTCACTCACTAGCTGGGAATGTCTGATGACTGATTAAGCAATAGGATAGCAGAGTCTGCACAATTTGGATAGGCAGTTTCTCGAGATGAAATACTGAAATTTACCAAAGGCTTTAATTTTAATTCAATATGAGCATAATGACTTATTTGATGAAGTTCTGCATTCATATCGACCTTACCTTATTAGCGATATTCTTAAGAAAGGTCAGGTAAAAATAAATTAATACATGAACGAAAATAAAGAAAAAATGAAGTATTTGTGGAGGCATATCTTCTATAGTTTTTGTCTAGTCCCGTGGGAAAAGGCTTGATATGAGTATGTATCTACCTATGACTCAAATTAAAAATTTCAGGCAATTTTGTATTTATACGAGTGTGCAAATCTCGTTTAATCACTAGCAAAGAGACGAATGACACACTTTTCACAGTCTCTTAAAACTGCAGAAGTTAATTACGAACATTAGTAACACTAAACCAATGTAACTCAAAAGTAAAATTATATTCTTTATCTATATTATCGTACTCATCTAGAAACACTGATTCGCCGATACCACACCTCGTAAGATGATTAAAACAAATCCCTCTAACAAGCATTAGAGACCACGGCAAATTGCCACTATTGCAGAGGCGACCTTGACTCTGCACAGCACACACTCGAAGAGTGCCCTGCGTGGGCCTGGCTCAGATCTTGCGATCTCGATCACCCGATCCTGGCGACCAAGAACTACCGGTCTTAGTCACCAGGATCGGGTGAGACCTGTCTGTGGCAGCAGTTATGAGGGTCATGCTGGCAGAGACAGAAAACTGGAGGGAAGTGGCCTCCTTCAGTGAGACCCCTAGCCCTTTTCATCACCGGACAACAAGACGTACGGCAATGCGCCACCGGTACATGGTGGACATCCCATCCATACGTACAAAGCGTTTTGCGAATACTTTCATTGTATGCACAGCTAAGGAGTAGAATTCCCTACCGGAGTCTTTGTTTCCTGATAGCTACAACCTTGGGGTCTTTAAGTCTAGAGTCGTCGACCACATCATCACTTACCATCAGGCGAGATAGTGGTCAAACGCGAGCCTATCGATAAATAAAAAATAAATAAAAAAATGGTACAGATGGTACAGAAGGAGGCTGCCAAGTGAGATTGTGAGAGGGCCGATCCCACTCGAAGAAGAAGGCATCGTTGGGGCAACTGCCTCGATGCCTAAAACGCTAAAACCCCGTCTGCACCATAGGTAGGTGGGTCTCCGGGGTCATTGGTCAGATTAGGGACTCTGTTCTCCCACCAAGTGACTCTAGGAAAGACGGTACCACAGTGATCAGATGCTGTCGTGCACAGCGAGGCTCAGGGGAGGTGTTTTATTAATCTCTCTAGGGATGTGCCCTAACAGGCCGCGCTGATGATGATCACCAGGGAGGTCTCAGTAAGGTAAAATCCCACACTCTCTGGTCTTTTCCCTAAAATTCCAGGCGCCTTTTGAAGGTATCACCCCGTAAAAAAAAAGTAGGTACTCTCAGCCTAGGTTCAAACATTGCCAATTGGCAAACTAAACTTCTCGCTAATATTCTAAACGTTCACTCAACTCAGTTTGTTTTTGTTGTTTGTTAGCTCGCCCTTTCACGACTGAACGCCTCGAGCGTAATTTGGCACACGCATTACACTCAGACCATTTTATATGATTGATTGTGACATAATGCTAAATATATGCAAACCCGAGTTGGTTATTTGATTGTTGATTCTTAGAACTAAATTGTTGGTCATACCACCCATGGAGTTTCTTTTGTCTATTATTTCTGGTTAAATAATAACAGCAGCGCGGGCCGATCTTCAAGATAGCAAAGGCGGCCGAGATTGATCCGAGGATGGGTGACCATCTTTACATACCGAGATAGTCTTGACATGACAATCCAATGCCAGGCAAACTGACACCAGTCTTTTCAGAGGCGTATCGTATTACCCAGTTACTGACAAGAGCTATGGAGAGAGCTATGCTCGGAGTTTCCTTGCGTGATTGAATCAGAAATGAAGACATCCGCAAAAGAATTAGGGTTACCGACATAGTCCGAAGAATTGCCAAAATTAAGTGGCAGAGAGCAGGGCACATTGCTCACAGATCGGATGGCGGTTGGGACCGAAAAGTTCTGGAGTGGGCACCGCGTACCAGAAGACGGAGCGTTGGAAGACTTTCTTCTAGGTGGAGCGACGACCTGGTCAAGGCTGCGGGCGGACGCCTCGGTGAATGAATCTTTAAGTCAAGAGTGAATAGGTTACTTTTAGGCAAGCGTGCTTCACCATCGACCACATCATCACATAACATCAGGCGAAATAGTGGTCAAACGCGAGCCTACCACAAATAAAAAAATACTGGTGCTAAATTGAATCCAGTTAGTCTGAAAGCTGGCCCAAACATAGCTGTAAAAAGGCTCGGCAGATTTTTATTCTGCAAAGGAAACTGTTCAGATAAGATATCTTTGGAATGAGCAATTCAATTCAGTTTTCTTTTTATTTGTTGATTTTGAAAGTGTCTGGGTATTAAAATGAATTGTCTCTGACATTGGGGTCTAGACAGAGTCACATTGTATCAATAATAACGTTTGTTAAAAGTCAAAAATATTTTTGGATTATTTACACGACATATTGGTAGCGCTTGCCAATCAATTTTAATTGAATTTTTTGACAATGTTTATCGCAATTTTTCTGAAAAACATTTGGCGATAGTTTTTGTTCTTAATACACAAGCCCCATATAACCGAGAATTCGAGCTGCAAGTGTTTATTTCAATAAAGCATTTACATAATTATACTTTTGAACTGTCAAAGAGTCCGCATATCAGAGATGATCTCTACGGAGTAGAACATTACAGAATAAAAACGAACATCAAATATACAAAGAAGACTAAAACGGACAATCTCTTTGTTCACTACCAAAGTCCTTAGCAAAAGCTCCTGAATGTATAAATAGAAGAAGTTTCTTACCGAGGGACCACGTGGTGTTAGCCTTGACAACACTCGGGAATTCTCAGCGAGAACTACGCTGGAGTCGGCTCCACATGATCAGTGTTCCGTACATTGCACATCAAAGTTGGGCCAGCGATAATTAAACCTTTTGAGAGGTGGCACGGCTAGAATGTCTGAGATGAAGTTTGGTCTAAGTTTAAAGGTGTAATTTTGTTGGCAGTTGAAGTGTTGAATATTCGCTCTTGTTTATGTAAATCTCTGAACTGATTAGTAGATTCTTAATTCAAATACTTTACAGATTTTTTTTATAAATAAATCACATAATAGTCTAGTCTATGAATTATATATGAATTATATATGTTTATAAGAAAATATAACAGTTCCCCAATTATTGTGTTAAGTGTGCTGGAAAATAAATATCTAAATGTAAAGTTACTGAATAATAATTTAGAACTGATATGTAAAAATAATGAAAACTGCTACTTCTTACGTACTCATAGCAATACTTGTCATAAACTGAACGTTCTGATTGACACAATTGATTATAAAAACAAATATCTTAACTTCAGCAAAGAACCAACAGTTCTGTCGAGATGCTCCGATTTGCCCACATATTATGTTACTACAAACCTAGACACGAAGCCTACTTACCGATCAACAAGATCGTATAACTGTAAAAGCACCCCGAACAATACCTTTTTTCGCAGGTACTAGTAATGCTTTACCTAAACCTAAAATGCTCTATGATCAACGTCGATCATTAAAAAAAGTGTATTATAATGAGATAAGTAAGGTAGAAGACGTAAATTCCATTGACGTAACTAATATTAATAATTGTCGCTCATTAAATATTCTTCACCAAAATATTGCGGGTTTAAGAAGTAAAAAAGAACTACTAGAAATTGCGATCGATACGTTTCTAAATAAAGGGTTGATTATTGATGTGGTATGCTTGACGGAGACTTTTATTAAAGCGGGTGAGGAGAGCAGCGTTGCCTTAAATGACTATAAATTAGGAGACTGGTACTCAAGAAAGAATAAAAAGCGAGGCGGTGTTTGTATATTCTGCATAAATCACATTGAGTACAAAATACTGACGCAATTGAAGAAATATGCATCTGAAAATGATTTTGAGTGTTGTGGAGTTGAACTCTTACAATATAACACTATAATAATAGCCTTATATCGTACGCCAAGCTCAAACCCCTTCGTTTTCCTACGTAATTTAGAAATAATGTTATGCAACCTTCGAAATAAATCAAAAAAAAAATTAGTGATAGTAGGTGATCTTAACATTGATATTTTGGGGGGAAAAATCGATAGAAACAAAAAATGCACAGACGAATTAACTAGGATTGTAAATAATTTTGGTTTAACATTACATATAAAACAACCAACAAGAAGAAATTCATGTCTAGACCAAATAATAAGTAACTGTAAGGATGCAATGTGTGAGGTTATACCACTGGGACTGTCAGATCACGAAACGGCTCAGATGATATCCATATCAATAGACAATAAAGTTCCACCTCTACGCTTTCGTACAATTTATAAGCGTGATTTTAGCGCCGAAAATAAAGAAAAGTTCTTTAGCTGCATATCAAATTTGAAATGGACTGATATATTTTCTAATCAGGAAGCTAACAATGCGTTTAATCTGTTTCACGATTTACTTGTCATGTTCTTTGATTTGTGTTTCCCTAAAATCGAGATCAAAATCAACCTAGTGAAAAAATATACGAAATGGATTACCAAAGGTATTAAAAAATCAGCTAAAACTAAAAGGGACTTGCGTTTTAAATACTATTTCTCATCTGATAAAGGCAATAAATTAAAATACTTAAACTATAATAAATTACTTAAAAAATGTATACAGAAAGCACAAAAAATTCATAATACAAACTACATATCTAGGGCTAAAAATAAATGCAAGGCAACATGGGACTTAATAAAATATAATTCCAATAATAATAATCAAATTCAGGAATCATACATTAAGGAGATAGAAACTGAAACCGGACCATTAACAAGCCCCACGGACATTGCCAATTATATAAATGACTATTATATTAATTTGACGAACAACAATTTTGACATTAATACTAATAATTATGACATTGATCCTATTGATTCTAGTATGTTTTTAATGCCCACCAATGATGACGAAATACAAAAAGTAATTAAATCTCTCAGGGATACAAATTCAACAGGTTATGATCAAATACCTACAGGGATTATAAAATACATAGGCCCTATCATTACTCCGGTACTAGTACATTTATTAGACTTATCATTATTCACGGGAGTGTTTCCTGAGAAATTAAAAATGACAGCTATTAAACCAATACACAAAAAAGGAAATAGAAAACTTGTTGATAATTACAGACCGATAGCCTTGTTGCCTATTTTAGCAAAAATTTACGAAAAGGTCATGCATGCGCGATTAATAAATTTTATCGATAAGTTCCAAATTTTGAATCGAGATCAACATGGATTCCAAAAAAGAAAATCGACAACCACAGCGGCATTTAACTTAATTAACCTAGTTACCAAAAATATTGACCAGAAAATTCCGACTACTGTTGTATTTTTTGACATGTCAAAAGCCTTTGACTTTGTATCGCACGAGCTACTCCTAAAAAAATGTGATAAATATGGAATACGCGGTAAAGCAAATGCATGGTTAAAAAGTTACCTTACAAACAGATCGCAAGTTGTAGAAATTACTGTGGATAAACCAAATCAAAATGGTGAACAGAAATATAAATCCAAATTAGGTTACAATGGCACAGGCGTTCCACAGGGCAGTATTTTGGGGCCCCCACTCTTTTTGCTATATATCAATGACCTGACAAAAGTAACTGACCATCCCTGCATACTCTTTGCAGATGATGTCTCCGTAATTATCCCTAAAACTAAAGAAAACTATAATGAAGAAATAAATAGTACCGTAGACAAAATAATAACTTGGATGGAAAAGAATAACCTTAAACCTAACATAGATAAAACCAAATATGTACAATTTCAAAACAAAAACTGGACTAAAATGGATTTAAACATAACTTATAAAGGTAAACAAATACAACAATCAGATAGTATTACTTTTCTTGGGATAGTTCTAGATGAGAGGTGTTCTTGGATTAACCATATTGATATGATATGTGGAAAACTCAGTAAGTTTGCTTATGCTCTATGGCGTTTATCTAATCTTACAAGTAGACAAGCCACATTGCAGGCTTATCATGCATATGTTGGTTCAATACTGCGCTATGGTATACTGGTATGGGGGAACTCGGTGCATCTCGGAAGAGCTTTCATCGCACAAAAGCGGTGTATACGTGCGATTTGTAATGTAGACCCACTCACATCCTGTAAACCGCTGTTTAGAAAACTTAGACTACTTACATTAACTGGTATTTATATTGAGGAAGTATGTAAATTTACCAAATCTCACCCTGAAATGTTTGAAAAATTGGGAGATAAATGTAACTTTAAAACCAGATATCCTAATAGATTAATAAATCCTACAAGAATAAAAACGGAACTATATAGGCGAAGTTGTTATCCTATGTGTATTCAGATCTATAACAAGATTCCTAACCAAATTAAAGAACTTCCAATGGTCCGCTTCAAAAGGGCTTTACGCAGGTGGTTAATTGAGCATCCCTTCTATAATATAAAAGAATTTCTTGATTATAAATTAAATTAATGTTCGAATTCTACCTATACCAAAAATTTGCATGTCATTATGTTATGATTGAATATGTTAAGCTACTAATACTACCATTGTAAGAACTTTTGTAACCATATTTATCTGCAAATAAATCTTTGACTTTGACTTTGACTTTGACTAGGAACCTAGAAATACTTTATTGTTTTTGATAAATAAAAGAGGTAGGTTTAACACTAAATTTTTAAACTAGAATATTTAAATGAGTGTGCGATGATTTAATCACCAAATTATAATTTAGGCAATTAATGATACGAAGGGGCAAACTCTAGTTAGACAAAATATCTGAATATGTAACAAATATATAGACTACTGATACAAGCTTCTATGTTCGAAGTAATGAGAAAAACTTACTTTTTTAGGACCTACACCGCGATACTAAAGTATGGGCATGATGCCCTACCCAAATTTTGAAATGTGTCTTTTCTCAACCTCTTGACGAGTAACATTTAAACCAAACTCATCACAGCAGATAACGCGTGCTTGGCAATTCGTCACATTAATTCTCCGATAATTTTGAGCTGGGAAACTGAGGGTAAGACACACCAGCCTAGCGAGCATGGGCGTACCCAAGACATTTGTGACAAGACATGATAAATTATGTCATGTCTTACAATTTGTCTTAAATGCTAGCACGGGTCAAACATGTGACATATTTTAAAGGCGCAACATGCCTTTCTTGTTGCTGCCCGGCGAGCACGGCCTACTGTGACATGGCTTGAGTCACACATTTCATCGCAGTTTGGGCGATAACGCCATTTTGTCCTAAATAATAGCACCGGCGGCGTGAGAAAAATTCCTGACGTTTGTTTGGGATTCATCGGGTCTTAATTGCTAATACGGTCGCACCCATTTTGTCACAAATGTCACATTTTGATAGATGATTTAGAAAAATTTATCACTTTCGTTCGGAGGTGGTGATAAAATTTTACAGTTGAAAATAAATATAATTGCCTTCTAATACTGTACCAAATGGCAATAAATTCATTTTGTGTGTATGGTGATCAATGTTTATCAATTAATTGAAATTTTACAGGATTATTAATTAATTGTATATTATTACTTTTTCATAATTGTAATTTTTTTATATTTTGATTATTATTTTATTTTATTATTATTTTCTTTTATACCATATTCTTCTTACTTTCTACATTTTTAAATGTTTCTTAAATAAAATCCCCAAAAAACATTTAAAATATAAAAAATAGGGGCCTACCGGTATTGGTCCAAGCTATTATATTTTTTTAGTAAATCTTTCTTACAAACACTTAATATGTTATCAAACAAACAAAGAAAAATAAAGTGTGCATAAGTCTATGCTCGTGGGTCAAATATTAATTTATTCCCAACAAAATTAAAAAGTTGTTTGGCTGTATGAACGGCATACTTTTTTATGTATTATTTTATTTGGTCGTCTATTCAAATTATGTCGCACTATGAAGTCAACAACAAGAAAAGCAAGTCGCGACTGCATACAATCTCACATGGTTGTCCCGTGCTAGCATTTAAGACAAATTGTAAGACATGACATATTCTATCATAACTTGTCATGACCGTAGTTCAAGTCGAAAACCAAGCAATGTAAAAAAATAAAAACTCATAATTCATGTTGGGATGCTGCTAACATGGGGGTAGCAAAGGGGGGGGCTAAATTTTGGTTATTTTTTGCCTAGGACATACCGTTTTCGAGATATCATTTTAGAAATATAGAGCGTTTTATGCAAAATAAAATAAGATACGGAGGCCCATAATTCGGAAACAGTGCGTCGTAGGGCTATGCTTCTCAGAACATAAATGGTTTTTATGGCCAAGGTTAAACCGAAACTGCAATTAAATTGGAAAATTTCCGAAAAAGAAAAAAAATAACGTCAAGAAGTTATGCCACAAGTCAAGAAAATATCTCACGCCGCCGTGCTAGCATTTAAGACAAAATGAGTTTATCGCCCAAACTGTGATTAAAAGTGTGACTTAAGCGATGTCACAGTAGGCCATGCTCGCCGGGCTGCATGTAACATAAAACGTTCACTACCTCGAAAGTAGTGACAAGTCAGGTTATATCAAGGATTAATTCATAAATAATATTTTTTAAAACACTTTATCTTTTTTAAACAAGCCTTTAAACTTATGTACCATGCATTATAATCCAAAACAAACGTGTAGAACTGCAAAACTTCAGCTCAATAGGTTGTCGATAACTGTTTTAAAATTCAGTTGCAAGATTTGACCCATACATTCTAACTAACCAACTAATTAATAAGATAAGATATATATCATCATCAGCCTATTAATTTTCCCATTGCTGGGACACATGCCTCCTCTCTGTGAGAGGGAATGGGCCGTAATCCACCACGCGGGCCCAGTGCCAAGCATGTCACTTGTCTTCGAAATTTTGGTTCTAGGACATGCCGGTATCCTCACGATGTTTTCCTTCACCGTTTTGAGAGCAGTGGTAATGAAATAATTTACACAATGGAAAGAGCCTGCCAGGGCTCGAATCCACTGGGCCACTACTGCTCTCAAGATATATATAAGCCTGTAAAAACGTTTTGTCCGCTTCGAAAGAGAACCCCGAAACTAAACTCGAAGACAAACTAAAACCATTTCGTACTATGAGAGAAAGTTATCGCCATAAAGATATTAAATGTCTCCCGATGTCCATTTCTTTTGTGAGACGAAAACAATTTGGTCTCGCATTACTTTTGTGGGACATGTCATTTGTTAAGATGTAGCGTTAATGGTGTGTACGGTGTGACATTTGAGTTGTTACATAGTGTTTTTCTATTTTTTTTTGGCTTTGTTTTTCAGACTGTCTTTTTAGGGTTCCGTACCCGTATGGAGTCCTATTGCTGTCACTCACGTGTCCTTCTGTCTGTCTGTCTGTCATCTGTCTCACAATTTTGTTTCGAAGATTCTTTTGACATCTCATTGATCTAACTGGAACTTTACTTTAAATTACGTATTACAAATACCAATATATTGATAAATCAGTGCAAATCAAGTGCGAAGTCCGACACGCACTTGGCCGGTTATTTTGAATTCACGATATTAATGATAGGAATGAAAGGCAACTAACGAAAGGTATTTACAAGGCAGACGTGAATAGAAACGCCGGGAGGGTATGCTCTAGAAAGACATCCATAAACCTTATTAGTGATGTTCTTCAGAAAGGCCAGGTGCGCAGTACTCACAACCGGCGTGTGTGTATGACTAGATGTATGAAAGTGAGTGAAGCAAAAGAAGTATGTAAGGATCGTAGCAGGTGACGTTCTGTAGTTTCTGCGTGCCCCCACGGTAAAAAGGCGTGGGTTTATCCGGTTTATGTATGTATTAATGATAGGCTCTCTTCTGATCACTATCACGTATACCTGATAGTAAGCGATGTGGTCGACGGTCAAGCACGCTTGCCTAGAAGTAACCTATTCACTCCTTAAGTAATATGTATGTTTCTGTAATGTCTTGGGGTTATTTCATAGTTGTGTAGTGAATTGACAGACAGTCGGAAATATAAGTTGTTTTCCATTGAATGCTTCAATGATTTGTAAAGAACCTATATTAAGTTCATATATAGCTATAGTTTGTTTCCTGCTTATGTAACCTTCAAATATCTCAAGCTGTTTCTGTCATAAAATAAAATGCCTGAATCTCAAAAGAGATAAGGTCTATTAATCTCTACATAGCCTTCAAGGGTTAGGCCTATGTCCTTCCCCAAAGTCCATTCTTATCCGTTCTTCCATCTATGTACCTATCAAAATGCATAAAAAGTTTTTAGCGGTTACAGCGTGATAATTTAACGAAAAGGCAAAGTTAGATTTCTGACCTTTTTTTTTTACAGAAACTTCTACCATTGGCAAACTGATTCGGAAGCTTGAAAGTTGCAAAATGCTGGTATTCTATAGGATTATATTATATCCGGATCGCTAGCAACTCAGCGTATCAGTATCTACGATCCCCTACTCAATATGCACAGAGTTGACTCCATCTTAACAAAAATACTTTCAAGTTCACCTACCCTGCAGAACCTTCTTTTTATTATTCACACCAAACTCACTGGCGACGCATAAACCGAGGCCCGGGACGACAATAAAAGGTTTACGGCCTCAGTCCAATACGGAGTCGGCAGAATTAGAGGCAAATTGATGTATTGTGTCTTCCAATGTAGGTAAATAAATTGGAAAGAATGCTCGTAATTTAGACGGGTTGGCTAGGAGTTTTAGTGTGTTTGGTAGTTGTAACAGTTGATTTAAAGTGTGGAGGTTTATTATTTATCGTTTGTAAGTAGTAACGCTCTTTGAGAGTCGTAACGGTACTCAGAAGCCAGAAAATCTGCTACCAGGATTGCTTAAAAATATCGTGTTAATACTGATGATTAAGACAACGACAGTTGCAAACGACCTTGAGGGATCAAAACGCGCACTCGTTTCACACCCGCGCGACCCAAAATTCAGTAGTACAGGGGATAGTTGTCAACACCAAAGCGCTGCTGGCATTCCTCGAGGAGCTGGGATTGATCGAGTGAGGAAGACGATCCCACCCGTAAGCAAAATATGCGTTTAAACGTGGAGTTGCGGACACCAGCCCGTCTTAACTTAACTTAACTATGGACAGAAGTGTGCAAAATTACAACATAATCGTCATTCGGGAAGTGGGCAAAACAATGATCATTATCATAGTTATTTTTTAAAATGAATAAAATCCCTTTTAATGTCACCTAAACGTATAGCAAAGAGTCTCTGTTTCAAACGAAGTATCGCGACCAACTTTACATTACAAAAGTCGCATAAAATAAACACAATTCTAATTAAAACAATTCCCTTTGTTGACGTTTTCAATTCAAACGGACTTTAAAACTGCCAATATTTCTCAATTAAAGCTAGCTATAGATATTTTTGAGGTCAACGTAGACGGAGCAGAATATTGAAAGCGGTGCAATATATTGATAAGCTATATTACAATTTGCCTTGTTAGTAGTTGTTGTTTAAGTGCAGAGAGTAATTGTAATAATAATAAATAAATAAATAATAATAAATAATGTGTCAAATCTTGCAACTGAATTTAAAAAAAATTACAAACACGCGTGGTTTGGATAATAAATGCAAGGTCAGTTAAGTGACATTATTCTAAATCCAATATGGCGGACCCCTGAAGATGGCGGACCAATTATTTTTATACACCCCTATGATATGGGTATAAATGAAATGGTTTAGTGAAAATAAGAAAAAACAGGTTTTTAAACGGCTTTTTTTATTTTAAATTTCGAAGCATTATCTTTCTAAGTATGCAATATCTGGGTAATGACATCTCCCAAATCATTCCAGAGGCCAAAGACAAGTGACATTCTATCATCGAAAGCGTGGCGATAGCGATTGTCAAAAAGGCAAAATTGTATGAGATTGACAAGCGATATCGAAAAATCACGTGATCAATCCCTTACATTTGACATCTCGACTATCGCCTTCGCTGACATCGAATGCCACTTGTATAGAGCCTCTGGTATTCTTTTCCTGAGACACCTCACACCAGCTCCTGCAGCAGGCGTCTAGGTCGTCAACTCTTCATGAACCATTTTATCAATGTTTTTAAAGTCGATGTCTTTCGTAGGTACCAATTGTTTGCGTTATGGAGTAATATTTCACTTTGTAGTTTTTTTATTTGAAGTCGGTAGTATTTTTTAAAAAGTTTTTGTTATGTTTCACTTTTAGTTGTACCTACCTAATAGGCAAGTTGTTTAGTAAGGTATACCTATAACGCCATAATAGATTACCCGAATATCATTAAACTTGAACATAACTGGTGAAATGAGAGATCTGCGTACCCCTTAAGAGCGTACTGGCGTGTTGTTATGTTATGAAATGGTATAAACATTAAACAGACATGCGATTGCAGCAATCCTGAGAGATTTGCCGTTATTTATTGAAGAGTTCTGTTGTATATCTTCGAAGTTCTTCATCAGGTCTACACCAAATTAAAATAGGACCAGTTTCGGAACAAATTTTTTCAAACACAAAAAGAGTTTTCAAAATCGACCCACAATTGACGGAGATATCGGTGAAATGAATACAGTCGAACATAGAACCTCCTCTTTTTTGGAAAGTCCGTTAAAACTGCTCGAGCATACCGCTTCTCTATCTACGCTGACCTTTAGAAGTCGTTTTATCAAATTAATCAAAGTTGTTCAAGGACGTTAAAAACAGATGTTGCCAAGTTCAAGACGGGTTAGGAAATTAAATTATTTTTAACTTCAAACTTTAACTTTTAAACAATTTGTTTCGCTGCTCGTTTGGCTCTAGTTTCGGAAGTGGCTTCAAGTTTGGGTGACTTAGTTTATTTTTGAATACTTTACGAACTAAGAAGTTACTGCGAAATGTTTGCCACTGCAAATTACCTACAACTTATATTAAAACAATACTTTTCAAGTTTATCTTGGATATCGCTGACAAAGGTAAAGAAAAATGGTTAACTAATGATAAGCATAAAATATATTACCGTAATTTACGAAATTCAGCTTAATGATCATTACGCATAATGTTATTAGGCATAAATGCTTGGCCGTATTGTGTATTGCCATAAATTCAGTTGATATAATAATAATGATGCATAATCTTATAAAGCACAATGTTATAAACACAAAATGATATTTACACATAATGTTCTTTGGAATAAAACAAACATGTTCGCGGCTCAAGGGTGGCCTAAGGGCCACCCCGCCGCCGCACCTCAAACTAATTATTTTGATTTTTTTTATTTCATTTGACATTTTAAGCTTAGGTAAAACAAATTTCAATCAATTCAAATCAATATATTTTTTTTCGAAATTTTGAAAATTGTTATTACAAATATTTGCATGCTATGTTTAATCTTGGCAAAACATGTCTACTCTTTTAATTATATTATATATATAAATTAATATTATAGACCAACAATATTCTCGATAAATAAAATAAAAGTCGACTGAAAAAGAAGTTTATAGAAAATCAGCTGAAACATTCTAAAAGTCATCCTATTCTAAATCGGCTGAAAGGTAGCACTTTCCGAAAATCTAAGTTACAAAAGACAGTCTTCCAAGAATTCGGCCCTTCGCCGTTTCAGGCCCAGATTATTCAGAATCAGACGTCACTTAACTGTGTACGTGGACACGTGGTACCTACTCAGAATTCGAAATTAGGGTTAATCTCAGAAGGTTTTGAAGGTCTGTCTTGTGGTCTCTAAAAGGAGTCAACCTTTCAGGAGAGTGCAAGAAACTCCTTTACTTGCAGAACCAACTTATAATGTACCAATTTTCCTTTCTATTAATATATGCAACATGGGAATCCGATTATAATTATACGAGTAGTTGTCATATTCACTCAATATTGCGGCATAACTTTACGTGTCATATTCTCTAAACCCTGTCGATTACCAAGGCAGCATAGGCCTCTTCATGAGTGCTAATCCAACACGAGGGCCCTATGTAATTTGGAGGATAACTCCCTAGCACTAACTCTTATAGTGATCTCGGTAGAAGTATATAAAAATAGAAGGAAATCCAAAGAAACGATAAATAGATTGAGAAATGACATGAAAGAAAAGGGAGTGACGGTTGACAGGAGAGAATGAAAAATAACGTATTTTTCCGGTCCTTTGCACCATTGGATGAGGGCAGGAAGATTCTGATGATGATGAAGTGTTTACAAATAAGTAAACAAATAAAACACAATAATTTCAATCAGCTTTGTTTCCTTAGAGCAAGTCATGTAAACGAAGGCGTAACTTAGAACCAAAATTCGGTAAAGAACTCTATTCGAAGCTACGTAAAACTCAAACAGTATTTTCAATCTCCATTCAACCTTAAAAACACATTCCCCGCGCTTCATCGAACAATATCAATATGAATACAAAATTACAACCCGCAGCAAACTTTGCACAACTTTTACAGTTCGCACTCCGCATCTATCTTGATATATCATGAGCTCCTTGTAGCAGAGACCAAGTTACCTATATATGACTTATCATATCCTCTACTTGACTCAATAAAATTGACAAATTAGTGTGGTATTTATTCAAGATCTACTTACGTTTCATAACACTCCACAATCCATCTTCACATCTTTTGATATCGCATCAATTTGTGTAACTCATTTTTATATATATTCTTTGTATTATTACATCTGGAAAGCATATTTAGTTATTTCTGACTGTTTTAAATATCTAAACTTAAATTATATTCGTAATTTATAATTCTTCTTGTAATATTTTTCTACTTTGACGTTTTATCTAACATGACATATGTCTATTTTATTTTCTTAAAGCCATAGACATACCATAGGTACCATGGACTATAATACCTAGACCTTTCCTTAAGCTAGTTGTACATTATTGTAGGGTCAGAGCAGACTGACCCGCCTTTGTAAAGCCGTTTTTATTTCTCTGGTCTTTTTGAGATTTGAATTTGAAATTTAGAAGAAATGGAGATCGAATGAAAAACGGGCTTCATATTTTTTAGTCTTGGAACTGGTCTGAACGCGGACAGTGGTGGATACTGTGTACTAGAATACGAAGTGTATTTTTCTACTCTTGAACTCTTAAAAACGGTGAATTATCCGCTTATGTAAAAACTATTATCGTTTGAAGTGCACCAGTTAATATATATATATTTTGTGTGGTTCCCGAGAGCATTATTTCCTGAGACTTACCCTCAACGGCCATCTCGTGACATCAAAGGCCTCGCTGTTTGGCGTATTGAGCCATAGCCGGCCTCCACACACCTCGGAGTCTACGTATTTACCCGTTTGCCTGATTATCCGTCCTGCTATCTACTCTACTGCCTACCTGACTGATTTCCTGGTTTGACCACCTACCCGTGGTGTCTGCTGACCTGCCTACCTGCCCGATTGCCTGCAAGTCCGTCGTGGTGCCTGCTCACCAGCCTACCTCGGGCATTCCACGACTTCCTGCCCGACCTACGGTTAGCTGCCCACGACGTCTGAAGCCGGCCTAAAGTTTATACTGCTATATCCTTTTATTTAATTTTTTTTATCTTTTTAACTTAATTTTTATTAACGTGGCTTACGTATAGCTCTCCGGCGCTATACGTAACGCGACAGTTTGGCGCCCAACTTTTAAATAATTAGGCGCAACGTTGTTTTTGCGCCCAATTTTATGTACTCACCCCATCACCCACACTCTACTTACTTACTACACTTTTTTTTAACGTGGGCTCGACCTTTCATCATCCTTCTCAAAATTCTAAAAACATACTTGCACAAGTAAATAAGCTATCTTTTGGTTTCCCATAAAGGCCTCATCTCATCATCATTTTTCTTTTCACTTTTGATAGCAACTTAACCTATTTCTCAAAATTCTAAAAAACATACTTACACAAGTATATACATAAGCTAACTTTTGGTTTCTCATTCAGGCCCTCATCCCATCATCATCTTTTGCTAGCACTTTTACTTCCCCAATCAACTGAACCTATTAGGCAATAATTTTTATCCCGCTTTATGTTTCCTCTTTGCTTTATTTTTTTCTCTAGAGCGGTCTGCACAACTCAGAAAGCCTTATGTGCAAAGAGCGGTCCCGTAACTCTTTAAAAATAAGCCAAATGCGTGGAGTCTTCTTAAACTTCTTAATTCCCTTGAATCTTATTCTTAAAGAATGAGGTGTTATTTTAGAGCGGTTTGCATAACTCGGAAAGCCTTATATGCAAAGAGCGGTCCCGTAACTCTTTAAAAATAAGCCAAATGCGTGGAGTCTTCTTTATTTTTTTTTTCCCTCTTGTATCCTTCCCTCTTGTATCCTTCCCTCTTGTATCCTTCTCTCTTGTATACTTCCCTCTCAAACCTAGTTCCCTCTCAAACCTAGTTCCCTCTCAACCTAGTTCCCTCTCAACCTACTTCCCTCTCAAACCTAGTTCCCTCTCAACCTAGTTCCCTCTCAAACCTAGTTCCCTCTCAACCTAGTTCCCTCTCAACCTAGTTCCCTCTTATAGACTTGAGAGTTCCCTCTTATAGACTTGAGTCCTCCTCCTCTTATAGACTTGAGTCCTCCTCCTCTTATAGACTTGAGTCCTCCTCCTCTTATAGACTTGAGTCCTCCTCCTCTTATAGACTTGAGTCCTCCTCCTCTTATAGATTTGAGTCCTCCTCCTCTTATAGACTTGAGTCCTCCTCCTCTTTGAGTTCCTCTTGTTTAATTAAATAGTTTCTTAAAGGGTTTTCAAACAGGTGCGGGTTACGACACCTATTAAAAATAAATAAGCCTTCGTTATATCTTAATAAATATTTCCTTGTGGAGTATACGTCATTGAATGTGAACTATATCCCCTAACGTGTGATTGAATGAGAGTGTTTGACGAAAGTATGAAAGATGTTGTGTGATAGAGCAAGGATTATATTTAAACCTCAAAATTTTCTTCTAGTTGAAAATTTTTCTGGGGTCATCGGGGAAATGTGGTATTTATTCAAGATCTACTTACGTTTCATAACACTCCACAATCCATCTTCACATCTTTTGATATCGCATCAATTTGTGTAACTCATTTTTATATATATTCTTTGTATTATTACATCTGGAAAGCATATTTAGTTATTTCTGACTGTTTTAAATATCTAAACTTAAATTATATTCGTAATTTATAATTCTTCTTGTAATATTTTTCTACTTTGACGTTTTATCTAACATGACATATGTCTATTTTATTTTCTTAAAGCCATAGACATACCATAGGTACCATGGACTATAATACCTAGACCTTTCCTTAAGCTAGTTGTACATTATTGTAGGGTCAGAGCAGACTGACCCGCCTTTGTAAAGCCGTTTTTTATTTCTCTGGTCTTTTTGAGATTTGAATTTGAAATTTAGAAGAAATGGAGATCGAATGAAAAACGGGCTTCATATTTTTTAGTCTTGGAACTGGTCTGAACGCGGACAGTGGTGGATACTGTGTACTAGAATACGAAGTGTATTTTTCTACTCTTGAACTCTTAAAAACGGTGAATTATCCGCTTATGTAAAAACTATTATCGTTTGAAGTGCACCAGTTAATATATATATATTTTGTGTGGTTCCCGAGAGCATTATTTCCTGAGACTTACCCTCAACGGCCATCTCGTGACATCAAAGGCCTCGCTGTTTGGCGTATTGAGCCATAGCCGGCCTCCACACACCTCGGAGTCTACGTATTTACCCGTTTGCCTGATTATCCGTCCTGCTATCTACTCTACTGCCTACCTGACTGATTTCCTGGTTTGACCACCTACCCGTGGTGTCTGCTGACCTGCCTACCTGCCCGATTGCCTGCAAGTCCGTCGTGGTGCCTGCTCACCAGCCTACCTCGGGCATTCCACGACTTCCTGCCCGACCTACGGTTAGCTGCCCACGACGTCTGAAGCCGGCCTAAAGTTTATACTGCTATATCCTTTTATTTAATTTTTTTTATCTTTTTAACTTAATTTTTATTAACGTGGCTTACGTATAGCTCTCCGGCGCTATACGTAACGCTACATTAGCTTGTTAATTAGTCCAGTTTTTTGTTATGTTGCCATAGTGACTGTGTCGATTACAGTAAAGGAAGTTTCGTTCAAAAAGACTTCCTCATATAATTCTGATCTCCTGGTAGTTTGTGAGTATTTATCGCTCATGATTCTAGTCTTGTGATCTCATTTGAAGTCTTTAGAGACAGTACTGACTGCTGAAAAGTATTACATAAATTAAAGACCTCGGCAAAATTCGTTCAAGAATAAGAGAGAGCATATCCATTCAACCTTAAAAACACATTCCCCTCGCTTCACTCAACAATATCAATATGAATACAAGATTACAACCCGCGGCGAACTTTCCACAACTTTGACAAGGTATAGTCACGTATAGTTCTGATATAGTTCGCACTCCGCATCTATCTTGTTGTTTCATGAGCTCCTGGTACTCGAGACTAAGTTTCTCTTCGTAACGTAGGAATCTGAATGAGTTCAGTCGGGAAATAGGTTGCTTGGAAGTTGGTTCCGATATTTTGTTTTTGTTAAAAGTAGGGTATTTTGATGTCTTATGGAATGGAGAGGATATTTATTTTATTTAGTCAATTCAAAAAGTACAATTGCGGACTTAATAATGACTTAGGAATTCTCAACTAAGGGTGATGAATGGACAACATGGCAGGTGCATTGATAATTTTTTGCCTCTTGAATTGGTTTCTTTTTGCCAGTCGTGACGTAAGAGCCGTGGTAGCTCAGTGGTAACGGCCCTGATTTACGTGTCGTAAGTCGTGGGTTCTAACCCTTTGTGTAAATTATTTTATCACCACTGCTCTTAAAACGGCGAAGGAAAACATCGTGAGGAAACCGCCATGTCCTAGAACCAAAAATTCAAAGACATGTGACATCCAGCAACCCGCATTGGGCCTGCGTGGTGGTTTAATGCCCATTCCCTCCCACAGAAAGAAGGCCTGTGTGCCAGCAATGGACGCATTAAAAGGCTGATGATGATATAAAAGCCAAATTCTTTTCGAGATTCTTTTAAGGAGTCAAAAAGGGAAACATGGGCTTGGAAACCCAACAGACTACTTATTATAAAGCATCGCAAATGTAATCCCGAAGGGTTAAGCGAGTTAGAAAAAGTTTTGTATTTTTGTATGTAACGAATAAACTTAAAAACTACTGGACCGATTTCAAAAATTCTTTCACCGTTGGAAAGCTACACTATCCCCGGGTGACATAGGCTATCCCTGTGTTCCTACGGGAACGGGAACTACGCGGCACGGCGGCGTCCGCTAGTAAATTTATAAAGAGGTAAAGTTTGTGAGGTTGTAGGGGGTAATCTCTGGATCTACCGAACCGATTTAGATTAAATTTGGCATGAAGATAGTTTAAGACTCTAGGAAGGACATAATAGAGCTTATATTCCATTGCGATGATGAAACACTTTTTACGCAGGCGAAGCCGCGGGCAGAAGCTATTGGTTTATATGAGGCGCCTAGCCTATGAAATAGTGCTATTATTATGATTTATGACACAAATCTAAACTCTTTTACTAAGAATTTATTAATGGACTTAGAAGGTACCGATTTTTTATTGTTTTTATATATCGAATGTTGCAATAGGAGTAAATAATGTACAGATGCTCAACAGCAATGACTGGGTTATGCGCACTTCGTCCTAGCCATTTAAAAATAAAAGGAGAAAATCTGTTTGAAATAAAATTTGATAGTTATTTTGTGAAACTAACCGCGATTCGATAGCAATTCATTTCGGTCCAATTCCCAATTCCAATGAATCAAATAATAGAGACTTCATATTTATGTTTTGCCAGCTACAAAATTAATTCCGTGTCAGAAGTTTTTCCTATCGGGCAAATAGTATTTTCTAACTAAAATGGAAACAAGTTTTTGATACAGAAGCACACAGAATTAGAAATTTTGCTGCTGTTTTGCGTTTTCCAATCTAAAACCTTACTATATATCTACACTACACACATGCCACCGACACCTGTAAATCAAAGCGCCCTGTTGGATTTTCTGTAGATACAATGGTAAATACAATTAGAACAATACACAAGCTACTAAGAAAAAAAGCCTGTTTTGGAGATCAAACACTGAACATTTTGGTCAGCAACCAGGATTGCAAGTACTTCATCAATAAGACAGCATAATCACAATCAAACGACATTATTACCACAGCTGGGTTATAGGAGTCCTCTCGTGCCAAATGTGCGCTGTAATCCAACTCGCAGGCTGAGTTACCGCGGCCCTGGCGCAAGCAACTGAAGGAACACGGGTGGGTTTTTGTCAGTAAAAGTCTGACACGCCCTTCCGCTTCACCCAGAGCGGGAGAAGTCATTGGATTGGGAAAAAAAAAAAGGCTGAGTGCGGTTTGGTAATCATTTTCGATATTGGTAAAAGAAAAGGTCGGCAAAAAGTATTGACATCATGAAAAAAGAAAGAAAATCGACAAATTGAACTCATAGTTTATGACTTTTAGAGAAAAAGTTAATTTTCGCGTGGTGCGCCACAAGCACACGTTTTTCGAAGTTGCAAATTTGAAGTAACACTACCCAAACTGGCCCTAACAACATACTATGAACCTTTTTTTATGATCTTTAGGCTTGCGCTTGAGCATAGGCGTGCGCTTGAGCATTATCTCACCTGATGGTAAGCGATGATGTGGTCGACGGTGAAGCACGCTTGCCTAGAAAAAACCTATTCACTCTTGACTTAAAGACTACTAGATTGTAGCTATCGGGAAACACAGACGGCATGGAATTCCACTCTTTAGCTGTACGCATAATAAAAGTATCCCCAAAAACGTTTTGTGCGTATGGGTGGGATGTCCACCATGTACCGATGACGCATCGCCGTCCGTCTGTTAGTCCGATGATGGAACGGGCTAGGCGAAATTAAATTATGCATTTCCATCGCACACCCCCCGAAATGTAACCGATAAAAAACCGACAAGCTGGCAACTCGGCGACGATGTTCAAGGCTCTGGAGTTTTGACTTGATCAGTGCCTCATTGCCGATGAGTTTCTTGGCCCGCTTTTCGATCGACTCTAGTACACTTTCTCCAGCTTTACGATTTTAATGTCGATTTCTACTGGGTTAAAGTGCAAACTTATTAAAAAGGGCATTCAAACACCAGCCTCATGTTCAATACCCCAAACACTTCAAACATTAACAATACTGACAACAAGTCCTCCATAAAATGCTCTATACCCAATTGGTTCAATTACAGTCATTAGTCGCCAATCATAGCGTTATTAAGCAAAGTAATTAATTAATGCGTTTCAAAAGGTTTCAATATAATTAAACTCGACTATGAATTAATAATTCCATTATTTTGGGATGTTCAATTAATTATAAGGGCTTGAAGTTAGATTTTGCGTGGTTGCAGATTTCAAAGAGCAAATTATATGTATAAATGGCATTCAAAGGCTCGATTTATCATGTATTCTTAACGGGTTTTAATTTTAATTGGATAAAAAGTTGAGGGCAAACCGTTTGACCTGGTATGGTCATGTGATGAGAAGGGATGAAACGCGTGTTACTAAAAGAGTTATGAATATAAATGTGGATGGATGGAGAGGGACGGGACGGCCAAAGAAAAGATGGATGGACTGTGTGAGGAGTGATATGAAAGAAAAGGGAGTCAGTGATAGTGTAACGGGAGATAGGACGCTTTGAAAAAAGAAAACACGTTGCGACTTCCCCAAGTAACATGGGACAAGGGCAGGAAGATGACGAAATGGATAAATATCTTGACTTATTTTCTTATGAGAAAAGTTCGCACCACTATTCCTAACAACTGCAACTTTTGGAAGACAAAATCGATATTGGCAAAATTTTGAAAAACTACTTACTCACTGCAACTTTTGAAAGACAAAATCGATATTGGTTAAATTTTGAAACTCGACGAGTTCTGGAGAAATAATTCACATTGTGAAAAGAACAGTGGAGAGAAAAACATAGTTTTCATTCAAATCGATTTGACATTTTATAATTGCGTTTCTAAAGATTCAGCTAGGGAAGATTTTTTTTTTTGGATTATGGTTATTTAGATAACTTCATCGAATCGACAGAGTTTATATCAAGACGCTAGAAAACGGGCTCTTACGACTCTTGATTATTATTATTTTATATGCAACGGCACATCGGTACCTACGGTAAAAAAAAATAGAATTAAAAAAAAATGCTTCCAATTTAAAACAAAAAAAATATGAAAGCGTTTCCATTAAGAATGAACTGAAAAATCTTTAATAAATACACCACTAATCAAACTTTAGTTTTATGAAAAACGAATAACTACTTAATTTGCATTCAAAATCAGGCGCGGCATTTATTTATTTATTAGACTCACCAACAATTGTTAACACTAAGAATATAACAGTAATTATTCACTTAAAACTATAGTTGAGTGTCACATTTTTTTACAGGTAAGCACCACATATGCTAAAGTATTGCACAAACATTCAGAAACAACTTAATAACCTAAAATAATTTAAAAAATGTGCTAAAATGATATCTAAAAAAATTGCGGTTTACGATTTATGACGTATTAAAAAAAAACTACTTACTAGTTCTCGTTCAAACCAATTTTCGCTGGTAGTTTACATAGTAATGTACATCATATATTTTTTTTAGTTTTATCATTCTCTTATTTAAGAAGTTACAGGGGGGGGACACACACATTTTACCACTTTGGCAGAGTCTCTCGCGCAAACTATTCAGTTTAGAAAAAAATGATATTAGAAACCTCAATATCATTTTTGAAGACCTATCCATAGATACCCCACACGTATGGGTCTGATGAAAAAAAATGTTTTTAGTTTTAGTTTCAAGTATGGGAACCCCCAAAATTTAATGTTTTTTTTTTTTTGTGTGAAAATCTTAATGCGGTTCACAGAATACATCTACTTACCAAGTTTCAACAGCATAGTTCTTATAGTTTCGGAATAAAGTAGCTGTGACATACGGACGGACAGAGAGACAGACAGACATGACGAATCTATAAGGGTTCGATTTTTCGCCATTTGGCTACGGAACCCTAAAAACATCTTACACTTTAAAATTAAAATTGTCAACCATAAATTAGACTACAAAACATCGTGTGTCAAAGGACATGGACAGATTTTGTATGGGCGTCGGCATAGTTATCGAATTTAATTTACAACAATGGTTCTTGCTGTTTTATATTCGTGAATATGAGCACATTCAATTTCTATAAATAAAAAACTCTAAAAACTCGTCACAACAACAGACTAGACGAAAACAGTTTCATTAAACCTATTATTCAGATTGTTGCAATAAGTGTACAGATAATGATCTCGCTATTAAAAAAACGCCAGGCGCTTTAAATTAGCAAACAGTTGTGAGAATACAGTTATCTGATATGGTTTTAGCATTCTATATTTATTATATTCTTTATTTTACACCACAAAAATGAATATACAGGACAAACAACCATAAAAGCAAGTGTACAATGAGCGGTCTTATCGCACAGGGCAATCTTATTACTAGTCATTTAAACAAAGTAATGGACTCCTAAGCTGTATAATGATTAGCATGCTATAAACTGAGCCTGGTTGAGCTACAAAAATGTGGCATTAATAACAACAAATAGCTTAACTATTTTATTTCTTTTATGTATACTTCTAAAGGTGCAATAAACATATTTTTTTAAATCGCAAAAACAAACTGTCACTGTAAGAAGTGAACGTTGCTTTTAAAGTTTTTGAAGACAGACAAAAACATCAAGTCTGACACATTGGCTGTCAAACACTTCGCATTCCGTTTTAAGTATTTCATTTTGTGTGAAATAAAAAAAAAACTAAATAACTAACGCATCAAAATAATAAAAATCATTTTATTAAATGCAACCAATACCAATAGAGACAGTTTCGTGTGAATGAAACTCGCTGTACAATTCACGTCTAATAACTTACGTGCGTGGTGAGGAACGTCCAATAATATATTGTTTATCTTTCTCTATGGTCTATTATGGCGGAAAGTGACACACGGTACTTTGATTCGTCTTGCATTACTCTTTATTTTGAAATAAAACCGTCAAGTTCAGAGAGGTAGAAAACTGTGTAATAATTCATTTTTTTTTTTTTTATACAATATTATTTATTATGTATTTGTAAATAGAATGTACTTTCTGTCCATGTCTTTTCGGAACTTGGTAAGTGAGTCCGCATGTACGTCTACTAAATCGCTGCAACTATTTAATAGTTTACACAGCCGAGGAATGGCCGAATTGTCACCGAGGACGGTTCTACGTGGTGGAGGGTAAAAAGGAGTGATAGGAGCACGGGGCTGTCTAGCTGCAGCTCGGTACTTGATCCTGCCTTATAACTGAGGACAGTCTATTTTGTTACGCAAGATTTTAATTATTAATTCAATACAAAAATTGATTAAAGCTGGATAAAGCTCCATACACACACATCAGTCACGTCACCGTCAAGTCGTCGATCCGATACGTCAACGTTAAGGATGTAATTTGTGTGATCACTGAGATGAGCCAGTCGTGACGTGACTGACGTATGAGACCGAAGTCCTGCGAGTTTTACTACGTTATATTTATTGGCGTGAATGAAGAATTGCCAAACTTAAGTGGCAGGGCAGGGCAGAACGGATGGTCGATGGGTACGAAAATTTCTGGCGACCGCGTACCGGAAGACGCAGTGTTGGAAGGCCTTCCACTAGGAGGGCTGATGACCAGATGTCATTTCAACCGATGCTAGGGGAGCACCGACCGCTTGATTATCCACCAATCACAATGCACCGAACCACCGACGTCATTACACGGTTGGACGACATTATGCAAATACGCAGTGAAAATAATTCCGCGTTCCATTTAATTCTTATGCCCATAATTTTATTTGCCGGTCCTTGATTGCACGATAATTTGTATAATACTGGTTAGTTCGGAGTCATTTTAATACCAGCTTTATTACAGGCATTTCACATATTCAAACAAAATTATTTTAGAGGATTATTCTGTTCGAATCTGTGTTTGTTTTTGTTAATTATTTGATTGTGTGTAAATGGAGTTTGTGTAGTGTTGTATTAGTGGTATTTGAGGGCAATTTGAATTTGTGTAGATTATTATATTAGTTATTATATATTTATTAGTAGATATCGTTCTATGAGGATGAACGTGCTGTACAAACAGATTGAAAACAAGTTAAATTGGGATATATTCTTTACCTTTTTCAGTTAGAAAATCTTTATCGTTCTGCAAAAAAGCCATGTTAAGGAAACTTTTTTCATTTTGATTCATCGTGCGTTAATGACCAAAAATCTGATATGCGTCAAATGTGAATATTCATAATTATATGGCACCCTCTGACACAAAGCAGTCATTCTCTCTACAATCTGGTACTTCTTATTTCCATTTTGCTTACTTACCTGCAAGATTCAAAGTAACTATAAAAGAAAACTTCACAGCTCCTGTCAACCTCAGTGAAAATAAATTTTCCATTTTTATTTAAGAAATACAAAGTAAAATAAAGTCTAATATATTTACAGAATTTGTAGGTAAGAGTAACATCTGCTCTTTAACTTTTATTACACAGCCGTGTCTTAATTTCTCAAAATTAATTCTGTCTAAACGAGAAAATACATCATGTCACATTTTTATCGTCCTCCTTGAAAGTCTAATCCATTTTGAAATTACCCAAACGTCCCAATTTATTCTGACGTTTTAATTTTACGCAAAATAATAAAACGACTCACGGTGTAAGAATATTACGAATTTGTTATGCGTTGTAAAAATAATATAAGAAAACATTACGTATTATTTTATGCTAACGACTGCTATAAAGGCATGTTTGGGCGCCATTTTGTTCTGAGCTCTGAAACTTCGAATTATTTTAGCGGGAAGAGTTCAAGTTATTCAGTCGTTTAACATTCTCTGGGGGAACGCAGTGCGATGCAGATTACAGGGAAATTTTGTCTTATTTGAATATAATAAAGCGTAAGATCGACGGTTTGTAAATATTCATACAATCAGAGTGGTTTATGTTAATTTACTTGTGTCACGACAACATTTTCAATATGGCGGCGTTTTGGCGCCAAAGTGTTGTATTATGCGGCTCGTTTGCTATTAATTCGGATGTTTTGCTAAATTATTTTCTTTTGTGTGAAAGTTCGTTGGCTTTTACATTATGGTGAATGTAATTTCGAGCAGTATTTACGTTAAGTTGGGTTTCTTATTTATTTAAGCTTTTATTAGGAGGACCGCCATATTTGACGGGGTTGCCAGGCGTTTTCATTGCAAATCAGATTGTGGCTCTTTGCGCATGATAAAATCTTTCTTGTGGTATTTTGGGGTAATGGTTTCACGTAGATTCATCATTGCTATTTATTTCCTCTATGCTTACATTACTTCCACAATTAATTGATTTATTATGTACACACAAAACACTAAAAAGAGAAAAGAAGAAATACGGATAGAAGAGCACAAAGGTACTGCTTATTTCAATTGAAATTTCTTCCAGCAGACTTGCGACAGGAAAGTTGGATGATAGACGAAGACAGTGTGATGAATTTTCATTTCATCAACTTCACCTTTAAATCGATCGATATATGTGGCTACATGATTTAATCTAGGTACATAAAAAGATTACTGATTTCACCGTACCGACAAAAACTTTCCTAGTTTTTAATTAAATGTAAGGTGAAACGGAAGTTCTTGAAAAGCAATTCCTTAAAAGGGGTAATCGTACTCATAAGTATGAACATCTTTTATTAAGGGACCAATCCAGGAATCACTGTTTTTGTAGGGTTAACAAAGGTTAACTCTAGGTTAGGAGTTAACATAAAACAAAAAATATCTCTTCGAATTATATCACACCGGTAGACGATATATTTTATCTACTAAGCGAAATTGCAAGTAAGTCTACATGAGCCCCTAGACAAATGACATTCGATCATCGAAAACGTGGCGATAGCGATTGGAAAAATGTCAAAAACGTATGGGAATGTCAAACGCCTTCAAAATGTCACGTGATCAGTCCCTACCATTTTGGCATTACAAATCCATCCATCCGCCATCGTTTACATCGAATGACATGACACTCTATGGACGCATTTCGATGAATTTCGACCGACTTGCACTTCAAATTTTCTTAGTAATAAGTGTGCGATATAAGAAAGAAAAAAAAAATGTTGATATCGACGCAGTATAAATTGCGTTGCGCGATCAGGATGATCTCATATGCAAAGATATAAAAATAAAAAAGCAAATAGAAGTAGTAAATGGAACAGTATATTTTTACCCCGCATTTTTAGGTTTGTTCCTATAGTAACAGTTGTTCATAATAATGATTGCAATGACCCCTTTTTAGGATTTTGTCTAGTACAAATATATTATGGTAACACAGCATGTCCAGTACTGCAACGTTCAGATTGTTCAGCTAGCCAATCAATCAAGCCAGCACTTTTGCATACTACCCACAAAACTAAACGGGGTCGAAACACGCAATCTTTAAGTGTGTAATAATAAAAATACTCGTAAATGGTTACTAGGAAATATGGCGGGGGAAGGGATTTTGACGTGGCAACAGATTTTGGGAGGGAAAATAACGCTCATCGCAGTTGGGTTTTGAACTTTGAGTTAGGTTATAATAGAGTTTAATGCCTTTTAAAGCTAAGCACCAAAATTGAAGATTAAACTTTGAACCTTGCAATGAACACGTTTTTTTCTGTTTTCATAGGTAATCCTTGGAAAAGTGCCTAAACTTCGTGTTTAAGACTGTGAAATTGGTACCCCATCAGCACATGGAAGTGGCACTTGTACTCTTACTATTTAATTTTTAATGTTCTTATATTATTAATTAGCTTTAAGTAAATATAATAATCTTCAGTAGTATAAGTCAACTTTTGCATCATGCAAAAATTTTAGGCAGAATGTATAAGGACCCAAAATATTGTAACACCTAATTGTATTATTCACCCACATTCTAAGCAAATATATTAAATAAATCTATCTATCTTAAAAACCACAACACCTGTTAGAGCAAATACCTGGAGAGCAATGAACAGGTCTATATCCAGACGTGCCGAGGGTGTACTACAGTAAGAGCACCGATACATTTCGCTGAAGAACCAGAAGCTTTGCATATGCCATCAACGGAAATTACTACATAGTGAAAAATACGTTACTCAAGCTCTATAAGATTAACAATACAGAATCTCGTGTATCTTGAGAAGACCTGAAACCTACCAGGTTTTAAGTCTTCTCACCTCTCTAAAACTGACCTCAAACCAGGCAAAAGACCAAAGATTAGAACAGATAGACTGAGATTCTGTCTAGCAGATTCTCAAATAAATTGGTATCATAAATTACAACATCCCATACATTATTGCACAAAACAACAGTACAATAATATTAAAACAACAGGCGGTGTTTCTAACAGAACTAATTACATTAATTTGTCACGGCGAGTATTTATTCTAACCGTGACAGCTGCTGTTAGAAAATAACACAGTGGAATAACCTGTGCTGTTGCTAAAACAATGTGACATTTATAGTATTTTTTATTGTTTAACCGGCTCACTTATATTAGGCTGTAAATGTCGAATTTTTGGTAGTAAATCGTTATAAAGATTGTTTGAAATTCCGTTGACGCTGTGATGGAATTTGGTTACGTAATCACAGTATGTTTTATAATATTGCTCCTTTAATATCATTTTCAACTATGTTAGACCAGTACAGTTACTGTTCTTCTTCTTGAATTTTACAAAAAACTTACCTTCCTATGTCATCTCTTGTCTACAGTTTTACCAATACAAACTTAGAAAACAATACCTTGCTTGTCTCAAACAGATCAGGTCTCCGGATTTAAGGCTGTCACCAACATGTTCGACGCGACAATGCGAGGACGCTTTTCACAGATATTGTAGTCGCGTCGTACCTATCTGCGAGAGCCTTTAGTAATTCAGTGGTTAAGTGTCAACACATCTAAATTGTACTGTAACAAAAATAATGGGTTGAATATTCAGTTTTACATAATATCTCTGTTGACTGAATGATGTACTTCAAACATGAAAAACTTTTAAATCATTACCACTCTAATTTGACAAAATAATTTCTATGATCCAACACTTAAAACTATTAATCTATATCTTGACCGGTAACTATGAGAAATGACTGGTTACGTGGTTCTTGACGTAACAACCTCGCGTGACCATTCAGGCGTTGTTAAATTATTATTTATTATAGTTTGTAAAAAAGAATATGGAAGTGTACACGCATTCATACAAGAAATTACATGAAAAAGCAATGGTTTATGATGAAAAAACTGCAAAGTTAAACGATAGGAAAATACCAGTCGTGACTGGATGGAGGTTAATGAACCTCGTTGTAAAAATAGGTTTGAATTTAGAATAGTATGGAATCTGTCAACTTTAAAACAGAGCATTTAATTTTAGAAGTCCATCGCATTATTGTACAACAAGGTTTTTAAAGGAAGAATTAGAATAATATGCTTGCAGTTTAAGCTTGCTAGGCAGACATAGGTATGCAATATGCATCTCTTCAGAAAGGAATAAAAAGTATCTATTTACTGTCTGAAAAACTGACATGCCTATATATTATGCTTAAGCATAAATAACGATAGCATTAGTAGTCTCATAAAGTTTGCGTCGATTTTAATGAAGGAAATGGCGCCCACCGTGGGACTAGAACAACAATATCCACAGATTTTAAAGAGATGTTAAATATGTGATTATTAGTAGATTAAACCACAATCATCAATAAGTAAGTGCCGGATATTGATGTCGTATGGCTGAGTCAACAGTTTTGGCGCCCAGCACGGGACACTCTAAGATTTCAAGAAGCTTGCATAATAATGTTCTTCTGTCATTTAAATAACTTCATTACATAATTACCTCAGTAAACAACAAACATCAACAAGTAAACGTCAGATACTGCGTACGAATAACTGAATGTACGAAGTTGGCGCCCGACACGGGACAAACTCAATGAGGTTGAATGTGGGAGTTAATTATTATGTAGCTGTGAAATTGCCTTCGGAATTCGAAAAACAAGCTATGCTAATAATTCGGCATGTGGACGTAGTAAAACATTTTAGTACATAATAATGTTACGAACAAAAACGTCCTAGTTACTTGATTTTATTGAAAAACAGTTAGATTTTCTAAAGGGTGATGATGAAAAATAATTTATATTTTTTCATATAAATAGAATCGCTACGAATTACATACTTAAATCAGTTTTTAAACTCTCCAATTTCAATTTTAAATCCACTTCACACAATCCTTAATTATCAATGAACGACGTTCATGATTCGAAGTCAGTCTGAATTAAGAGTTGCGATTGACCCACATTCTGTAGAAAAGAGACGTAAGGGATGAGACACATGATTATGTTGTCCAACCAAATGTCGATTTCAAGTCGAAACAGTCGGCCGAAGCCGAAGCCGAAGGTTTAAAACCCTAAGAAATTAAATTTCCTGATAGTCTTTACAATCTGGTAGTCTTTAAGTCAAGAGAGAATAGTTAATTCTAGGCAAGTGTGTTTCATCGGCGACCACATCATCGCTTATTATCAGATGAGGTAGTGGTCAAAGACGAGCCTATCAACAATAAAATTGTTTAAGATTACCGAAAAGTGAATATAATAAAACATTATTCATTAATCTTGAACTTATGGCAAGTTTATCTTGCCTGTGTACAAATTACCTTTAATGATTAAAATTACCATGCAAATATTATATCACTTTAAAATAATTTGTAGCTGTTTTGTAATTTTCAATTTCAAAGTTTGCTAGAAACTTTCGGCTTTGGGCAAAACTTCGCCTCATTATGGCCGAAAACGAATGTTTGACCGAAAGAGGCCGAAGCCGAAGCGGAAATGAAGCCCAAACTGAAGCTTCGGTCAGACACGACATGATTGTGAATACAACTGCGCACCAATTGCCAAACAAGGGATTATTGTTTGCTCTCGGTCTGTTTAAAAGAAATAATTGTTTGGGGAAATGAAAATTTATTTGACATGGTCAAACAAAAGCAGGGGTGTTTTTTTATTTCTTACAAGTGTACATAGTATCGAGTATTGTTTATGGTTGTCACTTATATCAGGGACTATAAAGTCAAACTAAACATGTTTGCTTTAGCGACGTCCGGTACTGTCTTCCTGTTGGTGAATTCTAAAGAAAACATTTCTTTAACGACAGTTTATAAGGTACACACAATTAAATATAATAAAGAGTACAGTGCTTGCAACGAAAGATGAGACTTGACATACCACGTGGTTTGACTTGAGCAGTAGACGATTATTAGGTATCTTTAGTGGTATAAGGTTTGAGTGCGGGAAGAGACCGCGGCGGTGGACAAAGCGTGGGAGGCGTGGTCAAATCTCATCGTCCGTGGCAAGCACTGTATGTTCTCAAATAGTTTCAACGCACTTCAAAGGGTATCAAAAGATAACGTACCGTACGTAACAAAATGTACCCATATTTAATCTGTTATGTTTAAGCCCCATATAACAGGACAGGTAGAAAACCTATTGTCATATTCAGATTCTGGATATACAAATCCAGATTCTGGTCTGCTACTTAGAAATTCCTGACAGGATAACCCAATAACACTTTGCCCGGCCTGGAGATTGAACTCAGCCCATCCTCAGCTGCAGCGAATACTAGACCAACAAGCTCATTTGTAACAACACACACATTGCAACACTTATAGCCCTAATTATTTAAAACGAATCCTGTTTTTGTTCTTAACTCCCCATAAACGTCACCACCATATTTTATGTCTGGCAACATTTCACACAAAAAAATGTCAACGCTGTTTTTATAGCTGGCAACATATCTTACAAAACACACAAAAAAACAAAAGAATTAAGAGGCAATATAGCAGAATAACTATCGCTCATCCGTAACCAATAATCCTCAGGGCGATGAAGGGCCTTATAGACCAATAAACGTTTTTTATTTGCGCTTCAGTAGACAAAACAATTCGTCAACGGGACAGGAATTTGTTATAACCCTATTGTTTTTTGTTGACGATATATTTTTACTTCTTCAAAAAATATATCTTAAGTTTGACGATATTTGTGAGATCCTATCTTATCTTGTGGAGCGCCGAGAAATAACTCGGACTCTTCGACACATTGGGATCTATTGTGGTCCCCTAGATAACCTAGTCATCCTCAATCTCGTTGAAAACTCTTTTCATGAGTTTTACAACGAGACTAGGAGATATGAGCATATAGTCTTCTGGTTTTCGATATCTTATCCTTAGGAGACTCATTCGCTTACCAGCCATTGCATCGCATGTGTACAGAAAGTGCTCCATGCGTTCCCTATGTTCCCCACACAACCTGCACATGGGTGTCGCAGTTAGACCCATCTTCATGAGCATGTCGTTGGTTCTGAGACCTCACACACTTTAGAAAAAAAAAACCTGGTTTCAAATGAATGGCAAAAACACCCAATACTTTGACTTCATAAAAAAAATGTGTTACTTGCTAATGTTCATCTTTAACGCCCTGAAAGATTGCTACTGAATTAATAGCGGGGACTTCGGCCTGTATAAGTTCTAGCTAAGGTTACCTTGTTGGAACTGTTAGGGCGCTTACGCACTACACGTCCGTGATTTAGGTTCCGAGTTCAAAATGTTTTGAAATATGACAGATTATGACGGATAGAGTTTGCAAGAAGTACTACGGCTACTTCAGAACCGAAATTGACAGACACGGATCGAATGGAGTGCGTAACCGTCCTTAGGGTTATGCATAATATACCAAGTTAAAACTTGATTTTATTTTTATTTAGCTAGCCACTACGCACTACTTTTTATTAATGTTCAGATGAGTGATGCGCCTTTGATAAAAATGAACTGAATAATTAGTCTTTCATTAAGAGATTCGTCAGTTTAGGACTAATTAACCAAATATTTACTCGTACCTAACGTGTGTACAACAAACAGACAAATCGATTTAACATATTTTCAGAAGAAACAAACATTAATTAGGTACACATTCGAGATCTCTCAATAGGAAAACCGAATCATAATAATTTTGGACCCTATTTTAATCAGCATAACAATTAAAATTTATTGAATAGTACGATGTAGTCTTGATATTGCCAGAAGCTAGGTTGATTACGGTCACCAATTATTTTGAATTTTGATTCGTTAATAATAAGGTCCAATTTGCAATGTTCAATGTCGATTGCATTAATCTTTCTTAGTATTTCAACATGGTTATCTAAGACAATAAAAATATATCATGGGTTCAGTAAATTCTCAGGGATTCTTCGATTTTATTGCCTATTAGTTATAGTAACTTATGGAATAGATTTAGACATACATTGAAACCGTATTTTGTACTAATTCAAAGTTAAAACTCCGTAATATTGCAATTAATTTGATTTAATAAAACAAAACGTCACTTTTGTTTGAAGATGGAACCGAAATAACGTTTTTGTTAAAAGAAATATTGAATTTAAAAAAAAATACGTTTGAGGCACAATTTTAAATGAAAACGTTTTTCTTTTATTCTTTTTCAAAGATTTTCCTGGTAAAAATTTGTCGCAAACAATAAAATAAAAGGTTTAAATTGATTTACACGTGTAAAACACAAAAATATTCGTTTTGTCTTGGAAACAATATTTATACAATACTTATACAAATACAATAAAAATATGTAAGTACACAAAAATATTCTCTTTGCATTGAAAAAAAATATTTAAACGAAAGAATTTGAATGGAATTATATTTATAAAAGTGGTTATCGTTTTCTGAGATGAAATAAAATAGTCATTTTTAAACAGCTACAAATTTAGTCTTCTCAGATAATCTAATGCACACAAAACTACAGAGGCGGACTTAATGCCTTAGGCATTTTCTACCAGTCGACCTTTGACTGATGTGGAGACAAATAGTGGTAGGTGCAATATTGAGAGTACATCACGGTCATTAGGTAATAGTTTTTCAATAATGGATAGATGTGTGTGTGGATGTATGTGTTACTAAATCACGCTAGAACGGCTGAACTGATCTGGATGAAAATTGGCACAGACAGATTATAATCTGGCGTAGAACATTCATCTACTTTTCATCCCGGTATAATATTTCCTAGGGACAAGAAAACACTTTTCACGCGGGCGAAGCCGCTGGCAGAAGCTAGTTGAATAATACATACATTATTAATCAGTCTTTTTAATTTCAGCTCAAATACGTGACATTACGATAGCGCTGGCCAATCCCATACATTTTTACTTTTTAGAGTTCCGTACCGAAAGGGTAAAAACGGGACCCTATTACTAAGACTTCGCGGTCCGTCTGTCTATCTGTCTGTCCGTCTGTCACCCGACTGTATCTCATGAACCGTGTTAGCTAGACAGTTGAAATTTTCTTCTCTCAATAAGGTGAAGGAAAACATCGTGAGGAGACCGGCATTCCCTCTCACAGAGAGGAGGCCTGTGCCCCAGCAGTGGGAACATTAATAGGCTGATGATGTGATGTGATGTATGTATTCCTGTTGCCGCTGTAACAACAAATACTAAAAACGTTAAGTGGGGCTCCCATACAACAAACGTGTTTTTTGACGTTTTTTGCGATAATGGTACGGAACCCTTCGTGCGCGAGTCGACTCGTACTTGGCAGGTTTTTTTTAAAGATTTTTGCTTTTAATTATTTACATTTGCTATCGCTATCTCAGTTCTTCCAGAGATTACCCCCTTCAAACAATTTTACCTCTTTAAAAATTACTTGAGATAATCGTTTTCCTCCAAACAATATCTCCCATTTGCATTATAACCGCCAAAATAATCCTGAAAACAGATCTAAAAGCCATTAAGCCCAGGTGTTGTGACGTCACAGTACATTACTCTCATTGTTAACTTCATATCAATTAGAAACCATTCGTTTGACACTTTTTATTTGCAGACTATTGTTCAGGGTTGAGAATGTGTGGTAATGTTTTGGGTCGTTTGGACTGGTTTCAAAGAAATTAGGTGTAGATTAAGTTTGAATTTATGAAACTGATCTGACGATGAAGTCGGAAGGTAAGCACTGTAACTCCGAAATAAAACAATGAATCCTAATCGTGTTTGGGCTTATTGGAATTGTCATACAATTTACAATGTCAATAAATAACTTTCATGGTAATTTGAGGTACCCGCTAAAAACTAAAAAGAGAGAAATAAAAACTTTTTAGCAAAATAATAAAACCGGAAAAATTTAGATTAATATACGAATAAAATTTCTATAGTTACTACTCGTCGGTAGTGCCTAACTATAGGAATCTCCTCTTATTTTCGGTTCGATTTTATTCATAATATATGTTTAAAAACATACCTAATAGTTATTAGGTATGTTTTTGTATGTATGGTGTTACATATTATGTTATTTTGATTACCTACTGCTACAAGCTATCCACCCAGTATTTGTATATAACCCTCAATTTCACGGAATCAATGGTCATCATAATGTCGTTACGTAAACACTTTTTCTTTCTTTCTAATGATATACGAGTGTGACTTACTTCGACTTTGTTTGTCGAAGGGTGAGCTTAATACAATAACTAATTTATAGGTGTTGCCCGCGACTTCGTCCGCGTGGCATTTGGTTTATTATGCACTGGTTAATGGTTAAGAATACAAATGTTTTAGGTGGAGCTGGCAGGGTTTTTGATCAAGCATATTCAGTGCAAAAAAATGTTGTTTCAGAGCAAGTTTCGGATCCACTTTGGTCAGGGGTCTTCTTTGAGATTTCCAAAAAGAATACTGATCGTGCAGAACTATTCATTTTCAGACATAAATAAGCCAATCTGGTGAAGAAGATGCGGGCTTTTCCTAAATCTAACGACTTTGAAAATTTCGGTACAGATTTTTTTAAAGACACCTATTTAAACTATAGAAGTCACAGTCGTCGTCGACCAAGTCTCCAGCGACAAGTCGTCAGTGCGTAATGCCTCGGGAAAGCTCAAAATTAAGTTCTCAGCTATATTCTTGGTGTTGAAAACAAGCCGCAGCTACTTAGCTATCAACATTTCACTCTGAATATGCTTACTTATCTGTACTTCCATACTAATATTTTAAATGCGAAAGTAACTCTGTCTGTCTGTTACCTTTTCATGCTTCTTCTTTGCGTGTGAGGATGTGGCCACCTCTAGTCAGGCCTCTGACTTGGCTATTTCAGACTTACATTAACTATATAAGTCCAAATTTCCTCACGATGAACCGGTGCACCGATTCAGATGAATTTTGTATGGAGATAGATGAGTCCTAGTTTTTATCCCGTTAGTTTGTTCACTTTTTACGCGTGCAAAGCCACGGGCAGAAGCTAGTAATATATATGCAATACACCCTGTTCCGCATACCACATAGACATAACAAAGAACTGCCCTTTTCTAACACCCGATGAGCTATACAAGCGACCCCGTATACTATACAGTACTAAAACTTCTCCATAGCGAATTTATCAAAATCCAAATCTTTGACAATTTCCACGCACGACGCTCAAACGACGTTTGGCGACGAAAATTCGACTCGAAAACCGTATCGAATATAATCTTGAAATCTTGCTTAAAGGTGACGTTCCACTGCTGCGTAGGATATGCACAGATAAATTTGGCTCATTGGATTTGCGGTTTATTATTTTGCCAGCCATGCATTAGTGCGTAGCGTAGCCGTGGGTCACAGAGATAGACTTTTTTTATCTTCATCATATCAGCCGAAAGACATCCACTGCTGGACATAGGCCTACCCCAAGCGTCACCCCTTTTAAAAAAAGTTTATTTAGCTCTAATTTACTGGGTACTAATAGGGCGTGCAACTAATTATGCCTAAGGGTAAAAATGTCTAAGGGCTAGGGGTCTCTACAGATTGGCTTCGGCCCCTGGCACGCCTTTCAAAGGTCCGGAAACTAGAGACATGTGATTGTATAATTAAAAAAAAAAATTGCCTCACGGCTCCACAAAATTAGCTCCGTTCAGCATAAACGCAGAAAAACTAGTACTTGACGCTACATTTCAACTAGACCTAAGGATCAAGAACAATCCTGACCTATTGTTTATATATCAAAGCATTTCTGTGAAGCTTAGCTGTAAACATCAATGGAACTTCGCCCTAACTTCATGGCTTAGATTCGGTCGCAGAACTCATAAAATATAAGTGAATCAGATAAGTTGACTTTGTGTTGACTTTCAAGCTATTTACGAAGAAAGTCGCCGCACAGTCTGTCATTATGTTAGTTTTCGGCTTCAGGGAGGGTAATCTGCGATTTTCGTAATTATTCCTCGGTATAATCATACTTAAGTCTTGTAATGACTTGGATAATCATACTTATGTTACGCCTACGGTCTCGTGTAAGGCAGTTTATAATAATAATGTAGACTGATTTTAAATATGGCGCTTTAAAAAAAATCTAACATTTATTTAAAAGATACGTTAAAAAAGTTATGTTATCTGTTTTTCAAGTCATTGTTGCATATCTTTAGGCCCTAAACAAACGAAAATCTGTCGAAAGTTTTAGATCCTTTTGATTAAGTTTGTGCCAGTGATAGTCTAAAGATCTATTTGCCTATGAAAGATTTACGCGTGTACGAAAGCCTATGCGGCTACGAAATACCTACGCGCCTACGAAACGTCTACGCGCCTACGAAACACCTCGATACGACGCGATTGCGATTACTATTTGAACAAATACCTAAGTAAATACTTAAGAGTGTCCAAATTTTTTGTGTCATGTATGTCGTTGTATACTGAGGAGGTGCCAGGTCCATCTATTTAGATTGGTATTTTTATGTATGGAGCCAGACTTCAGACTTTAAGCACTCGTTATACCCGCTAATTAAAACCACTTAGTTAAGTACCTATCTACCACAAAGTACGTAAGCGGCGCGGCAGGCGCGCCGCAGACGAGAGAGAGGCCACTACGAACAAAGCGTCAATTTGCACACACACATTGACATTGCGATTTTACAGGGAATAATGGGCAATATTGGACCGAGCTCAGAGGCGGCTGTCACGAATGCTATGTGCGGGCGTTTGTCACGTCAATCATACATAACGAGTACTTTAACGAGGTTGCATTGGCTGGGTTACCTTTATTAATTGTTACAAACCAAATATACTTTAAAACAATTCTTTAAATTCGGTCTTTCATTCATTTTTATGTTATAAAGGTCGTTAACTTTTTCAAGATAATGGGTTAAAAATTCAATATCTAGAAAAATTCTAAATTATGTTAAGTCCATAGATGAAATTGGAAAGGCTATGAAACTTGTCATAATAATATTGTTTAAGTCATCCCGCTGCCAAATTTGTTTCCTCCGACTGCACAGCATAATTTTCTTCTTGTTTATTTTACATCTTTTTAGTTCGCTTCTTATGCAGTCGGGTTTTTGATTTTATTAACTTTTTTTCACATTTATATTTTTGTCGAGTTTGGTGCTTTTCACATTTTAATGTTTTTAGTGGGATCATTATTACACTATTTTTACGTATTGTTACCATCCAATCTTCGTCGTATGTGGAGTCGTGATCTTTAATGGATTTTTGATGATTTGTCTACCCTCTAAGGCATGTATGATGTAAGTTTTGACGAATCGATGTATTTATGTTTGTAACTTATACAACATAATCTTTTTTTTAAATTCGGAGTCAATATAGTAGCAACCCTAGTAAATCTGTCAAGCTTAGCTGTCAATTTTCGAAACGGCGGGAGTTGCCCTTCTGTATATTTTCTATTTTTTTGTGTATCTTCTTTATCTTCTTTTCTTTATGTGGTTTGGGATGATTTTTGATTAAATAATTTCAATAAATGGTTAGAAAGAAACGGTTACAATAGAATTTGAACTTAATCGTACATAATATAGAGTTTATATTTACAAAACCTAATTACTATTCAAGATTCCCAATTTTAACACACCGTTCTTATGCGCATAGTAGCCAGTCCCCGAAGAATATAACTTTAGAATCATGTTATCTACGCTGATTTTTGATTGACCGTTTATAACAAAAAAAAAACGTTCTAAATAAACAGCGACACTGGCATTTAAACATAGTAATGTAAAACGTAGAGTTTATGTTCCCAAAAATAGATTATTAAAAAAATTGTTCATATTTCCAAAACTGTTCTAAATTTAAACTCACCGTTCTTATGAGCATAGTAGCCAGTTCCCGAAGAGGAACCACTGCCGGTAGAGGAGCCTTGCTGAGGGCGGCCCTCCTCGTCCACCTCAAGGGGTAGTGGGGTCGCCTCCATCACAGCACTCACTCACTTACTCACTTGTCACTCATCACTTCACTCACTGACACTGTACCTGGAAAAAGAGAAGGTAGGAATTTAAAACACGTGATACATTCTATCATTTTCAGACTTTATCCAACTACTGGGGTTGGCTTCAGTCCAATCGGCTGCTGGATTCCAGTATTTTAGCCAACTGCCGAAGGAGGGTAACGTGTTTATCAGTCTATGTATGTATGTTTTTATGTCGCGTTTTAGAGACCAAACGCTTTGGCCGATTTTGATGATTCTTATTTCAATCGATTCATCTTAACCTTGCGAGTGTCACTGGCTACACTAAAATAGGATAATAGAAAAATGGCGGCTTTTGGGCGCCATATTGTGGGGCCCAATTTTTTTTCTTCCTATCACATCGTGTGGGGTATCATAATAAAGGGTTATAAGAGTTGATTTCAAAATTATATTATACTTGTATGTTAAAATGTACCATAATCGAAAAAAATAAATAAGAAGTAAACTAAAAAGACTTCTTGTTTTAAGAAGAAAATCATGCTGTGTAGTCTGAGGATAAGATAAGATAAATTGAGGACACCTTTCTTTAGGTACATTAAGCACAACAAAAAAATAAAGTAGTAAAAATTATAGCACAGGTACACAAGAAAATACAAATATTTAGTGTTTTTAAGAAACCTTAGACCCCACACTAGGATACCCTGTGTCCCGGGGTACATCTGGTTTTGGTCAGCTAGCTCGCGAATATGATTTTCTTCTTGTTTACGTCTTAGTAGTTCGTTTTTTTTTTTTTTTTTATTCATTATAAGCTCGCGCTTGACCACTATCTCACCTGATGGTAAGCGATGATGTGGTCGACGGTGGAGCACGCTTGCCTAGAAGTAACCTATTCACTCTTTACTTAAAGACCCCTAGATTGTAGCTATCGCGGAACAGCAGCTTAAGCAGTCGGGTTTTAGTTTTTTTTTTTAATTGACTGCGAATATAAAATTACCAATAATTCACCCAACCTGCTGAGGTTAGGAATTTCCCTGGCTTATAAATGCCTCTACGATGTCAAGAACAAAATTGGTTTAAAATTACACTTTGTTTTTTTATAGATCTGTAGTCTATAAAATACAGGTATAAGGCAGTCTGTCCATTGGAGTGGAGTGAGGCAGCGGAGCGGAGATGCGGAGCGGAGTTTCAGACTGTATCTGTCCATAGACGCGGGGTTAGGTAGCGGAGCAAAGAGAAAGAAATGCGGAGCAGAGTAGCGGAGCGGAGAAGCGGAGTGGAGTAGCGGAGCGGAGTAGTGGTGTGGGGTAGCGGAGCGGAGTTACGCTATTGATAAATGATAAATGATTTTATTTCTGTAAGTTGGTTTGAAAAAACACTTTTACATGTCGATCATATTTTTTAAAACTAGATGAGGTCGGCGTTTCCTATCTGACTACTCTGAGAAGAAAGGCCGAAACAAACTCAGAGGTCACAGTCTCTTTTAAAGTCCTGACAAAATCTTGGTTATATCATATGAAGACCATGTAGACTGATGTCTGAAATGGTCTTTTGAGGAAAGAACCAGCCAGATTGAGTGGACCTGTCCAGTCAGTGCACGCATTTGTCAATAACCGAGCAGCTCAACTCAGAATTTAAGGAGCTCAACGATTCGACGAACAATACCAAAGAAAGGACATTCGGGTAGGCCGCATAAACTAGTCAAACTGCCGGACCATGAGTAAAAACTAACTAAGATAAAATAAAAAACAAAAATCCACATAGTCTTCACATTCACAATAATAAAAATAAAATAATATAATACTTTAAAAAGTAAATATTCTTGTCATTGCAAGAAAACAAAAAAAATAGCAAAATTAAAAACAAAATTCACGGTGCAAAATATAAAAAATCAAAATTAATTGGAGCAGCTCAATCCCAAGCCTTTTTGTCCTCAACGTAATCTTTAATAGTATAAAACGCTTTCTGGCACAACTTACGTTTAATGAATGATTTGAATTTATTAAGACTTAGATCTTGTACGTGGCTTGGAAGCTTATTATAAAAGCGTACACATTGACATCTAAACGAGCCACCTATCTTCTTGAGCCTTGTTGTAGGTACTACAAATTTGTGTTTGTTCCTAGTATTTATGTTATGCATATCACTGTATTTTTTAAACAATTTTATATTTTTATGAGCATATAAAAGATTTTCATAAATATACTGAGAGGGCACAGTCATTACATTAATCTCCTTAAATTTCTCTCTGAGAGAGTGCCTCGGGCTTAATTTATAAATTGATCGAACAGCTCTTTTCTGCAAAACAAAGATATTCTGGATATCGGCGGCATTTCCCCACAACAGAATACCGTACGACATTACACTATGAAAATTGCTAAAGTATACTAAACGGGCTGTCTCTATGTCAGTTAAATTACGAATTTTTCTAACAGCATATGCTGCGGAGCTTAGCTTCTTTGACAATTTATCTTTATGTGGGCCCCACTGAAGCTTAGCATCCAAAGTTAAGCCTAAAAATACTGTGCTATTCTGAGGATTCAATTCTTCGCCCTTTATCAACACATCAGTTTTCACCTGCCTAACGTGAGGTAGGGTAAACTTAATGCATTTGGTTTTTTTTTCATTAAGGAGTAAATTGTTAACATTGAACCAGTGAACTACTTTTGAGATCGCGCTATTTACTTCGTCAGTAACCAGCTGCTGCCGTTTAAGTTTAAACACAAGTGAAGTATCATCTGCAAACAACACTATATCATGGTTATCCTTTATGGGGTAAGGCAAGTCATTAATATAAATAAGAAACAAGAAAGGACCAAGAATCGAGCCCTGCAGTACTCCCATCTTTACTATAGATCCGGGTGATCTTTTTCCATTAACGTCAACAGTCTGAATCCTATTACTCAAGTAAGAAGTAAGAAGATCCAGAGCGCTGTTCCGGATCCCGTAGTGGCGGAGTTTCCTGATTAGCGTTTCATGAAGAACACAATCAAATGCCTTGGACAAATCACAAAAGATGCCCAAGGCATCGCACTTATCCTCCCATGCATTATTAATATGTCCTAAAAGCTCAACACCGACGTTCATCAGTAGTTGAACGACCCCTTGTAAAACCGAAATGTTTGCTATGTAATAATTTATGCTTATTAAAAAATCTTTGCAATTGCTCTAAAATTAATTTCTGAAATATTTTACTAAAATTAGGTAGTACTGAAATAGGTCTATAATTTGTAGGGTCCGATGTACTACCTGATTTAAACAAAGGTATTATTTTACTATTCTTCATTAGGTCAGGAAACTCCCCACAGTCGATACAATTATTAAAGATAATAGCTAAACTAGGTACGACAACATCAATAATAGACTTAGCAACTTCTACAGAATGACCCCACAGATCTGCAGTATATAGCTATTCATTTTTTTTCATTTTTTCATTTTTTTTAGCGTTCGATTTTTGCTGAGAGCAGTTGTGTTACATGCGATCGCGCGCGTACCACAGTGTAAAAGTGCTTACGCATCAAAATAACGCCGTCCAGTCGGATGCACCGCAATGACCTAGTTATTGCGTAATGCTGACGGCTGCAGGTGAATATTATTGTTAAGGCGAAGTTAATACTCGATTAACTTCTACAATGAGTTCGAATAAGCAAAAACTCAGCGTGAACTTATCAACAGAGACTGAACATCTGTTGTTCAAGTACTTTTGTGAAGAACAAAGGCAGCGTGAAAAGCTTGAAAAAAACGTAAATGACTTGAAAAGTCAGATAGAAAACCTCCAGCAACAGCTGAAACTTCAAGCGGAGAACCCACCGAAATCAGATATTACAACCGCCCCTGAAACTTCTCCCCCGCCTGTTGAATATACAACGGATGAAGAAGAACTCGCTCGAGAAACAGGATGGATACGGCAAAAAAGCAGGAAGAAAAGAAAATTGAACACCTCGCCCGCCCAACCCACTCTGCATGAACAAGGAAGTGAACATAATAAAGGTAAGGAAAAAACCATTAAAACTCCTTTGCCACCACCTATTGTAGTAGATGGTATCCAGGATTACCAGAAATTCTTTGATTTTTTGTCTGAGAGCCAACCAGCTGACGCGTTCAGCATCAAAATGATGAACGGCGATACAATCAAAGTAAATGCCAAAAACGATGATTCATACAGAGCAATTACAAAGGCCCTCTCTCTCAACAATTGCCTTTGGCACTCGTATGAGAACAAGAAAGAGAGACCAATTAGAGTGATGGCAAAAAAATTGCATTTCACATGCATTCCGGAGAGAATTGTTGAAGATTTGCGTGGCAAAGGCTACAAAATCCTAGAAGCAGTCAACAAATTGAGCTGGAAAACCAAAGCGCCACTCAATATGTTTATGCTAACATTCTCAAATGATGAAGAAACTAGCAAAATTTTTAACATCAAAACTGTATTGGGATGTAATGTGGAAATACAACCGGTAAAATCCACAAAACTGGTACCTCAGTGCAAACGATGCCAGGCTTACGGCCATACGCAAAAGTACTGCTCCAAAGAACCGAGGTGCGTAAAGTGCACAGGCAAACATCTCACGAAGGATTGCAGAAAATCAAAAGAGGAGAAGCCAAAGTGCGTTCACTGTGGAGCGCCACATCCAGCTAACTACAGAGGTTGTATCGTAGCTAAAGAAATCCAGCAGATGAGAAACAAAAAATCGAAAGGCAATAATACTGCCCCTCAACAAAATACACCTAGTGGAAGAGCCGAAGTCCCCACCCAGTACAAACGAAGGCAAAGCACTACAATTAAAAACGTATCTTATGCCCAAGTAGCTACAAGAGGCATAGCCATGACGCCTGTGGTTGATATGAACAGTGACAAAAAGTTAGATGAAATCTTAAAGTTAATGTCATCATTCGACGAGAGATTGAAAAAAATTGAAAATAGCAACAAAGCTGCTACTACTAAGCCACAAAAATAAATACTACACTAAGAATTATGGCGTGGAACTCAAATGGGTTACAAAAACATCAGAACGAGTTACAAGTAGTATTAGATATAGAAAAGATTGATGTTTGCCTGATATCAGAAACTCACTTCACAAAGCAATCTCACATTAAGTTTAAAGGGTACAAAGTATACCATGCACTTCACCCAGACAATTCCGCAAGAGGTGGTAGTGCCATTATAGTAAAAGAAAACCTACAGCACTTTGAAGAGTTTAAATACGAAGAGAGGGACATCCAAGCAGTGGCAATTTGTCTACAAACCAAAAAATATCCTCTAACAGTATCTGCCATCTACAGTCCACCACGGTATATGATAAAAAAGGACCACTATATGAACTTTCTAACTCGCTTTAGAACTCGATTTATCTTAGGAGGTGACTTCAATGCTAAAAATACGTATTGGGGCTCAAGACTAACAACTACTAAAGGCAAAGAACTACTAAATGCCATAAAGGAGCTGAAATGTGATGTCATATCAACTGGAAAGCCCACCTACTGGCCAACAGATCAAAATAAAATTCCGGACTTAATAGACTTTTTTATAACCAAGGATCTATCAACTAGTTATATAAAATCGGAACAAAGTTATGACATGAACTCAGATCACTCTGCAATATATCTTGAAATTAGCGAAACCATTTTGTGTAAAGAAAACAGGCCCACTCTTGTTAATAAGTGTACAGACTGGGTGAGCTTCAAGAGCAGATTGAATGATCAAATAGACCTTAAAATTCCACTAAAAACACCCGAACATCTAAACGTCGAAGTGGAAAAGTTCATAATGCATATCCAGCAGGCAGCGTGGGAAAATACACCTGACTTCAACAAGAGGACGAAAGGAAATACTTACCCGCTCAGAATCAAGCATCTCATTATGGAGAAAAGAAAACAGAGGAAAACGTGGCATCAATCTAGGTGCCCTGAAGACAAACGAAAATTGAATTGTCTTACAAAAAAAGTAAGAAGACTAATCCAAGACTTTAAAGACGAGTCAACCAAAACCTATCTTCAGAGCCTAAGTAACGACCAAAAGACAGACTACTCTCTTTGGAAGGCTACTAAGCACTTAAAAAGACCGATTACCCAAATACCACCTATCAAATGTGAAAACGGGCAATGGGCAGTAACTAACGAGCAAAAAGCGAAAAGGTTTGCAGAGCACCTAGAAAATATCTTTCAACCAAACGACGGGGAAATCATTGAAAATCACACTTTGCTTAATATGGTGACATCGGAAAATGAAGTTACCATAAAATTAGTAACACCGAGAGAAGTCGCACGAGAAATAAAACACAATATAAGTACAAGAAAATCACCAGGGTACGATTTAATAACAGGAGAAGTACTTCATAACCTACCGAGAAAGGGTCTGGTTAAATTAACGACCCTTATCAATGCCGCATTAAGGCTTAAATATGTACCAGACTTATGGAAGGTGGCTGAAGTAATAATGATAGCTAAGCCAGGTAAACCGGCTCACGAAACATCATCCTATAGGCCTATTTCCTTGCTACCAATAATGTCCAAGCTATTTGAAAAGCTGTTACTCAGACGACTTAAACCTATAATAGATAGCAAGAACATAATACCAGAGCACCAGTTTGGTTTTCGAGAAAAACACTCTACTATTGATCAAGTACACCGGATCACAAACGTTATAGAAAACGCCCTTGAAGATAAGAAAGTATGTTCTACTGTATTCCTAGACGTGGCGCAAGCGTTTGACAAAGTATGGCATGAAGGCCTTATACATAAATTGAAGAGCTTATTACCGAAGCAATTTTCAGATATATTAGAGTCCTATGTTCTAAACAGAGTCTTTAGAATAAGACAAGAAGACGCCTACTCTGAACTGAAACAAATAAAAGCTGGTGTACCGCAAGGAAGTGTGTTAGGTCCGGTCCTGTACCTACTATACACTTGTGATATTCCTAAATTAGAGCAAAACACGATTGGGACCTTTGCTGATGATACGGCCATAATGGCTGTAGGAAACAGCCACGTAGAAGCAGTAGAAAAGGTTCAAATGGCTGTTAATCTAGTTTATGACTGGACCAAAAAATGGAGGATTAAACTAAATGAATCTAAATCTGTTCACATAGATTTTACCAACAAAAAACACCAGTATTCTCCAGTTTATATTAATAATAAACAAGTCCCATACGAGAATACAGCCAAATATCTCGGTATGACCCTTGACGCAAAGTTACGCTGGAAAGCCCACGTCAAGAAGAAAAAAGAAGAACTCGACTTCCGATATAAAAGAATGTATTGGCTGCTTGGAAGAAACTCCATGCTGTCTGTGCAAAACAAATTACTGCTATACAAACAAGTCCTGATGCCAGTTTGGACTTATGGTATTCAGCTATGGGGCTGCACCAAACAGAGCAATATATTAATTATACAAAGATTCCAGAACAAAGTGCTAAGTGCAATTGTAAATGCACCGTGGTACATACGAAATGATGACCTCCATCGGGACCTAAAAGTTGAGTTCATCGATAAAGTGATCCAGAAATTTGCAGAAGCTCACGAAAAGAGACTTCATCAGCATGTGAACGTCGAGGCAATCCAGCTTCTCGACCACACAAACATAGTTAGAAGACTAAAAAGAACAAAACCGTTCGAGTTAGTGTTTAGTGTTAGTGAATAGTGTAACGTACGAAAGTGCTACCAAATAAACACAAGAACGAAGTGTATTCGCCTTAATAGAGACAATAAGAAAAGTGCTATTGGACACATTCTTAGTAAAGACAATGTAATAGTTTAGGTTATAATTAAATTACTTATTAGTCTATTTATAAGGCTAGATTGTAATAAGAGTAGGGTCCATCCTATTGATGAACCCTAGAAAAGGCAAAAAAAAAAAAAAAAAAAAAAAAAAATATAGCTATTCGATAGACGAGTGCAATCAAGCTCCACGGTTGCACTCGTTTATCCTCTCCGTTTCCCCGCTCCGCTACCCCACTCCGCGCCCCCGCTCTGCCTAACTGCTTTGTTTCTCATCTCCGGGGTCCCGCTCCGCGTAAATATATATTAATTCTGAAAATAGTTATCAAATCCCTGTTCACTAAGAGCAGTGTTGGCCCAGCGACTTAAAAGTTGTAGATCGTGGGTTGAAACCCAGGCAGGCGCTTTACTTTGTGTAGATTATTCATCATTCATCACCAATGCTCTTAAAACGGTGACGGAAACCATATTGAGGAAACCGGCATGACTAAGAACCAAAAATTCGAATACATGTGACTTCCATCAACCCGCAATGGGCCCGCGTGGTGGATTAAGCCAATTCCCTCTCACAGAGAGGAGGCCTGCACGCACAACGGACCAAATGGGAGTTTGGGTGCGGAAAGGAGGACTATCTATTCTTCTATTCTTCTTCCCTGTCCACTAAAAAGGAGCGGAGTTTTTATGCAATTCGATTGGTTGGCTCCGAACCTCTTTTCTCCGCTCCGCGCGAAGTGGATAAGCAGCCTTAGTAGCCTACATTTCGTCAAGCAAAGCATTTTGACAAGCAAATTCGATTAATAAATAACTACACACCATGACATGTTTTCAGGCTAATGTAGAGGTTGAAAAATAATCAAACTTCAAATTCCTAATTCAGAAATCGAGGGTAACACTTTTGTCAAACCGGAAAACAATATCAACTCATTCTATCCCTTTTCACAAAAGTTCTTCAAGTATGGATTATAATATCAAAGGCTTCCTCGATGGGCGGGTTCACAAACATTTTAGGGCAAAATATTTTTTTATTAAATTATCAAATTAAGTGTAAGCCAGAAGGGACCAAACCTAAAGCTTCGCTTCCTGTGAAAGCTAGCATTTATCGCTTTACTATCTTTAAGGTTCAAAAGATGTAAAAATACGGACGTATAATTATGAAAAATCGTGGCTAAAGATTTTTTTCATAACTTAATATTGTGCCATATAAGTAGCCGCATACTTTAGAGTTATCAATTCTATTTAATAACACTTTTTAACTTCCATTTAAAACTTCATGCACAAAGGTACAATGGCGGACCTAATGGTTTAAGAATTCTCTACCATTCAACTAAAGGATGGTGAAGAGGAAACAAAAAAAAGTGATAATAATAAGTTGATCGTATTTAGAACAATGACTATGAAAATATACAACCCACATCTTGCTGTAATTACTTTCAGAGGTGAGTTATAAGAATAGGTCATCATCGTCATCATATCAGCCGAAAAACGTCCACTGCTGGACATAGGCCTCCCCCAAGCGTAGCCACATTGACCGGTCCTGTGCATCTCGTAACCAGCGGATCCCCGCAACCTTCACCAGGTCATCGGTCCAACTGGTGGGAGGCCTTCCAACGCAACGTCTTCCGGTCCGCGGTCGCCATTCCAGAACCTTTCTGCCCCATCGGCCATCCGTTCTGCGAGCAATGTGCCCTGCCCACTGCCACTTAAGTTTAGCAATTCTTCGGGCTATGTCGGTAACCCTGGTTTGGTTTTTCTTGTAAAAGAGATGTGTAACTTTTATAGTGTTATTATATACTTTATTGTACAATAAAGTATATAATAAGAAGTGTAAAGTGTAAGTTTATCTTGGACATCACAGGCAACGGTGAAGAAAAACATCTTGAGGAATCCTGGACTTATGTTGTTAATGTAAGTTCCTCATACGAAAAGAAAGAAAAAGAAGTATATTCTATTCTATTCTATTCGTATATAATTAGAATACTCCTGCAGCCGAATTGCGCAAGTGAATTCGTCAAGGTGAAGGGTTTGACCGCAATCAAATCGAGCAAACACATGCGAGATGAATGACGCTATGTGGATTTCCGTCTGTGTGATTGGTCGATTGATAGCGGCCAAAATCTTTGCATTGCCGTATTCACTTACGCAATAAGGCTGCTGGTTCAACTCCGTTGATCTCCTGGTTTCGGTTCCCAAATCGAGTAAATTTTTACCTTTTTACGTTTCGAATTTCTTAGTAGCGGCCCGGAGTCGGTGGTGGGATAACTCTGTGCCTCAGAAAACACGTAAATTCGTTGTTTCTGCGTTTGATTTCTACCCAGTCTTATGGGATTTAGTGCACCTGTATTTACGCGCACACCTTGTACACTATAATGTTTCCTGCGTACTTGGTAAGTCTCTGTTGAGACTACCGCCGTGGCCGAATTTCGGTCTGGCGGATTACGGCGATAAAGATAGTTATATCTTTCAACTCAGTAATATAAAATCCAATTGCATTGTTTATTACTTATACAACAGGTAACAATAATAAAAGAGTTAACAAACATGTCTGCCTGCAAAGGTGCACAATTCAGATGTCACCTGCGGTAATAAACTCAAGTCGTTACATCCGTACATTGTGCCAAAAGATCGTTAAATATAATGGCTATTGTTTCAGAAGACTGCTAGTTTGTCGTTCAGTGTCAATGTTTTGCTCACGTATGCTTTTATGGTACAATCTAACAAGATTTACTTATTTGTACCTACATAAGATAGGTCATAATCATCATCATCACGATCAGCCTTTATATGTTTTCACTGTTGTGACACAGGCCTTCTCTCTACGGGGAGAAATGGACCACTAATCCACCTACAGCCCCGGCGCGGGGTGATGGATGTCACATAATGTCTTTAATGTTTTTTGTAGGTCATGTCGGTTTCCTTCACCGTTTTGGGAGCAGTGGTGATGAAAAAATTTACTCAAAGTAAAATGCCTGCCTGGGTACCTACTACCTACAACTACACTACGGCCGATACCACTGGGCTACCACTGCTCTCGCAGAACAATAATTTATCAACAATATCAGTTACATTAACAGTTTTTTTTTTCAAACTGAATTTCAGCCACGGCGTCCAATCAAAAATCAAGAATAATTAAGCTGAAGTGGCAATGGGCCGGCCATATAAGTCGTAGAACCGATGACCGTTGAGGTAAACGTGTTCTTGAGTGGAGACCGCGAACTGGTAAACGTAAGGTAGGATGCCCTCAGGCTAGGTGGAGTGACGACCTTCGTAGGGTGGCTGGTAGCAGCTGGATGACAGTTGCCGAAAATTTAAACAAATGGCATGCAATTGGAGAGGCTGATGATGATGATGCTGATAGCCAATCAAAGCTGATACTAGCCATACGCGGGCGATATTATAGTCCACAAATGTGTGTGCAGACTCAGGGGGAACTCTGTTCCCTCCTCACTCTCATAGTCCGATGGGACGGCAGTCCGACACGACCGGAGAGAGATCAGTCAATTGCAAAGACAGTTGTAATAAGACGTAGCCTGTCCATGAGTAAACTCAGCTTATCAGTCTCATATACCATCTAATTGAAATCTTGGCAATCCATTAAAGAAACCGTATAACAAAAGAGAAGAAGTATCTATATGAGAAGTTCTACACCTGAAGCCAAGTTGACAATCTACAATCGATAACGCTACTAGAAAACGAATCTATGTATGGGAATGACACATCTGAACGTTAAGTCACGTGGTCATCATCATCATCATTTCAGCCGAAAGACGTCCACTGCTGGACATAGGCCTCCCCCAGGCATCGCCACATTGACCGCTCCCGTGCGTCTCGCATCCAGCACCTTAACCAGGTCATCGGTCCACCTAGTGGGAGGCCTACCAACGTTTCGTCTTCCGGTTCGCGGTCGCCATTCCAAAACTTGTCTGCCCCATCGGCCATCCGTTATGCGAGCAATGTGCCCTGCCCACTGCCACTTAAGTTTGATAATTCTTCGGGCTATGTCGGTAACTTTGGATCTCCTGTTCTTCTGACGTGATCACGCAAGGAAGTTTTGAGTATAGCGCTCTCCATTGCCCTTTGGGTGACTTAAAGCTTTCTGATAAGGCCCATTGTGAGGACCACGTCGCGGTCCCATAGGTGATCACTGGCAACACACACTGGTCATAGAAATAGAAGGCGTTAACGATTGTAGAAAGAGATTCGATACGAAACGTTAGTAACTTGGCTAGGCCCGCTGCAGGGTGTTGCGTATTACAATCAATGGTAGTGCCTTCCATTTTGGCAACTCTACAACCATCATCATAAGAAGCAACGAATCAGGAATTTGCTTCAAAATCTTTCCGACTTTCCGATTGTGTTGATTTGGGTACTGAAAGTTCATGTTTGTCATCTTTCTGTGCAAAGCCATGCTTGTACTGCAAATGGGTTTAAGTCAAAATTGCAATAGTTAAAGATCAAAGGTTTGAATTTTCGCGTGCCAGTTCAAGAAAACAATAACCGTTGTACTAAAACTATAATTTACGACTACTCAAACAAAAATGACATAAACCTAGTTACCGCTCTAACCAGTGGCGTAACAACAGGCAGTGGTTAGAACGAATATCAATTTAAGATCGGTATTAACTCAAGAACATACATGAATTGTAGAAATACATTATGAAAATTTGAACTCATTCGTTAGAGAAATATATTGCGACGCGAACTTTTAGACCTCCCTTAGTTAGTAATTTTTAGAACGCATTCATTGAGCTAAGTATTTTTTTGCGGCGTCAAGGCTACTGACACTCTTTACATTCTAATACTTACGCTCTTTAAATTAAAATTGATTACATAGATTAACCAAAAATGCACACTATAATTATTATAAAAGTGTTGGTATACATATCATCTTTATTTTAGTCATCATCATCATGTCAGCCGAAAGACGTCCACTGCTGGACATAGGCCTCCCCCAGGCGTCGCCACATTGACCGATCCCGTGCGTCTCGTGTTATCTGAAGTCCGAAGAGAGGGGGAGGACTCGATAATCCTGAAATCCGGTAACCTGCTCTACTTGTGTACATGTACTATTCCGCACGAGAGACCGCGGACGCGAACTTTTTAACGCGGAGTGACCGTGAGAAAATCTCTAGATTATTTAAACCACCTATTGACGTCTGGGAGGCACTTTTATCTGAATGGCAATGTGACAACTCCACCAATTCTTTCCATCCGTTCGCGTGCGGCTGGCCAGCACGTGGCTGGAAGTGGATCACTGTGTTGCTCAATTTCTCACGGGACATGGTTACTTTAAAAGTAAATTATTTTCTTTCAAGCTCGTTGCCTCGCCTTTATGTCGGTGTTCTACATCTGACTGCGAATATGTACAATCTGCACATCATATCTTATGGGAGTGTATTCTTTGGCAGAATGAACGTAATATTATGTTGAATAATGTACAGGCTGCATCAGGAGTTGTTTACTATACGGACCTTGTGGAAACTAGAACAAATTTCCGTGCGTTCAAGCGTTTTTGCCATACCTATTATTGGAACCAAATATAACAGCTCACAATGTTAGGATCCATTAATATGTATTAATGCTAATTTTTTATCCGTGGTGTTAGGCAACTGGGCTCATCCCAGTTGTATATGACCCTTTGTGCCTATTGGCCTTGTTTGTTCTGTCTCCTGCTTGATATGGAGGGAAGTGGAAATTTACATTTTTCCTACTCCTCCGTTATTCTTTTCTGATTAATTTCGTTGCGGGATCCAAGACAGGTAAATTCATTCTCCGGGACTTCGTCGAGCTTCATTGCCTCGGCGCTTTTCTGGTGGTTGCCACTGTTGATTCTGGCTTTCAGGAGTTGCAGTGGTTTGGGAATAGTGCGGTGGGATTGTCCAAATAAAAAAAAAAAAAAAAAAAAAATTTGCTCTACTTCCGAGAGGGTGACCGGCAGTCCCAGGGTGGTGTCGGCTTTATCACCATCTTAATTATTTATAATAATACAACTACAATGTCAAGTTTTTTTTTTATCTTAAGGGGGGGGGGGGCATCCAATGGCAAACATGGCTTGGCAATAGTATATTGCAAACATGTTTGAGCCATTTCTTTTATTGTTATCCTGCATGCACTTATTATTATTTGCTGTAATGCTCAGATCAAATAAAAACCCAAGGTGGAACGCTGCAAACAAAAAAGTGAAGCCGGTTCAAACTACGCCTTGCCGTACAAATACACAATTACACGCACTCACGTACAACGAAACTACCCTTTAGCTTGTCAGTCAAGCTTTATTATTTGATCTGTGAGCTCGAATGACTAGCTAAGGCGTAATTTCGTTGTACGTGAGTGCGTGTAATTGTGTATTTGTAATGCAAGGCATAGTTTGAACCGGGTTCACCTTGTTGTTTGCAACGTATGGAACGTTGCAAACAACAACGTGAACCCGGTTGACTTGACTTTTTATTTGATCTGAGGTTGTATGTATATACATGTCTATGCAAATAAATAAATCTAAATCTGAATGAATTTTCCACGGGACTTTATTGATGCCTATAGTTACGCCACTGGTGCCAACAAATGTAATATTCGTACCACTAAGAGTACTGAAAACAAAAGTACAACGATTTGAATGGACGCAGCTTGTAATATATTTAACCGTTTTAAATTTCCGGCCGTCGGTCATAAACTAAGAGTCTGACATCAGACATACATGTTGTGCCAAGTGGAACTGACTGATATTTCCTTCATTGTGTTATTTGTTTTCTTTTGAAGTACTTTGCTCCAGTTGGGTAAAAAACCCGAATAAAAAGTAAAGAATTTCGAGTCGATGTTTTGCCAATGTCAGAGACAAAGTTGGAAAGTAAGTAAGTGACTTTTCAAACGTACCATCAATAATAGAATGTAAATCAATCAATTTGGCCAGCCTTTTCCCAACTATTTTGGGGTCGGCTCTAACGGGGTCTAACCGGATTCAGCTGATTACCAGTGTTTCACATGGAGCGAGTGCCTATCTGACCTCCACAACCCAGTAACTGGGTAACACGGTACCCCTGGGCAGACTGGTGTCAGATCTCAAGCTTCTGACTACCCGTAACGACTGTCAAAGGTTTAACGTGCTTTCCGAGGCACGGAGGAAACTGTCAAACTCGGTATGTTGAAATGGTGAAGATCGACCCGTTCGGCTGTTATTATTTAACCACGAATAATAGAATGTAAATAATATGGCTAAATGTAGAACTCTTTGCAAGCGTCTTTAAACTGTCAACTTTCGAAGCAAGAGTGTGAAAAGGTATCTCCTGGAATCGCTAGTCCCGTCGTCAAAAGTGAAAAGCTGGCCCATCACGAAACAAGTAAAAATAAAAACTATTGTGAAATCAGAATTATGACCAGACACGTCCTGAGCATTGACGCGGGTCCTGAAAATCGTGGCAGATAAACCTAAACTAGATGTCTGTCGAAAAACAACGACCTGAAGACAATTTCAACATCTGGACAACCCAGCAAAGACAAGTCTGGCGAAGAAAAACGAAGAGTGCTGACGTCAAAAACGGGCAAAATAAAAGTTCCAAAGACGACTTCCGAAATGAATGTTATTTTTCGCTTTGTAGTGTTTTGTTTTCGAAGTCGGCTTAGTTTTTTTAGCCCGACGATAGATGAGAATCATCACATGCAATTATAACCGAAACTCATTTGTTGGCCTTCATTTACTCATATTGCACGCACACGGCACCTATTAATAATAAAAGACAATCGCTTCGTAGTGTCGAGCACAGAGCACCGAGACGCTTCGGTGGGCAACTGCTAGAGACGTCATTATCAAAATTTTCCATACAAACTAAACAGAGCCACAGGTAATAACAAGTAAAATTTCACAATTTAAAAAACCCCCGACACATTTATCTTGCGAAAACACCCCGATTTAAACAGTAAAATGCCCATAACTTTTGAACGGCTGAACCGATTTTATTCAAACATAGCTAAGAACACTCTCGACAAAATTACCTTTCAAACAAAAAAAAACTAAATCGAAATCGGTTCATCCGTTTAGGTGCTATGATGCCACAGACAGACACACAGATACACAGCAACACACGTGAAACTTTTAACACCTTTCATGAACGGGCTCCTTTAGTTGTGCCTGCGCTGATAATCTCGCCTGGGAATAATTTTATTTCTAAAAACCTTTTGAATTATATATTAGAAGATGTCTTCCGCGGCTTCGCTCCCATCATCTGGCTACCTACCTATCCTTCCCAACCCTACCCTACCTACCTACCCTGCCTAACCTACCTACCCTACCCTACCTACCAACCTACCTACCAACCTACCTACCCTACACTACCCTATCCAACATACCTACCTACTCTACCCTACCCTAAATCCTTTTTTTTCATACTCTATGTAGCGTATGTCCTTCCTCAAGATGCCATCTATCTCCTTGCCAAATTTCATTGAATTCCGTACAGTGGTTTAGGCGTGAAAAAGTAACAGACAGACAGACAGACAAAATTACTTTCGAATTATTTGTATAGTTATTTACATTATTTTCACACTAAGAAGCAAAAAATAATAATGTAATCGGGATTTAAGGTATAACATGATAAAAAGTTGGGCCTTAAAGTTTTATGCATGGAGAATACTCTACAGAGATCTATTCTTTGGAATGTGCAATTAACTTTATCATGCTGTCTACACTAATTCAGAAGTGTCTGTTAAAGTATTTCTTGAATTAATTTCTTTATTTTGAGTTAGAAGCGTGTGTGAAATTGACGGTCCGTGGATTAGTAATTAAGATGGTTGAAACTTTTGCTCAGAGAAATTGCGCGGCTATGTATTAAAATAGAAATCGTTCCGGAATTCTGTGCTCTATGGTTGCGCCGACTTGTGCCACATGTGTTGCCGTCAGGCGGCGACAGAGAGCGCTGTCGTGTCACCTCGGGCATGAAATGCACGACATGGATATATGATGCGCCAAGTGGCCAGTGAGTTACGTTTTCTTCATAAATATCATGTTTCCATGGAGTTCAGAAGCCATAAACAAAGAGTTGAAATGCCAACGTAAGGGATTTATCACCTGATATATCGATATCATTCTTTTTAGGGTTCCATACCGAAAGGGTAAAAACGGGACCCTATTACTAAGACTCCGCGGTCCGTCTGTCTGTGTGTCTGTCCGTCTGTTCGTCTGTCTCATGAACCGTGATTACTTGGCAGTTGAAATTTTCACAGATGATGTATTTCTGTTGCCGCTATAAATATAAATATATTATTTAAGTGGGGCTCCCATACAATAAACGTGTTTTTTTTTTTGCTTTTTTTGGCGATAATGGTACGGAACCCTTCGTGCGCGAGTCCGACTCGCACTTGGCCGATTTTTTTTTTAACATTTTACTTCACTTGCTTGCTTCAGCTACTTTATTTTTTGCGATGCAAACGTTGATAAAATGACACTTGTCTAAAGCTTCAGGTTAACGAGGATGAACTAAACTTGGAACGTTGACTAAGGTTTCGTATGTACAGACTACGGTCGTGAAAACCAAGTTTACATTTAAATCATATACTGCCTTACCATTTAATACCTTAAAGCACTGACAATCATTGATCCGTAACTCATATTTGCCATAACTAATCTGAGGTATTGCAAAATATTCACAACAATAATACAATTAGGAAAAATTAACCGGCCAAGTGCGAGTCGGACTCGCGCACGAAGGGTTCCGTACTAGGTAAATTGCGGTTTACGATTTATGACGTATTAAAAAAAAACTGCTTTCTAAATCTCGTTCAAACCAATTTTCGGTGGCAGTTTACATGGTAATGTATATATTTTTTTAGTTTTATCATTCTCTTGTTTTAGAAGTTACAGGGGGGGGGCGCACATTTTACCACTTTGGAAGTGTCTCAAACTATTCAGTTTAGAAAAAAAATATGTTAGAAACATCAATATCATTTTTGAAGACCTATTCATATATATATACCCCACACGTATGGGTTTGACGAAAAAAAAAAAAAAATAGTTTCAGTTTCAAGTATATGTAACCCCCAAAATTTATTGTTTTTTTTTTCTATTTTTGTGTGAAAATCTTAACGCGGTTCACAGAATACATCTACTTACCAAGTTTCAATAGCATAGTTCTTATAGTTTCGAAAAAAAGTGGCTGTGACATACGGACGGACAGACAGACAGACATGACGAATCTATAAGGGTTCCGTTTTTTGCCATTTGGGTACGGATCCCTAAAAACCCGCCCACTCACAACACAAACAGTGGAGTTTGACACATCGGAGACTTTACCACTAGACCAGCACCTCTAGCGACGAATTCATACGCGGTAGCCCTCATTGGAATAAGAGAGTCGACTTCTAAACGATTTCCTTTCCCTAGCTAAAGTGTAGATGGTAAAATGTGACTGACTGGTTTCTAAATTAAGAATTTGAAGTTGAGATTTTCTCAAACTCTTCTTCAGCCTGGAAACCTGGTATTAGAGTTGGCTTTGAGTTTAGGCACTGAGATTTTGCGAATGATTGTTGGAATTGTAAATTAAACGTGAAGTAAAGCGCCCACAAGGTAGATGAAACGACGATTTATGGAGGGTATCCGTCGGTAAGGGCCCTGACTTGCGTGTCCGTAGGTCATGAGTTAGAACCCAGGCAGGCGCTTTACTTTGTGTAAATTATTTCATCACCACTGCTCTTAAAACGGTGAAGGAAAACATCGTGAGGAAACCGGCATCTCATAGAACCAAAACTTCGAAGACATGTGAGCCACAACGGATTAAGGTCCATTACCTCTATCACAGAAAGGATGCCTGTGTCCCAGCAGTAGGAACATTACAAGGCTGGTGATGATGCAGGGTGGCTGGTAGCAGCTGGTCTTTGAAGTTGCAAGGAGTGGATATACATGGCGTGCGATTCGATAGGTCTATGTCCAGTGGACTGCTGTACATAGTAGAGCAGCTGATGATAACGATAGTATTAACGGTAAATATCGAATCTATAATTTACAAATAAATAAAAAAAATATTAATTTTTTTATTTATTTGTTAAGCACTTGTCCCAACGCGGTATTGTGTTACCCAGTTACTGGGTTGTGGAGGTCAGATAGGCAGTCGCTCCATGTAAAACACTAGTACTCAGCTGAATCCGGCAAGACTGGAAGCCGACCCCAACATAATTGGGAAAAAGGCTAGGCAGATGATGAAGCACTTGTCCCAACGCCGACAATCAGAGAGCAGCGAGAAGCGAATGTGTAGATCCGATAGTTTTACCAGTCGGCTATGAGCGAGTGTTTTTGTGGGACGGGCGATTACTCGCACCACTCGCTCGAGCGGTCAGACCTGCACGCGTTAGTTGGTTGGTCTCTCGGCGTGAATTCTGACCGCAACGCGAGCGTCGCCGAGTGAGTATCGCTGAGCGAGCATTATCTTTGATAGCTCCTGTCTAATTTGTGATGAGAGAGTACTCGCCGGCGCGGTAGTGTGAACAGCCAGCGATTAACTATTAATATATGTGTTGTACACGGGATCTGTATCTTTTGTTCGTTTCTTCAGCGAGAAAATATTCGATAGCTAATCGCTTCGTCGCCGGCGGTGGAACAAGTGTCTTAGTATTCAGAATAGTTTTTTAATAGATTTTAATATCTTCTAGGTATCATAGGATGCCACCGCTGCCAAAAACGTTGACAAAAGTCATCGTTAATGTCTGTCACATGATTTTATCTCTGTAACTGTAACAGACAGCTAGTCAGATCAATCGCAGACATCTTGGAAAATAATAATTTGAATATAGAGCGGCAGTATGACTTGCAAATTGTCATGCTTTTGAGATTTTAACCGACTTCAGAACTCCGTCATTTATAAACCAAATTCGGAAATTCTTTTTTACCGACTTCAAAGAAAAGAAGGAGGTAATCAATTCGACATGTATTTATGTATGAATTTTTTTTGGAATTGTACAATATTTATTTATTATCATTTTGTTTGGATTTTTGTATGTATGTTTGTCCACGCGTATCTCCGAAACTAGTCATCGGATCGTGATTGTTTTTTTATTGGATTAGGTATCTTTCAACTTAGAAAACAGTATAAGTTTCATCAAAATCGGATTAGCAGTTTTCAAGATATGGAACAAACAACCGATCTCCTTTGCGACAAACAGCACGAATGTGTAAATTAAGTTATTATGGTTATTTTGTAAAACCTTTAGGTATCTTAGGGAACCTGCTAATTTTTTTGTGATGGGTACTAAAACTAATAAAAAGAGAGAAATAAAACCTTCTTAAAAATAAACCGACTTCTAAAGAAAACCACTAAAAAGTACAAAATAACTTTCGTTTCGAAAGTCGTTGTTGAAAAACTAGAGGAACCAAAGACACCGACTTCCGAAAAGAAAGTTATTTTTGCACGTTTTAGTGTTTTGCCTCAGAAGTCGGTTTATTTTTTGTAAAGCAGTTTTTTCAGAACGACATTTCCTTTTGGCACGTTACACTCCAGAAGTCCAGACACTCTAGACAAGTTACATTTTACCAACGAAAGCGTTGCGATAGCGATTGGAAAAATTACAAAAATATATGGGTTTGCCAAGCGCTATCGGAATCCCACCAATCCCTTTAATTTTTGCATTTCGATGATTTCCATTGCTGATAACTTCGGATACTCGTACTTGGCGAGAAAGTGTTTCAGCGCCTTGACATTTTCTCGCGTTGGTTCGATATTTGAAATTTTGAGTATAGTTTTTTTTTGGGTGGCCAGTGTGTATTGAATAGATCTTGATGTATTCTCTTTCGTTTAACAATGTTGCTTTAATTTGTTTATCTTACGCTATTTTATTCCATTAGACACTTCGTGAATGTCAGATTGAGTGATGGAACAATACAAGTAAAAAACCGGCCAAGTGTGAGTCGGACTCGCGCACGAAGGGTTGATTACCATTATCGCAAAAAAACGGCAAAAAATTACGTTTGTTGTATGGGAGCCCCACATAAATATTTATTTTATTTAATTTTAAGTATTTTTTGTTATAGCGGCAACAGAAATACATCATCTGTGAAACCGTTTAGCTATCACGGTTCATGAGATACAGCCCGGTGACAGGCTGACAATTTCACAGGCTCAAAATTAGTAATAGGGACCCGTTTTCACCCTTTGGGTACAACACCATAAAAAGAAGTTGACAGACATAATACAAAATAAAATACAAAGCTTCACTATCGCTCCCGATCGCCTATCTTCCTCTACTCTACAATCTTACCAAAACCTTTCGCTCTTCATTTCGACTGCCCCTTCCCTAATGAGACATACGAAATAAGGAAATATTCGCAGCATCCCATCTTTAGCTAAGAAATGTTCCCTAATTTAGGAGAGACCCTTTTTGATGGTATTTATTTACTTATAGCTAGGGGATATTGCTTTACGCGTATAGACGGTAAATGGCGTGAAAGTGGCTGGCAATTTTTGTGTGTAGGTTGGTAGGTTCTCAAATGGCAATCGTAGAGAGTGATACAGCCATTCTTTGCTCTGGCAATAAATAGGAAAACCTATTGATAAAAAAGTGTTACACAAAATGAAAGTTTATTCAATAGTTCATATTCATGAAACCATAGATGCAATTACCGTATTTTTAAGAACGGTCACATTCTAATATCATCCTCTTTCTGTCAAAAATCTCTATGGTTTCTATGTTGGTACTAGAATTGGCTAGAATTGGCTCCCTAATTTAAATAGTAGAAAAAAAAACATTATATTCTATTCTGCAGTTTCAAGACAATGAATGCTTTGAAATACCTAATGCATTTATACAAGTAGTGGACAAGATTACAATACGCAATACGGTTTTAAAATCAGAAGGGTTTTGCCTACAATGCACCAAACAAATTCTTTGATAAAACAGTTAAGGCCTAAACGCCACATTAGTGCCGTAAAAAGATTAATTTCTAAATCATACTCCTTAGTAACGGCTAGGTTAAAAGGTTTGAAAAGAAAAATTATATGATTCCAAACTTCCATCAAGTGAAAAAGATATTAAACTTAGTTTTAATAAAGACAAGTCTTAACTAATACAATACTAATAAATAACTTATACAATAATAATTATTATAACCCAGGCAAAGCCGTGGCCTGCCACAAATATTCAATACTGTATCAAATAAAAACCAATATAGAACAAACTTCTGAATCACATTCCTCAGATTATGAAGCCGTCACACACACATTCTTCGAAAATAACACACAAAGAATTAAAACTTCGAAACCACCGGATGATATAGGAAGTTCTAAGAAAGTCTATTATAATTTGTATGTCACGAACATCATTCATAATACGAGCATATTCGGAGAACGGGAGATGAGACGCATCTTATGAAACACCTGTAGCTTTTCAGAAGATTTCAGCGAAAAATGTATAATTTTAATCTAATTTTGAATAGTCTTCTTCATTTCTAAATCTCATGTTAGAAATATGAGATTTTGGAATCAGGATGAGGTTTATTAACTTTACAATCTTAACTAAGAAGCAAAATTATATGTAGAGAGTAATCTCTTGAAGTGCTGGTCCGATTACAAAAAGTCTTTGATTTAAAGTTACCCAGCCAGCAGTGGAATAGTGCAGACGCACAAAATGATGCACATTTTTTTTTTGTTTTATTGCAATGACAAGAATAATTACTTTTTAAAGTCATATATTATTTTATTTTCATTATTGTGAGTGTGAAGACTATGTGGAACATTATTTTGTTTTCGTTATTTTTTTCTCTTTTAGTTTTTAATCAAGGTCTGGCAGTTTGAGTATTTTATGCGGCCTACCCGAATGCCCTTTCATTGGTATTGGTCGTTGAATCGTTGAGCTCCTTAAATCCTGAGTTGAGCCACACGGTTATTGACAAATGCGTGCACTGACTGGACAGGTCTACTCAATCTGGCTGGTTCTTTCCTCAAAAGACCATTTCAGACATCAATCTACATGGTCTTCATGTGATCTAACCAACATTTTGTCTGGACTTTAAAATAAACAGTGACCTCTGGGTTTCTTTCTACCTTTCTTCTCAGAGTAGTCAGATAGGAAACGCCGACCGCATTTAGTTTTAAAAAATATGATCGACAGACAGAAATAAAATCATTTATCATTTATAAAGAGTTCCTTGCACTACACTGAAGTTGACTAAAGCCGTGACTATGTCGTGACAATCTAAGAAGTCGAATTTGACAGTTAGAAAAATACGTTATATAAGTTTAACTTGATGCTTACCTATGATATTCGTTGTTATAGTGTATGGGTTACATTGTAATTCATTAGGATTATGAATTTGATTTTTCGTAGACGTTCATAAAAAGTTTTTTTTTTCATTGTAGGCTCGCGTTTGACCACTCTCTCGGCTGGAAAGCAACCGAGTTTCTCTAATATAATCGTCATTCCTTAAATGAAAAGTTATACCTACTTAAATAAAATAAAAAAATCACAAAATCAAATAACCCGAATTCTTAAGAAGCGAACTAAAAAGTCGTGAAAAAAGAAAATCATGCTATGCTGTCGGAGGTTACATCTGGGTTTGGTCAGCCAGCTCGCGAATATGTTTTAATTTTTTTTTATAATTTTTTTTTTGGCGTTGATATCGTCCAATGACTTTGCCCGCTCTGGGTGAAACCGGCAGGTGTGTCAAACTTTTACTGACTAAAACCCACTCGTGTTCCTTCAGAAGCTTGTGGCAGGGCCGCGGTAACTCTCTTTAAAATTTATCCGTGACCTGATATAAACAAAGCAAATCTTTGTACGCAGACAGCTTTTACATTTTACTACGTACAGTATCTCCTTGTTTATTCAAGAACCCTGGGCTTAAAGCAGAATATTACCTCTAAATCCTGTTCTGACGGGAACACTAAAGGCATCTCAGAATACAACTATGATTATGTATTGTCTTGTTTATGTTTGCTACTTGCATAAGCAATTTCTTGAAATAGGATAATCAAAGCGAGTCTTGCAAACGTTGGTTGGTCTGTTATTGAAACTGTATCTTATTGTTGTTGTAAATATCTGAGATTCCTTTGTTAAGATAGTATTTGAATAAGGTTTTGGTATTGTAAAAGGGATGTAAAATTTTGTAAGGGACACTACTTACTCTGTGTGGCAAATTACTGAATGATTTTTATTCGCCTAGAAGCTTTTCACTAAGGGTAACACAGTTTTCTTTCACCAATAACACATCAGCACAAAATCATTCAAAAAACAACTGCAATTTACAAGCAACACCAACAAAAAAAGGATTTATTGTAACCATAAATCCTTTTTGCAATAAAAAACAATCTTTAAAAACCTGCTTCGAGAAAAGCACGTCAACACTTCAAAGAAAAAAAATACACTTCACAATTCGAATTCCGAATCCGACTATTCAAATTTGGCACGGCGGGAAACTCGGTTGCTTTCCGCCTGTGGCTTGCAATAAACTGATGTTGAGTTTGGTTCGAGTCGCCACTATTTTTACAAATGTTCGAACAGCCCAGGAGCCAGACTATCTTTGTTTATTTTTATTTTATTTAACTTTTACTGGTCGTAAAAGTATTTAGATGATGTTGATGGAAATAAAAGCCGTAAATACGTATTTAATATCGTATAGACGTAACATAAAAACCGTGTTTCTCGAAGGGATAAGAAATGTGCTAAAGTACACGTAAACTTTAACGATGACTGTTTTACGTCTCATGTGAATAAATTGGGCATTTTATTGGACACAGTTTCTAGTTGGGAATTTACTACGGAATTCGGAATAACCTCATTTAAATTTGTGAACAGGCAACACTATATAAATGTTGCCATTTTTCTGGGAACGGGTAGAAATAAAAAAAGAAAATAAAGGTGTAAAATTAGAGATAAAGCTCAATTTCTAAGAATTTCTACATAGTTTCCAGGTATTCATTAACTAGCGAACTCTTTTCCAACTCTTGTTGATAACAAGTTAGCACTCATTACACAACTTACAGCAAAGAAGGTGTTGATGCATCTGAAGATAGAAACTGCTTGTTTCTAGTTTTCTACCTTTGATTTGTTTTAATTAAAGTACCAGTTTAATGGGCACTTAACAATTTTCCCACTAAGACGGTTTCGTTCATCTACTTCAGATAAAGCTGTAAAGCGATTTTATCTGTTTTGTGTGACCTCTCAAACGGATTACTTCGAAAGGCAAACGGCATGTCCTCGAGACAAGCATTCGAAGACATGTGTCGCCAGTCCGTACTGGCTGCTTGGTGGATTACGGCCCATACCTGGGAGGAGGCTTGTTCACCAGCAGTTGGAACTTTAAAGGCTGTTTCTATACTTTACTATGCTTATCTCTCTTGATGCTTGAAATCGTTTTGCGTTTGCGTGGTTACCCATGAATGAACTGTTTTCATTAAGTACCAGTTTACTGGGCACTTAACAATTTTCCCAGTAAAGCAACTTGGCTCATCTACTTGAGATAAAGCTATAATGCGATATTATCTGTCTTTTGAAATGACTCGAAGGGAAAAACATCGTGAGGAAACCGGCAAGTCCATGACCTAGAACCAAACATTCGAAGACATGTGTCATCCACCAGTCCGTACTGGCCGCGTGGTGGATTACGGCCCATTCCTGAGAGGAGGCTTTTGCCCCAGCATAATCCCACCGCACTATTCCCAAACCACTGTAACTCCTGAAAGCCAGAATGAAATGTGGCGATCAACAGAAAAGCGCCGAGGCAATGAAGCTCGACGAAGTCCCGGCAAATGAATTTAACTGTCTTGGATCACGCAACGAAATTAATCAGAAAAGAATAACGGAGGAGTAGGAAAATACAAATATCCACTTCTCTCTAGGAGACAGAACAAACAAGGCCAAAAGGCACAAAGGATCGTTTACCGTTAAGGGTTTAATTTATGGAAAAATCAAACACTTGTATGTCGTTTTTGTGGCGAATAAACACTTTTTCTTTCTTTTTCTTTTACAACTGGGATAAGCCCAGTTGCCTAGCACCACAGATACAAATTAGCATTAATGTTAACGGATCCTTACATTGTGAGCTGTTATATTTGATTCCAATAATAGGTATGTCAAACACGCTTGAACGCACGGAAACTTGTTCTAGTTTCCACAAGGTCCCCAGCAGCATATATACTTTGCTATGCTTATCTCTCTTGGAGCTTGAAATCGTATTGCGTTTGATGCTCAATAATGTCCAGAATTACTCAAAATATAGCAAACACTATCTCATATCTTTTACTTCTTTCTACTTTTTGCCTGTTTCGAAAATGAGAATATGTTCAGTATTAGATATTATTCTTTTACTTTTCTTCTTCCAAAAGTTTAATCTGGATTTTTTGCGCTTTCTGGCGACTCAACTCTAATGGAGTTCGATTATTTAAATTGGCAGCTCACAGACAAATTAGCCTTCAACGTTTGGTTACTAGGAGAATTCGAAGTCATGAATATATTAGAGGGCCTAGACAGGGTGATGTTCTATCAGCCGTTAAGATTAATAGGTGTCCAATATGCATGGGATTAACTTGCGCTATAGAAATTTTACGTGGTCAATACCATAGATTTTGTACTTTTGACAATAATTTCAGCCGAAAGATCTCCACTGCTGGACATAGGCCTGCCCCAGGCGTCGACACATTGACCGATCCCGTGCGTCTCACATCCAGCGCCTTCCCGCAACCTTAACCAGGTCATCGGTCCACCTAGTGCGAGGCCTTCCAACGCATCGTCTTCCAGTTCGCGGTTGCCATTCCAGAATTTCTCATCGGCCAGCCGTTCTGCGAGTAATGTGACCTACCCACTACCATTTAAGTTTCGCACCATCTCCTGCGGATATTCTCATTTCTGACGTGATCACGCAAGGAAACTCCGAGAGGGTTATCCTCTCCATTGCCCTTTGGGTGTCTTTAAGCTTTCTGATAAGGCCCATTGTGAGCGACCACGTCTCGGTCCCATAGGTGATCACTGGCAACACACACTGGTCATAGACTTTTGTCTTGAGACACTGCGGTAAATTTGACGAGAAGATACCGCGCAAATACTATGTCACTTTGTCTAAATGTATTGGGTCCAAATTGGCCAAATTTGAAACATTTCAATAGCATCTTAGATTTCTGTGAGTATTTTTTTTTTTTTGTGACAATCCCACCGCACTATTCCCAAACCACTGCAACTCCTGAAAGCCAGAATCAACAGTGGCGACCACCAGAAAAGCGCCGAGGCAATGAAGCTCGACGAAGTCCCGGAGAATGAATTTAACTGTCTTGGATCCCGCAACGAAACGATTCTGTGAGTATGTAGAACATACAACTATACATTATTCATTTTAGCACGGCAATAGTGGTCATTGACTCACCTACATTTATTTACAAACTGCTATAACCCGATGACAAGTATATTGCATACAGATTGCCCAATTTCGACATATTGAAATGGCATCCTAGATTCCTCTGTGTATTTACAACCAGTAGCATCTGCCGTAACTTTTATTGCTCGGGTCTTGCAATTGTCTGCACGTAATAAAATTTAAAGACGGTAGAAATGGAGCAAATAGTCGGGACAGAAAACTAAACATCTGTCCAGGTTTGTAGTTGGCGACTAGTTGGCGATGAGGCAGCAACAGATGCTGACTAGTCGGCACATGAAGCTACAAAAAAAAAAACAGGAAAAAACCGCTAAATTGTTGACTGGCTTAAAGAAGAGTTTGACAAATACTCAACTTCAAATTCATAATTCAGAAATTGGAGTAAATTTTAAGTATTTTCAAATTATAGAAATTGGAGTATTTATATTTTTTAAGAATCAAGTCTGTCTTTAACACCACGTACTGTCTAACGATTAAAACGAAAGTAATTGATTTAGACGGACACTCTATTTGTGAAAGCCGACTATTCGGCTACATTTATAGTCGGCGACTATTAATATTTGTTTAGCCGGATATTCGGCCCATCTCTATAAGAGAGCACTATTCCAGTCGCTTCGTGTTGTGTAACGCCAGATAAATTACGTTCTGATCTAGGACAATGTGTTCCTATGCTAATTTAAGGAGGCTATGTAGGATATAATGTTGTGTCTTGAAGTCAAAGTGTTAGCAGGATTAATGCATTGTCTTACACTTGTGAGTTGGCAGCGGTACTGAGAAATATGATAGTGAGTAGGCTAAAATACCGAGCATAGTACAGTTTTTCTATTGGGCGTGGATAGTCAAATACCAAACTATGAGCATAGCGAAAAACACTCAAAGGAGTCTCGGGGCCGATTTGAATGAAAACTAAAACTGCATCATTGGATTTTTGAAACATCAGTATTTCTAGCCAGAAATCGAACCCGTTGATGTTGAAAAGAAAAACACATGCTGTATTAGTACATCATTCGATAGTGTCGCTAATATTAAGGGTCAAATTCTGGGGAGTAATGACATACAGCAAAATTAAGTAAAGAGCTTCATATTCGTGGAAGCTGGGTAGGTCTCTGGTGTGGGACGCAACCTGTGTCGACACCCTTGCGCCATCTCATGTTCCTAGTTCGGCGGGCTGTGCTGGCGCTGCTACTGCGGCTGCTGAGGCGCAAATACTGTAACCTAATAGGTAATTACAGTTTCGAGCCGTTTGGGGTCGAAACGCTTGGGTCATGGGGCCCAAGTGCACGTCTCCTTTTTAACGAGATGTGCGTGGCAATGCTGCCAGTCTTCTGGGCATTTTCCCGGATGAAAGCGATGTGTAGGAGTACTTTGACGCCTAAGTGTACCTTTCTTTTATATATAGTGTAAGTAGTTAGCATTAGTACAATTTTGTATAGTTTACATTTGTTTAGTGTAAAAGTATGTACATATTTACACCTTTGTTTTACAAATAAAATCCACAACGGCAATTGTCAATAAAAAAAGTAAAGAGCTCATTTTTAACACCCTATCTTTATCCGACATATCACATGCTGAAGAGCTCAGCTGTGCTCGCTGTTTAGGCGACCTCATTTTTGTGTCAGAATTTGAATGAACGAACTAAATATGCACATATAGACATACGAACACATGCAATATGTGCATATTTTGTGCATTCGCGATCGGTTGCCTTATTCATGAATTGATCACGCGTTTCTGTGACCTAGTGAACTTACTGCAGTGTATGCATGTTTAACTCATAAAAGTTAAAACCCGTTAGTTACTCATATAAAACGGGGCTTTTTATATCTTAGGGTTGGCGCAAACGGGCCACTGACCACTGCCACCGGTTGCCAGCGACAGCGACTTAACACACTTTTCCATATATTTTGTATAGACGCAACGCACACGTGTAATCGTGGACACTGCGGCCACTCGCTACCGCAGTTCCGCAGTGTCGACGACTCGCCATTTGTGATCGCTGCGGGCCACACAAGACGCCGACACCCACCACTGCCGCGCTGCTCCATCCCCGCGTTACCGCGTTAGTCATCCTACACATCGCACGACCAGCACCATGAAGCATGATGACGCCTCAGTGGATACTTTCATAACGGAAATCCAATTACGCTATTTTGGATCCTTATTCTGGTCTATACAGCAATATAAACGTGGTGGCTTCCGAACACCGGTAGCTGTCGCGCACTACTGCCACTGTGACAAATGTGGCGGTAGCGCGTGACAGCCACCGGTAGCCGTGGTCGGTGGCCCGTTTGTGCCGGGCCTTACAGAAACAGCGACTTGCCGGTTAAAAGTAGTTCATGTCACTCAACAATGGTGTCAGCTTTCTGTCAGTGAAAAATATGTTCAACCGACTTCAAAATGCAGGAGGTTCTCAATTCGAATGTATGTTTTTTATATTTGTAATGCGATTATGCCGAACCGATTTTAATGATTCTTTTTTTATTTGAAAGCTGGTGGTTCTTATGGGGTCCCATTCAAATTTGATTAAAATCAGACGAGTCGTTGTTAAGTTATCCTTAATAATGCGTATTTTCATGATAATATTAGGTACCAAAATAAAACAAAGAAAAGAAGCTTTTTAACAAAAAAAAATAAACCGACTGTCAAAAAAATACTACATAGCGGCAAATAACTTTTATTTTCATTTTCGGAATTTGGTGTCATATCATAAACTTGAGAAAATCCAGTTGTTTTATCAATAACCTGAACTTGGTTAAGGTTAATGTTAAAATTTAAGCTCTTGACGTGATCGAATGGAAGTGTATTACCCGGCTGCAAGGTTAGGAATATAATTTTTATAATTAAGACATCGTTAGATAGGTCTGACCGCCTAATTGACCTTTGATAAATGACGTTAAAAAAAGAAACATGACGGATTTTGGGCGGATTTTTTTATGGATTTCCTAAGGTTATGATAACATTAAGTAAGAATTTTGTCTTTTACCGGTTCTTAATCAATAGCCTATTGCTTACAAATCCTGATTTCGTCATTTACCTGCGACATATAGAAGATTAGCTCTTTCCTGCGGCTTCGCTCGCATTATATCTTCCCTCGGGAACAGTAATTTTTCTTAACAAACCAGTACTACAGGTTGAAATGTATTCTTTTCTGTACCCCTGACAACATGTGCCGCCTAATTTTCAGTCAAGTTTAGGTGCGAAAGCGCAAGAAATAAACTGACATTCGCATTTATAATATAAACTAGGATTTAGTTTAGTTAAGAAGAATAGGAAAAACAAAAAAAAAATGATAAAGGATAAAATACAGAACCTCAGCTTTACGTGCCGTTAGACCGGTGAGGCGGGAAATTAGCTCTGAATCTAGGACAAAACATTTCTATGCAAATATAAGAAGCTTACGCAAGAGTCAATGGAGAAATAGATTAGGTACGAACACAGAGCTCGGAACCGCCACGCTGGCAATAGAGACGCCTTTAATAATAATATTCGCAGAGCATAAGCTTTGGTATCTTGATCGAAACGCGCAACGGTGCGGTATACGGTATCGGACACATAATCCCTATCACCTGACGCTTATTGCGACGGAACAAAAGACCATTGAACATTGAACAAAAGTCCTTATTAAAAAAGCATATTATAAAATCAAGGACTACGTTGAAGATAAAAATATTTGGTTTTAGCTCCTTCTGCGCATGCGGCTTCCCTGGTAACTCATAAACGGCACAAATATGTGGATGTCTCTAACTATTCTCAATCTCATTTTTTCTTCATTTAATAAGACTTTTTACAATGGTTTTCAATTATCTTTATAGCCCTTTGCTAAGAATAGTTACAGCACTGATAATAGCATTTGTGCCACATGATAAATTTAGTCTTGTTATACTTTGTATTTATTATTTATTTATTTATTATATACTTTATTGTACACCACTTAAAAATACAGGACAAAACATTTACAAAGATAAGTGTACAATGGGCGGTCTTATCGCACAGGGCAATCTCTTACAGACAACCTTTGGATGGACTGAACGAGAGGAGATAGACATTAGGGCTGTCAGTGTACAAAAACTATTTTAAATAATATTACTTAGATATAACATAAAATACATACATACAAATAAAATAATATACTAATAAATATCAAATGAAGAAAGTTTGTATAGATTCTTTTACCGATTTTTTTGTAAATGAGTGAACATTGTAGGCCTTCTAGATTACTAGATTGTTAACATTTGTTAACATTTTATGTAGTTTTACTTTTTTTTTTTAATCTTTTGTTTATTTATTATTTATATAATCATTTTTGTTTTAGTTTCTTACGACTTATTGTTGGGCCTGCGTTGTCCCCCCATCTAAGTACTGCTGTAACATGGAAATATTGTAAAACCAAACAATTTTTTAAAAGAGTAACCATGAAGTTTCTTGCCGGTTCTTCTCCATAGGAATCGACCAACCCGAACCGTGCACATTTTGTCGACGTTTTATAAGTGCCCATGTAGGCCTATGTGAAATAAAAATTATTGATTTTGATTTTGATTGGACGTTTTTCATACGATTACGATACGATGCTTGGAAACATGCTGGTCCTGCTCCATAGGGATCTTTAGTGTGGACAAAATCAAATTTGTTAATTTATATTCCTTTTTATAGTTATTGTATTAATTGCTTTGTTTTTTTTTTAATTGACTTTCCCACTGTTCTGTTGTTGTTGAATTTGGTATTTTACCTATGTTTGCAATATTTGTTAGTATGTGAGAACCATGTTCCTACTAATGAAATTAATTATTTTTCCTGTTAATGCTTTTTAATACTTTATACCTGTACGTAGTATAGTGTGAAGAGCTATTCTTGGTGCATCGTCCTTACATGAATTTATTTTTGTATGTACCTACTTATGTAAATGTTGTAAAACACTTATTTTTTTTAAAAGAGTCAGTATGGAGTTTCTTTTGCGTTCTTCTACATAACAATTTACTTTGCGAATGCACGGTAGAATATTTTTTTATTACTAGTGAATTTTAATTTTAATTTATTTCACGTTGAAAAGTGCCGTTTATTGGCCTAGTTGAATAAATATACTTGACTTTGACTTTGATTTTTTCGTTCCGATCAAGAGAAAGCTTTAGCCGTAGTTAGAATTGTCACGGGCACTCAATTTCTATGAGTAAACGGTGACTGTCACTGACTCGACGCTGTATACAAAGTACCAGTCTTTTAGCAATAGCAAATGTAAAAAAGTTAAAAACTTTGACTGTCATGTGCTTTTTAAAAGTCACGTGGTATTAAAACTTTTGTTTTTTCGACAATCATATCGCTGATACAACGTCAAACCTTGGCTTGTATAGAATTTTTTGTCTATACAGTCTCTAGCAGTGCCCGATGTGATGTGCCGTACTCTGTGGGTATGAACGTTGTGCACTGGACTGGCAACTCCTTTGTAAGCGGACACAATAAATTATATTCAGCCTTTAGGATTTTGTATAAAATGTCGCTTTAAATGTTTAAGACAACAATGTCCAACAGTAGAATAATTTTGTCTTAAATATAAACCTTAACTCTATTGGTACTTTGTTTGAATAATATTACTAGCGGCTTCACCCGCGTGAAAAGTGTATTATCCCAAAGGATCATGTACCTAGCGAATTTATCGGGATAAGGAGCGTCCTATATGATAATTCGGGTTATCAATATCTGAGTCAAATTTCATCCAAATTTGTTTAGCCGTTTTTGCGTGATTGAAACACAAATATACAAACTTTTACATTATTTTTAATTGTAGCATTTTCTATAACTAAGGGAAAACGCTGGACTGAAAATACCTTTCCTATTTTACTACTAATTGTATACTTTTGTATAAAATAATGATTTTAATATTAGATATAATAATTTTCTACTTTTTATGTTAGCAAAAAACAAATATTACTTGCCATAAAACAGTCCCACATACTTTTCTTACATTAACATCAACTACATACAAAAAAAAACAAAAAAAACATTTTTTTTAAACTAAATCCTTACCTTAAATGCCCGACTAACAACCGTTCCAAAAAATGCTTCTTCACAGGCAAAAATAAAACTAAAAGCAGTCAATCTAGCAGCATATTTAAAAGCTTTAATAAATTCAAACACATTTTCGACATCCCAGCTCCCAGTTCACGAAAATCTTGGCATGCTTCCCGCGACAGATTTTGACGGCTACAGAAAAGAAGTGCTATTTTTCCTAATGCTTTTATTAACAAACGTATATCATCTTTTGGTCCCCATTTAGAACGAGACTACAAGTTATTATTGTCCTCCTTTTTGTTCAAACGAATTTATTGCCACGCTAAAAAAATATTTCTTTCATTGATAGTGTTTTTTTTTTGCGGGCAATATTGTCTTTCTAATTTTATCTGTCATTTGTTTTATAATTTATCAACGGTTTCGCTGATGGGATAAATGGTGTGATGTATTTTTTTATTTAGTTTTAAATTGGGACTCGTTTTGGACGTAATTGTACTGTTTTGTTTAAATATTATTTTGATGTGATTTGATTTAGTTTTCTTTTATGATTATTATTGATCAAAATTTGAATAGGTATCAATATATATTTGTTTGAAAATTCTCAAACAACTTGAGTCTTTTGGTCCGTACGAATTAAAAAATACGATTAAATAAAAAAACCTTTTAAAACATTTATTTTAAATAAAATAAACAACAAACTTCTCCGTAAACACGCTGCGCATTTCAAAGAGAAAATAAAGTGACAACTTGTCAAAGTACACTCGACTACACAAGTGGTTCGCAATTTAAATTTGCACGCAAATTAATGACATGCACGCTGTCAATTTGACGGCTCGCAACCAGCCATTACCGAATTCATGGCGCCGTCGGGACCTGGAGGGGATCGCAATTCGGATAATTAACGCAAATTTCTCCGAATTAAGTGCAAAGGGTATATCTGTATATCTGTGTGGATTTAGAAATTAGTTTTTGGATGTTGTATTTGAGATAATTAATGTTGTAGACCGCTGTTATTCGTTTGTTAATCTTGTGTTTATACTGTACAAAGTTGGATTAGATGGGTCTAGTAACGAATCTGTGTACTCGGTAGAAAATTGAGTCGTAATCCTAATTAGGTGGTCCTATACAATAAGCCAGCGTTTAGGAGCTGACCTAATATCCCCGAAGCTTCATGTATCTATCTAACACTACTTCTTTCTATATTATGTATTCGTAATCATCCAAATTTTATGTCATATCACGATAGCTTTTCATAATACTTATATGTGTAGCGGCACCGACGCCGCCACTTACGAACTAATGACATGACGTCACAAAAATCCTGCATCGCGCAAGCAAAGTTTTCGGCGCGATTAGAACACATACAACAGTCCGACAACAACCGTTGGGCAGTTGCCCGAACCAGACACAACACCCGTCTGGTCGGAGGATCCTCCCTTTTCTATGGAGGTTTGTGGGACTTTACACCCTGTTCCACCTACCCTCAAATATGTTTTGACTTACATTTCCTCAAGTAGAAGCGGACATGGCATAAGAAATAGTTTCATTATTCACTGTCTTTATTTCAGACAGTTTTTTCCTAAATATCTACTTCTTCTTATGATTTATTGTACATCACTTTTCTACTTTAATGATTCCGCCCAAAAAACCTAAACTGCCTAAAAAGTTTGCTCATTACTAACAGGTCCATATAAACAACTTACATTTAAAAAGCAGTGCGAAGCCAAAAAAACGTGTTAAAGTGGTAGCATGTGGCATTCACAGCCTCTTAACACCCCTGGAGGAAAACGACATGAATTTTTGTACGTATATTTTAAAGTTTCAAACTCTGCCCACGTTAAAGTAGGTGCTTGAAAATCCTAATCTATATCTATAATATACATAATAATATTATAAAGAGGATAGATTTGTTTTTTTTTGTACGTAACGAAGAAACTTAAAAACTACTGGATTGATTTCAAAAATTCATTCACCGTTGGTAAGCTACACTATCCCCGGGTGACACGGGCTACTTTATATCCTTGTATTCCCACGGGAACGGGAACTACGCGATGTCCTAGCTAGTCATATTAAAAATGTGAAAGTATATTTGTATGTTTGTGAATCAAACACGCCTCCGCCAACAGGAATGGCTGAACAGATTTGGATGACGTTTGGTTTGAAAGAAAATACATTTATTTCACATAACCCTCAGGGATCGCAAGGAGTTTTCTGGACACACAAAACAAAATAAAAAAAAGGAAATCTTTCCGTTTTAAATAGGTTGACCATAGCATGGATAAGAACATAGATATACAGATAGATAGAATACTATTTATTATGTAAGTACTTACATCATATAGTTTACAGAAAAGATAGCTGAAGGAAACATGACAAAGGGTGACACAATGGGCGGTCTTATCACTAAAAGCGATCTAACTGTGTAAAGATAACTTTTTATCCTGGGATTACGTGCCCGTTAAATAAATTTCAACTTGCAAGCGAGTGAAGCCGTTGATAAAATCTAGTTTCAAATAATCCAAACGATATTTTAAAAATATTTAACATTATATTTTATTATTTTACACGTTCAATATATACTCGCGAAACACTTCAAAATTTAAAAATTCGCCTAAAGTAAATATTTGTTTCAGCTAGCACTTTGCTCTGTGAGTGTACTCTGCTTTATGCAAATAATAAATATTTATTGCATAGCAATTCGTTTACTGTTGATTGGTATAAAACATTAGTTTAGTTAAATTATTATGAATATGGAGCTTAACAGAAACGTTTCATTGCAATAAACTGTAAGTAGTCTACAAACAAAAACAATTAAAGCATAATATTGGAAACATCCCTATTGTATTTTTTTTTGTAAATAGGCTCGCGCTTTACCACTATCTCACCTGATGGTAAGCGATGATGTGATCGACGGTGTAACACGCTTGCCTAGAAGTAACCTATTCACTCTTGACTTAAATACCCCAAGGTTGTAGCTATCTGGAAACACATACTCCGGCAGGGAATTCCACTCCTTAGCTGTACGCATAATTAAAGTATTTCCAAAACGTTTAGTGCTTATGGGTGGGATGTCCACCATGTACCGATGGCGCATCGCCGTACGTCTTGTACGTCAACTCACGAGAATAGTAAAGATACGACCTTCTGATAGTTTGGTTATACGCGTTGATCATACAAGAAACACGGCATTTTTAATGTCTTGCGCACAAGACCATAGCCGAAGCACAGATATAATACTAGCATATAGATGCCAGACCCAAGCGAAGATGGCGGAATGAACTTGATGCCTATCTACAGGGTTGGTCCACAATTGCCCTAAACCAAGAGGATTGGAAGGAAGAAGGGGAGGCCTTTGTCCTGCAGTGGGACAGAATAAAATAATAAATAATATTATAGATGCCTCAACCCATACAAAGAAACCGTGCCGACGTAACTAGCGTTTTGCACCTGACTAAGCTGATTATTTTTCTAATAACATCGATCGCGTTCAGTTCGGTTTTACGGATACAAATGGAGTTAGCCGCGACTTGCAAGTAAAAAAAACCGGCGAAGTGCGAGTCGGACTCGCACACGAAGGGTTCCGTCCCATTATCGCAAAAAACGCCATAAAAATCACGTTTGTTGTATGGAGCCCCACTTAAATATTGATTTTATTCTGTTTTTAGTATTTTTTGTCATAGCGGCAACAGAAATAGAAAATTTAATTTTACCCTGCATATTATTTATTCGTTCAGAAAACCAAACTCAAAAGCCCAAATACCAATACAAACAAAACGCAAATGTAATACGAGTACCTAAATGTTTATATTCCCCCAACAACCACTCTACTATCCTGAAGTGTACATCAAGATGCAACGCAAACACTCCGCGATAGTTGAGCGGACCACAAACACGTGACCAGTTTGAACTGTGTTTATTTAATAATAGAGAGCTATTATTAAATTCACATCTCTATTTAGATAAACAATAATACCAGCCCGCTCTGCAATGGGATAGCCGTTTGCAAAGTAAACTACTCGGCATCAAAACTAGCGAAAATATTTTCAGGTGTACTCATGTCCCTACTATCTGCATGCACAGCTCTGCCTACCCATATGACAACTATGTAATACTAATTAAATGACTGTCCTCTTCATTTCAGTAATGTTAACATACATACATAGGTACATAAACTCACGCGTTTTTCCCATGGGGGTAGGCAGAAACTACAGAACGCCACCTGCTACGATCCTTACATACTTCTTTTGCTTCACACACATTCATACATCTAGGCATACACACGCCGGTTATGGGTACTGCGGACTTGGCCTTTCTGAAGGACATCACCTATAAGGTCTATGTATGTCTTTCTAGGGCGTGCCCTCCCGGCGTTTCCATTCACGTCTCTCTTGTAAATACCTTTCGTTAGTCGCCTTTCATTCAATGTTAAGTTACGCATAATTTAAACATATTCTTAACTAACTTAACATCATCATCATCATTTCAGCCGAAAGACGTCCACTGCTTGACATAGTGCTCCTCCAAGCATCGTCACACAGATCGGTCCTGTGCGTTTCGCATCCACCAGCCGCCCGTAGCCTTGACCAGGTCATCGCTCCGAGGGAGGCCTTCCAACGCTGCGTCTTCCGGTACGCGGTCGCCACTCTAGAACTTTTCGGCCCAACGGCCATCCGTTCTGCGAGCAATGTGCCTTGCCCACTGCCACATAAGTTTGGGAATTCTTCGGGCTATGTCAGTAATCTTGGTTCTCTTGCGAATGTCTTCATTTCTGATTCGATCACGCAAGGAAACGCCGAGCATAGCCCTCTCCATCCCTATCCACCAACTAAACATTTCGGTTTAAAAAAGGGGAGCAAAAGCATAAAAAGGTCATATCAATAGAATACTGAGGCTCTAGCAGGTGTCATTCGATGTCAGCGAAGGCGATAGTCGAAATTTCATTATGTAAGAAATTGATCACGTGATTTTTCCATTTTGCTTGTCAATCCCATTTTCAATTTTCCTTCTTGACAATCGATATCGCCATGTATTCAATGATAGAAAGTCACTTGTCTAGGATCTCTGGTCACTTGTGAAGTCAACGAACTATTTGGCTATGGAAGTATTAGCTAGGCGTTAAGACAGTTCTTTGAAATATGCGTCTGCAATCGGACCCCACGGACCTAGAGTTTCAAGCCTAAACGGCTCGAAAATATTACTTCTGATGAGGTATTTGTTTTATTCTCACACTGGAACGCCTTGCAGCAATTACACCAATGGAGCACAATCATATAATAAACTCACTATAAGTCCAAGTTTCCTCACGATGTTTTCCTTCACCGTTGTCCAAGATAAACTTAGAAAGTACATATGAATTGAAAAAGTCACATTTGTACTTGCCTGGATTCGAACCCACGACCTCAAGCACCAGAGGCGTTACTACTAAATGCTACTTCTACTTACATGGAAACAAAGACATACCTGCCGGTCTTTGTTTTGTTTATTTAGCCGTATATGTTCTTGTGTCACACCTTTTTCATGATTCAATGAAAATTGTTTTCAAAAACGACTCATCTACTGACTCATATTTGAATCATCCAACATAAAATACAGGAATCCAGGTACCTATAGACAGTTTTATTGCTTCCTCCACCAACATATATTAATAAATGAATCCACAGTTTCTCCACATCTTACGAGTAATAGAATTAATGAGATAATTTCATCTGCTTGTTAGTATTTAATGTATTCCGGTAGCGACGGCTTACGGCTGAATTAAATTAGACGATCTGACATAATCTGTAACTAGTGTACAAACTGTCGTCATTAATTGGCAAATCATTAAACGCGAGTACACTATGATTCAGTAGCGAGAGGGACAGATACAAACACAGAGACAGTGTTAGTGAATTAATGTGATAATTTTATCTGCCTGTCAGTATTTAATGCATTCCGGTGGCGACGGTTTACGACTCAATTAAGTTAGACGAACTGACATAATATGTACCTAGTGTACAAACTGTTGTCATTAATTGACAAATCATTAGAAGTGACTTCTATTCAAAATCAAATCAAATCAAATCTTTTTATTGTGGGCATAGGTTATACAGACAGATGTTAGGTAAATTACAGTTCCATTATGTCCTGCCTAGTAGGCATAAACAATAAACAAACAATAAACAATATTTATTTGTTCAAGGCTTAAACCTAATTACAATGATTGTACCTTAAAAATAATAATTAAGTCAACATGCAAAATATTCATAGATCTCACATATCACATTTATAGCAAATCTTACAAAACAAAAATAATTTGATGCGTGGTGACAGATTGTGTAGTAAGTACAAATTATTAAGAAAATCTTGGATCGTATTACTATTTATAAATTACGTATTTTTTTAATTGACAAAGCTTACTAGCTTTGTCAATATATCTTTTTGATTTTAGTTCACCGAATAGATTTAACCTTACCTTATTAACCTTAGAATATGATATAGCAGGCCACACATCAGTGGTAAAATAACCAGTAAGCTCATCTCTTACTCTATTACGATTCCATTTTACTCTAGACCCTGAGACCTGGACTTATAGTCAAAATTTTGTGCCGAAGATTTTTTATACTTCCCATTGACCCATGAACTTGAAATTTGGTAATAATGCTTATTAATATGTAAATTTTACAAACAAATACCAATATTTTCTACATTTGGTAAGGAACCCTAAATGTGTGAAGTCAGACACGCATTCGGCTGGTTTTTGACTTTGAATTTTATGCCTATATAAGCTAAGTAACAAGAAAGAAAATATTATTAATCGATCCAGCCTTAAGCCAAACATCATTTACAAAATAAATTTCAAACAAATACTAATAAGTACCTACCTATTCTGAAAAAGTATACAGAACAATAAGTTAATGCTCCGCCTGACAGGAGCGACGTGACAACGCGACAACGAAGTGACAAACAACCATTTGTCATATAAATTATTTTACGTATAATATACTTTAGTCATTTATATAAAACCGTAGATACAAAGGGACTCCCCCAGGGAGGTGCCCTAACAGCCGTTGCACAGAGAGAGTCCCAGGCTGATATTTTAAGAGTTCACCCTTTCTACGTGCTGATGATGATCACTGGGGTCGTGTTCGTCTTCGTCTTAATCGCTCTTTCACTGCCGAAAGTCGTGACTCCGTTTCAGACTGTCAGGCTGGTTTTAGAGTCACGCTGCCCGACAGCGCCGTCGGGCAGCGTGACTCTAAAACCAGCCTCAACGGTCTCCATCTGTTGCGATCAGCAGCCTGGTTGAGTGCAACGCTGATCCGTATCTCCAGATGCACCAATATTTGACCCGACCACCGTTTGGGACTTCGGCCTCTTGGTCTTTTACCCTCTATTTAGCTGGTCACCATAAGTCGTTCCATATTGTTGGTTCATCTGCAGGCAATGTGGCCGAAGTATCTCACGACACATTGCAGGCAGGTTGAAGACAATTGTTGCGTTCTCTCTATTTTATGTTGTTTGAGGATTGAGATACGGTGGGTTATCTATGGAATTCGTAAAAGGTGGCGCCAACATCACATCTCAAAAGCTTAGCAGCAAAGAACAATGGCGAGATTTTAGCTGACTATAATTTGAGCGTCTGAAAGTGAGTTATATACGAAAGACGTTCTATTAATTGTCTACGTTTTTTAAATATATTATTGGGCTGGTTCAAAACGGATAAAAAAAATCATAATAAATAAAAAGTTATTTGATTTTTTAGTTAATTTCTTTAGCTTAGTGTTGCCATTATATATTTTATCTGCTAAGTGACAAGTAGTAACTATATTAATTAATAATATAATTAATGTATTTATTGCAGTAAATGAGTTAACAATACAGTTTATGTATAGATGTTCCTCGCAGGTAGGTAAGAATATTGTAGTCCAGTAGAAATAAATGAATTACTTTTAATTAATGATTGGCAAAAAGACTAGTATCCAAGTTTAAAAAATATAGCTTGGTTGTTGACGAGGACGACGACCTTTTGATAAACGTCAAAGTCGCTTAGTTTAAATAAATATACTCTTTCCAAAGAGAATATTATACATTTCATGCTGAAATAACTAGGTAAGGGAAATGCTAATGCGATATTCCCCTTTTACTTCCACGAAATTGAATAATATTACCTATTAAACACATTATTAAAAGTCACCCAGACATAACCTACAATAGTTTATGACTGAATATATATTATTCTCGACTTTCCGAACAAAAATTCTTGCACAAACTAATTCAGAACATCACCCTGAGTTAAACCAGATATTTTTCATTTAAAGACGTAGGAATTTAATCCCAGCTAAAAAAATGTATGGGCACCTGCCATTGTTCTTTATCTGACAGCAGATTTGATCGTCCGAGTCTCTGCCCCATAGAGAAAGATGGAGAAAACAAGTGTGAGCAAACAAGAAAACAGCAGCCTATCAAATAGAAGGAAATCCACATCGCGTCTTTCACCTCGCATGTGATTGGTCGACTGGTCAAACGCTTTGCTTTGCCAAATTCACTTCCGCAATTAGGCTGCAGGTGTGTCTTTGTCCGATTAGTAATATTTTGGTCTTTCTAAATTTTGCTGAGTTCATCCTTGCATGATTGTTTGCTTGTTTCCTTGGTTTGCTTGCTTGATTGTTGTTGTTGGTTTGTTGTTATTGTTGTTATAGCAATGCCAATTTGTCATCAAATTTTCATTTCGCAGCTACCTTTATTTCTAATTACTGAGCCAAGATATTGAAACTGGCTGACGGTTTCATAATTTCTGTTAGAAGGTCGGTACGCTATATGACGTCGTTTTAGTGAGGTTAAAAATCACACTTTCCCTGGTCTGTTCCCCAAAAGGCCGGGAGCCTTTTGAAAGTTTTCTCCAGTAAACAAAAAAAGTACAGTGGGACTCATCACAAAATGGTTTCAGGTAGATGGGTACACGTTCCGTTTGTCTCCGAGGACTTAGAATTACTTATGTGACCTAGAACTTGTATTTTATTAAAAATGAACATAATTATTTCAGCGGGTAAGTAATAAAAAAGCTGTTTTTACGGTTTTAATATACGTATTTTATGAGAAAAATGTATTTTTATTTTATAACCTTGGTAGCTTTATGATAAAATTTGGCAAATATTTTGATGGCACGTAAATTTTGAGGAGAGTAGTGCGCATAGTGCGTGAACTGACCAAACGAACGGAACGTGGACGCGACGCGATTGGTCAGTCGTTTCTTGTGTCCGACTGACCAACCAACCGCGCACTCGGAACGGTGCTAAACGTTCCAAGCGTCCCGCTTAGTAAACAAAGAGACCTAAAAAACGACTTGTGCGCATCTAACGACCCTTGCCAAGTTACGTGCCGACAACTATACCATCAGTTGAAATATTGGTTAAATATGTGTCCAATAATAACATAAATAAATGTCTCATAATTCCTGTAATAATTCAAACGGGAACAACTACCTATATATTGCTGTTTGCTGAAACAAACAGTAAGATTATCGAGATTTCTACTTACTAAAATATATACAGCAACTAGTACATAAATCAATCGATTAACAAACTTTTCGATAAACAAAACATAACTTCAACTTCTTATTATGAAAACAGCATAACGCTATAGAAATAGGAAAACCAAACATCCGACATACATCTTTCTCAGAAACTTGTATTATTTCAAGTCACTCAGCTAGAGCACAATTTGTAAGACAAATATACAGATATTTTCGCTAGCAGTAGCTTTCAGACTAACCTGTGTACTCGAGTACACAAACACTGTGTACTGTGTATCGTGTACTTCGCCATTACAGTCGAGTAGTTCTCTGGTTGTTGCATTAGTAAGGGATACGGGATGTAAAAAGTAGATTAAGAAAAGAAACATAGTGTGTTTGCTACTGTGAAAATGGGGGTTTCTTTCAGTCTGATTGTGGGAGAAATAGAATTTTAGCAAGCTTTTGCAATCAGCAATACTTACCAAACTATGTTTTTTGTGACTACTGTAATACTCAATCATGAATTTCGAATTGTTTGTGTGCAACAGAGAATCTCTGACAGTTTAAATCAGATAACGAAAATTATTTCACTAATTAATTGCTGCACAGTTGAATGAACTAAATTACTTTTTATCACTTCTATTCAAAATGAGATAGTTATTTTTTTGTAAACAGGGACTAAAATAGCTCATTAATCCCTAGGGACTAAAGTGATTTCAATTTGGAATGCGGATATTCTTAGTAAATATTTTCAATAAGCAAAGAGTTGAATCACAAACCATGCGGTCAAAAATAGGGTTACATCGCTAAAATCGTTTATGACGACTGTATGAGGTGAATGGTTAATGAGCGATTGTAATTATATTTCTGACCACACGGGAACATTGTATTGAACAAGGGACTGGCTGGAAAACCGCGCGCGAGCCAAATTAAAAAATAAATCTACAACTGTAACGGATGAATGATACTCCCAAGGGAGTAAAGTGATTTGCATTGGGAACGTCAAATTCATGTAGAAACTAAAAAAATACCATATGACAAGGTAAAGAAGTTTGTTCGAAAATCGAACTGGCTACCATAAGCCGACTCAAAAGAAAAAGTCGTGATTTCAAAGAATGTGAAACAAAATACGATGTCTGATGCTGCGATTTTCAGTGAATTTTATTGAAATATTCGTGTTGACAAAAAATGTCGAGCGGTAGTGATTCTACTCCAGAGTTTATCAAAACAGGCGCTTTAGAGATTATTAATAAATCTACTATCGGTAAACTCAAAAAACAGATGAAAACGCCTATGACAATTTTGGAGAACAACAAAAGTAGGAGTCAAGACTGTGTCGAAATCCGTACTTTTAGTTTATTTTCAACATTTAGCAGAAACTCGAAATTCAAGCAGCCTATGGTGCATTTATTCAATGCTCAGATCTACAATAAGCATCAAACACAATATTCAAATCAATACATCAGCATCTTATTATTGTCTCGCAGGTGTGAAAAGTAGAGTATGGTCCTCTGGGATGAACCCTGTCTTCGTCTTGTGCAGCTTGAACCCCTCACATCACTCAGGACTCTAAATAACTCCCACGCTTCGCTCGGGAGTTAAGCCAATGTGGTGTTCACTAATTAGGGGTTGGGGTTTATAATAAAACACTTAAATTATCAGTAGACACAGAGCGCTACATGGAAACGTTCTGTCACCGCTGTGTGTGACAACATAATAATAAGTAGACGAACGTACGAAGCGCTCTGTTGTATATTAGAATATCACATCTCTTCCTTTTTATAATAATAATTATTTTGCAAGTGCAATTACATTATTTTGCATGTAGACGATAATTAAGTTTTAAGTAGGTCTAATAACCTAATTTTGATTATAGCAATATCCAGCATTTAGTATTTGCATTAAATTAATTACACTAAACTTACATAATTATATAATATGGTATAATCAATACAGTGTTTTATTTAAAGTCTTACGAAACATCACTTCTTGATCGATAACCTCCCGGCCTATGTGGCCTACAGGTTTTTTTTTTATGGTACAAGTAATTTTTGTAAATTAGTTAAAAATAACACAAATTGTGATCGAAGCTTTTCGAAGACCATTTTATTATTTTGTATTTAAACTAGATGAGGCCGGTATTTCCTAGCGGACTACTCTGAGAAGAAACACCGAAACAAACTCAGAGGTCACTTTTAAAGCCCATAATGATTAATAGAATCGTCAAATCATATGAGAATTGAGAAACCTGTAGGTTTATGTCTGATGATCAAATCATATAGATTTTAAGAGAACCATGTTGGGTCGTAGGTTAATGTCTGAGGTGGTCTTCATTCGCTAATTATCATTCCAGTCTGCTCTAGGGCTCCTCGTAACGCTCAGGATTCAATATACCGTCCGTGACGTAAGACACTTTATCCTCTTGGTGCATAATCTACTATTTCATACCGCACGGTTCTTGAAGCATAGACCTCGAGGAAAAGCCAGTTTGTTGTAAAGACATTTAGCAGTGGGTCAATAGGGAAAAAAAGAAGATTTTTACAATTTACTTTTTTTGCAGATAAAAAGACACTATTGCTCAGATTCTTGACTTAATCCCGAGTCATCAATGCATAAGAAATGGTCGTCTAGTCTGTGCCAAAAATCCCACTAAACCGCATATTTACGTGATGCAACGAGAACGTATTGTAACATTTTATTTCGAAACAATTTTTCAGCCATTGCAATTCACGCCACATTTCTCTCAGTAATATTTTTGACACTTACATTTAAAAACATTATTTTATTTTCTTAGTTTTCAACAATTTTCACTCGATAGTCACCGGTAACGATGCAAACATTTGGCATTAAAATAAAACATAAAAATTTACAAACTTATCTTTGCGTGTGGTGAAAAGAAGAACTAAAATTAAATGTACCATGTTGACAGAATTTTTGACAGTTTTTTATAACCAGTGGCGCCACTTTTAACAGCATGGATACTATGTTTGTCTACATTTTATTATTTTCTTGTGGTTTGTTCATTCATGAGCGGATGGCGTGTGTGACAAACACAAATAATATAGAGAGGATATATGACAACAAACTTTAGGTACAGAATTCATGAAAAACGTTTGATTTATTTTTTGGAATTGAATGACCGATGACCTGGTGAAGTTTGCGGGGATCTGCTGGATGCAGGACTTTCGGGACCGGTCAATGCGGCGACGCTTGGGGGAGGCCTATGTCCAGCAGTGGACGTCTTTCGGCTGAAATGATGATTGAATCTATACTTATACTTAATATTATAAAGAGGAAAGATTTGTATTTTGTACGAGTATGTAACGAATAAACACTACTGATTTCAAAAATTCTTTTACCGTTGGGCAGCTACACTATCCATAGGCTATATCAGCTACATTAGCCCTGTATTCCCACGGGAACGGGAACTGCGCGGGTGAAACCGCGAGGCGTTCGCTAGGAATTAATAAGTAGGCGGTTAACCCAGTCTCAGACTAGAACTGATTATAAAATAAAAATAAACACATTACCCTCCTTCGGCAGTCGGGTAATAAAGTAATATTTCAGTGTCTGTTTGTCTGCTCCGAGGCCTTACTCTGACGTCTTAAAACTTTTATGGTTTTAAAAATAGCTTTCGTTTCGGAAGTCGGTGTTGAAAAACGATAAAAACAAGAGGTACCAAAAAAACCGACTTCCGAAACGAAATTTATATTTGCACTTTTTAGTGTTTTGCTTTATATTTGTTTAATAATATCAATTAATTGTAAGACTGCCCTCTCGGAGGTGGGCCACTTATGGCTGCACACACACAGTTATACACCAATGTAGTAACACTAATTCTTTGTAATCATGTATTATGTTCCAATAAAATATTTGATTTGATTTGAAGTGAAAAATTCATTAGCGCGGGTTCGCGTCAACGACATGCCAATCCGAGAGCGTCATCGACATGCTAATGTGACTTGTGATGAAATATCTGCGTGTTATTCCAAAGTTTTAGATCTTCACTTCTGTCAGCAGTACCTGTATGACTGGCTGTTTTTGGAGTTCCGTAGCCAAATGGCAAAAAAACGGAACCCTTCGTCATGTCTGTCTGTCTGTCTGGCTGTCCGTCCGTATGTCACAGCCACTTTTTTTCCGAAACTATAAGAACTATGCTGTTGAAACTTGGTAAATAGATGTATTCTGTGAACCGCATTAAGATTTTCACACAAAAATAGAAAAAAACAATAAATTTTTGGGGTTCCCATACTTGAAACTGAAGCCAAAAAAAAAAAAACATTAAACCCATACGTGATCTATGGATAGGTCTTCAAAAATGATATTGAGGTTTCTAATATCATTTTTAACTAAACTGAATAGTTTGCGCGAGAGACACTTCTAAAGTGGTAAAATGTGTGTCCTCCTGTAACTTCTAAAATAAGAGACTGATAAAACTAAAAAAAAAAAATATGTACATTACCATTTAAACTTCCACCGAAAATTGGTTTGAACGAGATCTAGTAAGAAGTTTTTTTTTTAATACGTCATAAATCGTAAACCGCAATTTTTTATTATTTCAGAAAAACGGTTTCTGTGGAAAAGGCCACAGGAACAAAGCCGCGGGAAAACTCTTGTTATTAAAATAAGAAAGTTAGTAAAGAATTTATTTTCGTTTCTGTTATTCCAATAACTGTATTTAAATCAAGTCCGATGTTACGTAATTTCACTTCTAAAAACATTTCCTCATTAATTGGTTGAAAACAAACCTCAGCGGGAGCCACAAATACCGCTTCTGGAATATAATTTGTATATTTATATTTAGATGTGGGCGACAACCCACGTCAGTTCAAACGTGCGTATTATTTTAAATACAAACTTGGACAGTATTTCTCGAAATAGAAATATATTACTAAGTCTATAATTGTCACACTGTAGAGCCGTGGTATATTTTTATTAAAAAAACTGGCCTAGTGTGCGAGTCAGACTCGCGCACCGAGGGTTCCGTACAAACCTCAGCTTAAATGTATTATAGACCTGAGTATTTGATGAATTTCAATTTATTACCTCTACGCGTTCATGAGGAAAGGGGTAATAAGTTTAAAAAGATTAAAAATATTTTTATTATATGATTTAACAAAAAAATTACGGTTTTCGCAATTCTTCTTTTATCTGTGCTATAAGCCGTTGCTTCATACCAAATTTCAAGATTCTGAGTTCACGGGAAGCACCCTGTAGGTTTTGATTCCCTTGCGAGTGTTGAAAATTTGTGGGAATTTGCGGCATAAACGGCTGTATCTTTTGATTGCGTTTGGTTAGAAGCTTGATTTTCACAGCTTTAAGAGATAGTAGACATGAGTATTTGATATAAATTTCAGCTTGATACCTCCACGCGTTCCTGAGAAAAAGGGTCTTGACAAACAGACAGACGGACAACAAAGTGATCCTATAATGGTTTAGTTTTTTTCTTTCGAGGTACGGAACCCTAAAAAGCAGGAATATGTCACGCTGTTAGCGATACCAGATGGATAGATATTTATTTACTCTCGTTGTAGTCTTTCACAAGTAAATAAATAGATTCTTCGTCTTTCATATCGATGTTATAGTCAAAGTTCCATGTTCCTCTTCGCGGAATTACTGGTTTATCCTAAGTTTGATCAAAGCCTTTCGGCAAACCTCGAAATAGATTTCAATTTGTGCCTTCGACTGATGTTTTTTTAGGCAAACCTAGAAGTTCCTAACTTTATAACCAAACGTCGAAAGCCGAATAATCTACTTCGGACTTTGCCTAGTCTATCCTAGAAGCGACTAAGGCAAATTAATCAAACGTTGATTTGTACCTACTGAGACGTAAGTAAGATAAATCGACGGAGCCACCAGTGTAGCTAAGTTGACAATCTAAAATCGATAACGCTAGTAGACAAGTAAAATTTCAAAATTTTAAAACCGACAACACATTTTTATTTCATGCTACATAATTTATCTAGTACATAGTAGATACGCTTCGATTGGCAATCACACACGTAATTATGACACGATATCTTGCGAAAACTCCCCGATTCAAACAGTAAAACGCCCATAACTTTTGAACGGCTTAACCGATTTTATTCAAACATAGCTAAGAACACTCTCGACAAAATCCTTTGAAATAAAAAGAAAACAAAATCGGTTCATCCGTTTAGGAGCTATGATGCCACAGACAGTCACACAGTTTACACATATACACAGCAACACACATTAAAAAATAATTAATGTATGGGAATGACACATCTGAACGTTAAGTCACGTGGTCATCAGACCATACAAATAGTAGGCTTTAACGATTGTAGAAAGAGATTCGATACGAAACGTTTGTAACTTGGTTAGGGGGTCAGGGCTCCTATTTCTATGCAGACAGATATAGGAGCCCTGCGCAGCGTGGTTCCGTCGACTTTAAGCGTCGGGTTTAGGCACTTGCACAAAAAACTTAACTCAGAGTTAGTTGCTAACACAAGGTTAAATTGATAATATTGTATAATAAACTGTCAATTGAACTTCGTGTTAGCAAAACTGATTTAAGTTTTTCGTCAAGATTGGCCTTAGGAACCTAACACGAAGGTGATGATGGGCGCTTTGTTCGCTAGCTCTGTTTGCTCACTGTAGCTCCCGTCATCCCCATCGAACCTAACCTTTGTGTGTTGTGGTCATTCAGAAAACCGGCGGTTTACTTCTTTTTAGTTCGCTTTTTAAGCAGTCGGGTTTTTTTTATTTTTATTATTATTTGTTGTTATAGCGGCAACAGAAATACACCATCTGTGCAAATTTTAACTGCCTAGCTATCACGATTCATGAGATACAGCCTGGTGATAGACGGAAAGACACACAGACAGACAGACAGACGGACCGAAAAGTTTTAATAAAAGGGTCCCGTTTTTACCCTTTGGGTACGGAACCCTAAAATGCAAAATTTCTTCAGTCAGTTTTTCGGTTAAAGAAAATCTGGTATTCAGACTGCCAGTTTTAACACGAAAAAATTACTTTATTCAGTTTCATTAATTCCTGATTGCAATTTTCTGTATTCACATTACTACAGCGATGTTAATCCGGGATTATGCAGAGTTACTATAATTGCAGGGACGTAATTATTTTAATAGCGTTCTGTATAAAAACGGTTATTGTTTTTCATTTAAATGGTTTGGCGATTTAAGTAATACTTAATTACGATGTATAATTTAATTATTTGAATCATGATTTTTGGTTATGTAGCAACAAAATTGCCCCTCTTTTGTAGTTGTGCGTTTTTGATGGATAAGTGATTGATCTATGTCTAGTCTAGTCTATGTAGATTTTCTCCAATTAAGTTAAGGTTGGTTTCCAGCCTAAACGGATCCAATCCAGCTAAAGTAGTATTAATATGGTGCAACCACAGACATAAATCTAACTAGATAACGCAAGTCCCTCCATCTGTATGAAAACCAAGCGTGCCACTTTTTCACACACAATTTAAAAACAAATTTACTTACCAATGAAAGAAAATATTTCCAATGCCTTGGCCAACTCTTTCTGTACAGTTTTACAGCTAAATATGGCACAATTAGGCATTTTTCTACATTTATGAAAGGTCAGATTACGATCATTGATCGTAACTTTACTCCGTATTTTGGCATGCGAAGTACATACAATCGCGTCATCTAGTAAGATTTATATCTGTGGGTGCAACTAACTGCCGATCTGGCCTACATTAGCTGTGTAGCACAATACAAGCAAGACTGGTATTAAATTTACGGTTTTCTGACTATCTGTAGCGACTGCCAAAAATATCTACAAATGTCAGACAAATCTTTAAAAAAAAACCGGCCAAGTGTGAGTCGGACTCGCGCACGAAGGTTTCCGTACCATTATCGCAAAAACGGTACAAAAATCACGTTTGTTGTATGGGAGCGTCCCTTGAATTTTAATTTTATTCTGTTTTTAGTATTTGTTGTTATAGCGGCAACAGTAATACATCATCTGTGAAAATCTCAACTGTCTAGCTATCACGGTTCATGAGATACAGGCTGGTGACAGACAGACAGACAGACAGACGGACCGCGGAGTCTTAGTAATAGGGTCCCGTTTTTACCCTTTAAGTACGGAACCCTAAAAAGTAGTCATTAAAAATTAAAGTCAAGGTCAGAGCTTCGAACCCAGGCAGGCGCTTTACTTTGTGTAAATTATTTCATCACCACTGCTTTACAAACGGTGAAGTAAAACATCGTTAATGTGACATCCACCACCCGTGGGTCCGCGTGGTGGATTAAGACCCATTCCCTCTCACAGAGAGGAGGCCTATGTCCCAGCAGTGGGATCACAGCAGTGGGATCATTAAAAGGCTGATGATGATGAAAAATCAACAGCACTTTCAAATCCTTTAATTTCTCCATCATAATCGTAGCAAAACAACCAGAATAACTACTGTATTGTGACTATAATTTGCAAAAATGCTTTTTATTTTCCTAAATATTCACAAGATTTGACATTGAATATCAACCAAGATGCCATTCTCAATAAGTTTTCAAAGTCGGGCATTGGGCTATTTTCCATTACAATCACAACTAAAACTCCAGAATAACTCCGCTAAAATGCCAACCTTTCCCCAGTTATGTAGACGCACTCATTCCGACCAGATGCGACCACTCCGTCATATATCAACATATCTCTCGCCAATTACGAATACCCCTGTCTTTCTATCAACAACAGTGTTCATAATATCTGAGTTTTCCGTGTATTATTAAGTGCTCAATAATTTATTTTCAAACCTAGAATCAAACTGTTTGGCGGGAAGCCAACAGTAATATTGTGTTCCTAAGATAAGAGTACACTGTTGAATATTAAAAGAATTGTGGAATTTAAAAGTTCAAAGAAAATTATGTTGTTTTTTTTTGTTTATGGTTTTTAGTAGGTATGGCCATGGAGGTTCTCTGACTAAATAGCAACGTGTATTTCAAGGTTTTTGGTGTGATTTGAGATCTCAAAGACTGGCGCGACGCGGTAACGTACCACAGACTTGTGAAGACCACATTTAATATAGTAGTTCTAAAATTCTTCTACGGGTATTATTGCCCATATACTATGAAAAATTGTTGTCGAATCAACTTGACAATGTCACATTGTTACGTCTGCACTTGTCTATGGTAATAATAAGCCGATATAATGTGTGTTACGTACTGTACGTTAGCCTTTTTCCGAAAGCCTGATCATTCCGTACAAATTAAAACCTCTCATCTACTTTCCGACGCCTTAGAGTGAAAACCTCGTAAGTGTAAAAGAAGTAACTTTTCTGGAGGAAGAAAAACTGCGGGCTGTAAAATTTTTGGACCCCGTCTTTTATGTTTTGTTATTAATCAATATGGAAATTTAACCCGATTTTATATCCAGAACTGTTCGATACTATTTTTTGTTGTTTCTTGTTGATATTTTCTTCCTGGAATTGCATTAAGTTAATTTGAGCAAAAATGCATGCCCGAGGTATTCACTCTGAGGCGACGTTTTATTCATAGTCATTACGATTTTTAACAACCGCCAGAACCAGAAACTGAGATTCAGAAACTTCAGATATAAGTTAGATACAAGGTATTACACTCAGTTCTAAATCTTGACTAAAACCAATTGGATTTCCGTACTAAATTCAATTCAAATCTAATTTTAAAATGTCATTTAAGCCTGTGTATACTTTCAAAATACGGGTCTGGATATAAAGAGCCAAAAAACCGAGTAGATAGAATTTAATGATCCTTTACACAAGTAAAATTTCAAAATTTAAAAAACCCCCGGCACATTTATCTTGCGAAAACACCCCGATTCAAACAGTAAAACGCTCATAATTTTTGAAAGGCTGAACCGACTTTATTCAAACATAGCTAAGAACACTTTCGACAAAATTACCTTTCAAACAAAAAAAACTAAATCGAAATCGGTTCATCCGTTTAGGCGCTATGATGCCACAGACAGATACACAGCAACACACCTGAAACTTATAACACCCCTCTTTTTCCGGCGGGGGTTAAAAAGTGGTCGCCTTTACTTGACGATAAATTGACTGTCATTTGTTTGAAAACCTGAGAAAGTTGAAAGGTATATAATATGTGAAGGAAATGATTTAATTTTATACCTGTAGAGGTGAGAGACTTTAGAATCATGTCTGGTGTTGTGTAGGTGAGGTATAAAGTGTATTTTAGAGGTCTTTCTTGGATGTCTTTGTGAATAATAGCGCTGAGGACTGACTGCTGGACTCGGACCTTTGGATGAAAATTACCAATTTTTGTACAACTACGGCGATAAGACCGTCTTTGTACCCATAGTATTAAGTTGCTGTAAAATATATGTGTTATTTCTTTTTTTGGTGTACAATAAAGTATATTCTATTCTATTCTATTCTACGGCGAAGCCAAAAGCAGGGTTTTTTTAGCAATATTTTGCTATTCTATCCCTTTCCAGGGTTATTCTTTCCAGATTTTGACGTACTGGGTAATTTATAGTCTGAAGTTATACAGAGGTGGTAGTCTCAGACATAAGATGTCTCATCTTGTGAAGGGATAAGACCACAAAAGTGGTGAAGGGTTGTACTAGACAGATTTCGCCAAAATGTAGCTCAAAAATTATGAAAATGTAGTTGGAAAAACTTCACTAGTCGAATAAAAGAATCGCCATCTGATAAAAGCAACATTTTAAAATGACGGCGACATTAACCGTTTTGAAACTCACTATAGTTTGAAAGAGTTGGTAATTAGACTGCTCAACTTATTCTCTTTCTTATACAGCCCATTGGTAAAAACCAGCAAGACTTAGTTAGACGAGTGTGGATGCCTATATCTATCTTTGGAGTTGGTCAGGACACAAGGCAAGGCAGTGACCGAGTGGGTCCGAGGACTGGAAGAAGAAGGATTGGTCGTACAGCGGCGAGATATAGAACCATTTTATCCGTTTTAAATCATGTAAATCAGTCCACGCGTTTAGAAGATATTAACTCATTACTGAAAATAATTTCATTCCAAGTGAAAGGATCAAGGACACCCTTTACCGCGATACGTTTGTTTTGATCGTGTTAGCGACACTGCCTTTACATTATTTTCGTATCGTTTTGAAATATTGGAATACATTGGTAGATTGGTGTTAACGACTTTTATTTTTTCTTATCTGGCGGAGACTTTAGGAACGTGTGGATAAGCATTAGAAGGAACGTGAGGAATAGCGAATGAAAACAGAGGTCATGACCAGCAATGGACAAAGTCGGGTTATTGATGATGTTATCCAACATTAATCTTTTTTTTTTTAAACCAACTTTTTGCGTATTCTTCTCATCAAACCCTTTCATTTGATACACATTATCATGGCAGTACACAAAAAATAGCTAGTCCGCCATCTTGGGCAGTCCGCCACATTGGATTTAGAATGACGTCACTTAGCTAACCATGCACTGTCATCCAAACTAAACGTGTATGCAAAATTTCATCTCAATCGGTGGAGAATAACTGCTTTAAATTCAGTTGCAAGATTTGACCCGAACACACTTACATACATACATAAATTGCAAGTTAAATAAAAGCTTGTAAAAAAAGCCAGAAGATTAAGATGAAAAGATTTTTACAATGCATGTCCTCGAAAAGAGCGGTTTTCCAAGCAGACAAACTGTGCGGAAAGTGTCACTTTTTTTCACTAGTGCTTTTTACTTTCCTGAATTTTTTTAATTTTTACTCCAACGTCAGCACGACGCATAGAGTTTTTATTATTTGAGAAAAGTTTTAAAAATTAGTTATGTACAGATTATCATTCATATAAAAGGTGAAATAAAACTAATACTTTATTTTAGACGTTTTTAATTACTCTAGATTTAGATTTTGATCAATAAATTAATTTTAAATATTCATTAAATATGTTTGGCAGAACGTATATTTTGCTCGTGCCTTATTGCGTTACGATGTGCCAGCTCTTCGCACATGCGCAGTAGATATGCCCGAGGAACTATTAGTTAATCTGTGGATATGCTGAACGCGCTTGAATAAGCCCGCCATTTTATTAATTTCATTTTATTAATTTTTTATGTCCTCGCACAATGCATAGTAAAATGTTGTATGATACACGTACGTAAGATGATTTCCGACTTGTGTCGATTTATCCACTCACTCGCTTCGCTCGCTCGTGAATAAAAATGCCACTCATCGGAAATCACCTACCTTCCGCACTTGTATCATAAATAACTATTATTCCTACCTATTATTTTGTGAAAAGTGTCAGCGCTATTGTGTCCTACCCCGAAACGATTACTAGTTAAGAATGAGTATGATAATAAAATACTTTGCACTATATTATTGGGTACTTAGTGGTTATGTACCGACTATACTGGCTGATTTTATTGAAGTACCCTAAGTATTTATTAGTGTTTTAATTTTGCTAGGCCTGTTTGTGTTTTAATAATGCTAACAATATGAATTCTGAATTTTGTTAGCCACTTTAGACGCGGTTCTATTTTGATGAATAACTGCAGTTTGAATCAAATGCTATGGAACCTATTATTAAGGTACCTTTTACCAGTAAGTTGATAAGGCAAAGTTTAAAAGTGGCGCCAGTAACAGAAAAGTTGAAAGGAAACCGTTTGTCCTGGTATGGTCATGTGATGAGGAGGGATGAAACGCATGTTACTAGAAGAGTTTTGTATATAAATGTGGATGGATGGAGAGGGACGAGACGGCCAACGAATGGACTGGACTATGTGAGGAGTGATATAAAAGAAAAGGGAGTCAGTGATGGCATTCGGGGGACAGGACGGTATGGAAGAAGAAAACGTGTTGCGCCGACCCCAAGTAACATGAGACAAGGGCAGGAAGATGATGATGATGGGCAAAGCATATTAGGCACGTAGGGAAAAGACTAGACAGATTATCAACTTCTGTAGTTCTATTCCAATAAAAAACCGACCAAGTTCATGTCGGACTTCGCACATTTAACCAAAGCCTGCCAAATCCGTACCAAATAGCAATATCAAATTGGTTGTAATAGAAAAAATGAGGATATTTAAAAAAAAAACTGATTTGTCAATATTTGGTATTTGATGGTAAAATATACGTAATAATACATTATCACCAAACTTCCCAGGCAAAAAAAGACCTCAGGTATTTCAACTACCTATTTTATTTATTCTATCTTATTTTCTAAATAAGTTTTGTTGGCGCCAAAGTATTAATTAAGAACTACAAGGCAGAAATTATCTTTGATCGGTCACCACCAGGTGTCACCACTGCCAATGATAAAGAAATAAAATATATACGAAAGTATTAGGTAGGTAGATACAGATTTTTCTGTGTCTAGACAGTCTGTAAATAGAAAACATTTATTTAATTAATCAACTATAATACGTGTGATCTACTACAGCGATAATCTAAAAAATACAACTGTGTCAAACGTCAAGTGGTGAATCCTATATTATATTTTATTTTCTACAATCGATGTTGCTGATCGGAGAGAGGATCTTCCTTCTGCGGAGCAGTAAAACGAGGAGGCAGAACGCGTGAGGGAGACGCAACGGAGACGCCCTCATGCCCCTGGCTACTCTGCAGGAGACGCCCTGGGAGTCGGGAGTCGCAAGCCGATGCCCGACCACCGTAGGCCCGGGCATGCGAAAATGGTTAGCTCGCCGTCCGATAAGAACCAGGCCCGAGTCGACGGCGCGTAGTGTTCCTCGCCCGCCATAAAACGATGTCAGCAAAAACTGACGGGGTCCGCTAGGCTCTTAGGTTAGGCCTGTCAAGATCCCCCCGGTGGGTTCCCGCATTGTCGAGGCGGGGGGGCTCAGTAGCCGTGGCTTGGACAACCACGGTGAAGCCAAGAGGAACCCGAGGAGGGGCCGCTCGTCAGGGCTTTTGCCGATAAGCCGACGACGTAGCGGCCAACATGTAGGTTGCGGTGTTGCCTAGGCGACATCGCAACTGAGGCGGGCCGCGATGTGGTATGGAAGGCATCGCGGCTGAGGGTCGGAGGCCGCGGCGGGAGAGGAGTGCCGGTATTACGGTGCGCCGCTCGCCCTACCCTCCGCGGCCTGCACGGGGTCGCCACCGTCTGATGGCGGACGCGGTGGGGCCGCAGGGGAGGAGGAGTGTCGGTATAGCGCTGGCCGCTCTCACTATCCCCTGCGGCCGAAAAGTGGTAGGTGGCGGGGCCACTGTCCTGACCCGTCACAGGGGGACCAAGGGTGCCATACACGGGGTTGTCTGGTACCCAAGTGCTTGTTTGGTCCCCGGGGTGGTCACGGCGTACTGTGTGTTCTGGTGCGCCGGTGATGGGGGTTAACCCCAGAGGAAGGTCCGGAGACGGACAGCCGCGGCGGGTTCGCGGATGTATGCTAACGCGTTCCCGTGTTCCCGACATAAGCGGCACAGGAGGACACCGTGGAGTTTTAGTGGGTTAGAGTCCCACATAACTGCGCTATCTCCCCGTGGTAGCGCAGTATGCATGAGCATTTCTCCACGCTGAAAAAAATAAATAAAAAAAGCCCTGTCAAGATCGCGGATAAATTTGAAAAAAAGTTACCGTGTCCCTGGTACAAGCAACTGAAGAAACACGGGTTTAGTCAGTAATAACACGCCCTCCCGCTTCAACCAGCAAGAGAGATGGAGAATACTTGAACAGTCGTACAGAACCAGGCAGGCCCACCCGTGGCTTTAATGGCTGAGAATCTCGTTTCACATTCCGTTGAAAGTAGGTACCTGAAAAAGAAGAAAAAAACATTAAGCATTATGAATACCACAAGCAAGCATAACCATAAAATTAAGCTAGTATATTTGCGGTACGTATCAGTATCACCATAAAAATCACAATACTCTCTCAGGAATCACATAAATTTTTTATTATCAGTCCAAATGTACGAGCCGGTCTAGAACCCGGGCTGTTGCGTAAACTCTTGTTGGCACTGTGCCAGTAGGGCTGGTGGCGTTGAGAGCGAGTAACAGGGTCAGCAGACATGTGGGTAAATGGACATTGGTTGGTGAATTTCCACTGGTCCAGAGAATAAGCTGCAGTACAAGCTGACGGATAAATTATCCATACAATTAATTAAAACATTTTTTTTCTTTATTTATCAATTATACAAAGGATTATTCGTGATGAGGAGCTCGTGGCTATATAATAACAGCCGCACGGGTCGATCTTCAAGGTTAAGCAACGCTTGCCGAGGTCGGTTCGTGGATGGGTGACCATTTCAACATACCGAGTTTCGTCCGTGCCTCGGAAAGCACGTTTAGCCGTTGGTCCCGGCTGTCATTTGAAGATCTTTGACAGTCGTTACGGGTTGTCAGAAGCTTGAGATCTAACACCAGTCTTGGCAAGGGTATCGTGCTACCCAGTTACTGGGTTGTGGAGGTCAGATAGGCAGTCGCTCCATGTAAAGCACTGGTACTCAGCTGAATCCGGTAAGACTGGAAGCCGACCCCAACAACAATTGGGAAAAGGCTAGGCAGATGATGACAAAGGATTATTCGTATTAAATAACACCCAAAAACCACTAAGGACTAAACTTGTACTTTGTCTTTTGAAGTTCTTGTAGATAAAATGCACCTAAAATGGGTTGGCCTCTGATTGCATCTTCAATTAAGTAGGTGATAGGAGTTGTATTTTGTATTTTTCGAATTTTAAATATTTCTGTCGACCAGTTGGGAGTATATCCTTTTTCAAATGTCCCCTTATATTTACTAATGCGTACATAATCACCCTCTTTAAATTTACTTTTTAATTTTTGGTTTTTTACCAACATAAAATATCTTTGTAATATGCGTTTTTTATTAGTACTATCCACGTTTGCTGGGATTTCATCAATTGTGCGATGATAGGTGTGATTGTATTCATAAATAACATTACTAAGAGTATTATCTATCCAATTATAGTTACCTTTTAAACTAAATTCCTTGTATAGTTTCGATTTCAATGTTCTAATAAATCGCTCAACTATTGATGCCTTTTTTGTTGAAAAGGTTGAATAATGGTTTATATAATAGGATTTCATTAGGTTTTGAAACAAGTTATTATAAAATTCTGTTCCATTATCAGTTTGCAAATTTTTGGGAACACGCCCATTAGCCAACAAAATCTTGAAAGAATTGCATACAATATCTTTAGTCTTACTTTTTAGAGGAAAGGTCCAGGCGTATTTCGAAAATGTGTCAATAACAGCAAGAATAAATTTGAAATTTTTATTCTCTTTGGAAATTGATTGCATGTCAATTAAGTCTGCTTGCCAAAGATCATCTATATCTTTCATAATAACATGTCTTCGTGGAAAGTTTAGTCTTGCATTTTTATGAATTTCATTTACTACGTCGGCTTTACTCATATTTTGATTCAGTATATCAACATTTGTCTTGAACCTACCAATGATACTGAATGAAAATCATACTATCTCTACTATTTATTCTTTAATTATATCAGCTTCTTTCAATTCTTCAATTATCGATAAAATTTCATTATCATGATTTGTATTGCCAGCATCTCTTAAAGCGACTAATAGTTTTAATCTCTCAACCAACTCGTTAGGATCGTCCCAATATACCAGGTCAGTATTGTTTTTGTACTTTTTTAACTTTGGCAAGTTTCCTCCAAGTTTAGTGTGAATGTTATCATTTAATGTTTCAGAAAAAAAAGGTCTGATTATTTCACGATATTTTATTCCTTTATCACCTTTTATTTGACCTTTAGGATTGAAGTCTCTTTTGTGAGCATTGGTATAATGCAATATATCCTTGTAGACAAGTTTATCTTTAGCGGATACTAATTTTAAATCAGGTTTTTTTCGAAGTAAAAGTTCTTTCAGGCCAGGAGATAAGTTGTAAGATTTATCACCGATTTTAATCAAAATGACGCTCTCGTTATTCAAACTATCAATTTTAGAAAAGGATACTATTGAATTACCCATAAATAAAGTTTTGTTTTCACTTCTTATGCCAAACGGTATATTTACACCATCATACATATCATAATCCTCTAATGAAATCTCTAAATCTTCTTCCGTTTTAGGAGAGTTTTTAACCAATTGTGCTGAATTATGTTTTGGTTCGTAACAGTCCTCAAACTTTGTAGTCGAGCTCGTATTAATATCATCCATTTCAATATCTCCAGAACATGTGGGGGTTATATTTTGTAACAACAATATTTTTTTCATATTTGTATTGGAATCAGCTAGGGTTTTAAGAGGATCTGTGACCGGTTTAAGCATTTGATCAAGTGACAATTTCATACAGTGATCCTGGTTCTTCATTTGTTTTATTTTATTCTTTATGGAGTCTACGGACTTCATTAATTCTATTTTAATATTTTTCTCCATGTTATAGTTTAACTACTGCGTTCAGCTAAAAATCAAATTATACTGAATTTGATTTTGCATGTTAATTACTTATATGTATACACCACAGTCACACCACAACAGTCAGTCAAATTTAAAAAAAATATCAAAGTTCTGTCTGTACCTTCCATTATTTAATGGTGATTCTTTATTAATAAGTAGAAAATTATAAGGTTTACTCCAAACAGTTTGACAAATATTTTTGAACTCTTTCCATTGTAAATCAGAACTAACATGCTCTTCATAAATATGTTTTAAATTCACATCATCTTGTTTGAATATAATAAGAAAATTAACATTGTCACGTAACAATTGCTTCGGAATTTTAGAATAGGTTTGAGATAAATAGAAACAATCAATTTGTTTATGCCTACCCATGCAAAAATAATTGCGGATATTAACTTGATTTTCACACGCAACATCATCAAAAATAAATACAGAATTAGTTAAAGCTTCACTCGGAGATATTACATCTTTATCATCACTGTACTCATAGAAGTTAATCTGTGGCACTCTTTTTAGTACTTCGGTTAAAAAACGGTATTTTGGTTGAAAATAAGTCTTAGAGTAAAGATAAAGATTTCTGAATTTGAGTCCATTTTCATGCAGCAGTAAACTAATCATAACATTCGTTTTACCACAGCTTGATGGACCGCATATTATACAGCGAATGGTATTTGGCAATAAAGCGCTATGTCTGATGTGGTGAACAGAGTCACTTAATCTTATATTATTAACATGGAGGGATATGGGTTGCTTAATCAACTTCATCTCACCGATTAATTAAAAAACTATTTAACGTGTATTTATATAGTTGTATAACTAACAGGTCGAAACCTGTATTGAGTACAAGAAATATACTATTCTCATCTTTCATAATATTCAATCTAAGGTACAGGTGATTGTACTTATTATAATCACTTCTCTTCGTTGGTCTATTCCATAAGTAAATCGTTTCGTGTCGTAACATATGTAAATTTTAATTCTTTTATTATTAGATCAAAAAAAGAAAACAAAACATAAATAAAACATCAAATATATTCTCGATATATTTATTTTGAATAAGTAAATTAAAATATCTTATCGATGATACATCTATTCATTAAATGTATCATGTATTATTTAATTCAAATAGGTTCAATTATTATACAAGTATTGTAATTTATCATATAGCTACATTCAAAATATAGTATTACAATGTCCCCAAGGTAACGTATGAGAATTATCGGAAAGAATTTGTCTTTTATCATCGTTTCTATTCAAGACTAGTTTGTAGACTTCCTGAGTATACGTGGGACACTCAGAAAGTTTTGCGAAACTAAAAAAAATTGTTCTATACGTACATATATTTTTATTAAATCTTTTCAAAGTACTTTCCACCAGCCTCTATACAAAGATTCATGCGCCTAAACCAGTTTTCAAAACACTTTTTCCAGTCCGCCGCAGACACCTCGTTTACAGCCTGCTCGAACGCAGCCAGCGCATCTTCCGGCGACGAAAATTGTATCCCTTTGAGCTGATTTTTTATTTTTGGGAATAAAAAGAAGTCACACGGTGCTAGATCAGGGCTGTAAGGAGGGTGACCCAGGAGTTTGACTGGCGTGCTGTCCAGGAAGTCCCTCGTTTTGAGTGCGGTGTGCGCAGGTGCATTGTCGTGGTGGAGCAGTAGCCCGCGGAGCCCTGTGTTTGGTCGCTTGTTGCTTATAACAGAGAAAACTTCTGGCAAACATTTGGTAGTATACCATTCGGCATTAATGCTTCTTTGATCCCGTAAGGGAATTGATACCAAGTGGCCAGTCAAATTAAAAAAGCTAGCGATCAAAATCTTACCCCCGCTTCTAGATCGCTTCACTTTGGTAGGCGTTGGCTCATTTTGAAACACCCAAACAGTCGACTGGCGCTTGGTTTCTGGGTCGTATTGATAAATCCAGGACTCATCACCTGTAACGATGTCGTAAACACGCCGAGACGAGCCTGCTTCAAATTTGTTAAGCATATCACGGCACCATTCCACCCGGGCCTGCTTCTGAGCATCGGTGAGGTTGTGCGGCACCCAGCGTGATACTATCCTCCTCACGCGAAGATGGCTGTGTAGAATCTCGTGAACGCTTCCCGATCCAATCTTCAATATGTGTTGAATCTCCTGATATGTAATTCGCCTATTGTCTTGGATTAAATTTTTCACTGCTAGCACGTTTTCTTCGGTAACAGCCGTCAAAGGGCGACCGCTTCTTTCGTCATCCCCCAAAGTTGGTCGACCGCGCTTGAATTCGTTATACCAACGATACACGGTTGCCTTGGAAGGGCCTTCATCCATGAATGCCATTTGAAGTCTATCGTACGATTCATCCGGTTTCAGGCGACACTTGAAATCGTATAAAATCATAGCTCTAAAATGTTCCCGGCGCAGATCCATATTTCAGTGAGACACAATACTTTGAATTAACTCGCAAAAAATGTGGAGGGAAATTTTGAAATTGGAACTTACTTATTTTTACTTATAAATAATCATATTTTCGAAAAACATTATAACTGGCCAGTCTCCCATATATAAAAACTTTTTTTCGCAATACTTTCTGAGGGGCCTGGTATATAGTATGCTTTATCGATTTTAGCATATTCATTTTGAACCGCAAATTCTTATTCGTTATGAGAGTCTGGTAATAGTCGGTTAAGTTTAGTTGTTTAGTGACAGTCTTTGAAATACCTTTTGCTTTTTTAATTTGCACCTTAACGCTTTTTATACAGTACAATTTAGCTCGGAGTCCTACAAATGCGACAAATTCATATCTCTATAAAAATCATCAGTGTATATCAAATAAAGTAAGCTGTCTGTGTCAGTATAACATAGTTCTACGTTTTCATTATACTTCTTTTTAATAAAGTCATAGTGAAACTGATAGAGATGAGTTTTAGCTTATTCTAGCACACTGAACCCTATGTATATAGGTCGGTCCAGCTTGACTTTTTCGTGATTTAGCTGGATTGCTACTAAGTTTTCAGAAAATATAGTAGCACTATGAAAATTTGGTTTTGCAATTAGTTTTTTGGCCTCCAAAACTTTTTTAGTTTTAATTTTAGTATCGCTCCATTTAGAGACTAGTTTAACATTGACATGTTTCCTTTTGTTCTCTATAGTTTTACCGAAAATAGCATTGTTAAGTAATTTAAAAAAATCTTTTTCAAAAGCTGATGAAGACTTTTGACGTAACTGAGTATTCAAATCAATATATTTTTTGAGGAAAACACAGAATCTTATGGATTTTTTTGAGACGTAACCCATGTTTTAGACATTCTTTCAAGTGTACATAATGTATGACATAATGATATTTGTCATAAAGGTTTGCAATAAGTTTTGGGTTTTTACCACCAGGAGGAATGAATTTCTCGCTTGCGAATGGTAGATCACTATGAGTACTATGTAAATAATCACTGTATTCTAAATCAACTTCTAGAATATAACCGTAATCACCATTTTCATCAGTATTTATGACATCGAAATTATAAATTTCTGTGTCCGTTAAAAACCTAAACTCGGAAATTGGCATTGGTTTTGTCATAGCATAAGAGTACAGTGCGTTACAGTCAAGATATATAAGAAACGATGATTCTTTCTGATCATCGTAATTGGGGAGATATTGATTGTTTGCTTTAGCATGTCTCAGGGAACATTGAGCTAAACCTCCACGAATACCTTTTTCTAATAACTGATAGATCTCTAAATCATTAATTAATTCTAATTGTACACTCGTACATAGTAACATTGCATCCCAGCTAAGTCCGGGCGAGGTGACATAATAAGCCGGATCTAACTTATAGTATTGAAGGCATGTATTTCGAAACTTTTCAAATATATCACTAAGAATCAAAACATCACTTTTCAAATACAAGTCTGTGTATTCTCCAAGCGATTGAATGTCAAAAACCTCCCATACTCTTAGCGCTCTGAGGTATTCTTCGTCTGATAAATGCTCTTGTTTTAAATTATTAAAAAAGTATTCTTTTTTTGGCAGTGTCGTATCGCTGTACTTAGACCATGTATCTACGTAGTCATATGGATAAATGCCCTTATGTTGCATAAGCTCAATCTGTTCATGATTTTGGAACTCATGAGATAAATTAATAAAATCTTTTTCACATAAAGTTTTACATAAATTATCTAAGCTCGAGCTAAGAAATTGAAAAGAGTCTAAAAATTTTATTTGAATTGATTTTGATGAGTCTTTTGATGGTAAATATTTAGTAATGGATAGGTACTTTTCCTTAGTTTGCGGTATAATTTTCAAATCGCCCTCATACTTCGCTAATTCTTTTATAAACAAATGACTATCATAGCCAGATAAGTTATGAAATATCACAGGTACAAAAGGGCAAACTCTATATAAAAGATTACATTGATTATGCGCTGCTCCCCTAAATTCAGAAGTCACGTGGTCATGGTCCATTAATTTATCATCAAAAAGTAAATTATTACAGATATGGCAAGTAGTTTCTCTTTGATATTTGTCCTGCTGGTGTTTAGACAATTTCTTTATCGGCTTTTTACATTGCAACATATCGTGTATTTGTGACACATCTCTGATTAAATACTCAATGAATACTGTAGCACAATCTGGACCTCTATAAGCTACGTATTTACGTGGGACACTCAGAAAGTTTTGCGAAACTAAAAAAAATTGTTCTATACGTACATATATTGTTATTAAATCTTTTCAAAGTACTTTCCACCAGCCTCTATACAAAGATTCATGCGCCTAAACCAGTTTTCAAAACACTTTTTCCAGTCCGCCGCAGACACCTCGTTTACAGCCTGCTCGAACGCAGCCAGCGCATCTTCCGGCGACGAAAATTGTATCCCTTTGAGCTGATTTTTTATTTTTGGGAATAAAAAGAAGTCACACGGTGCTAGATCAGGGCTGTAAGGAGGGTGACCCAGGAGTTTGACTGGCGTGCTGTCCAGGAAGTCCCTCGTTTTGAGTGCGGTGTGCGCAGGTGCATTGTCGTGGTGGAGCAGTAGCCCGCGGAGCCCTGTGTTTGGTCGCTTGTTGCTTATAACAGAGAAAACTTCTGGCAAACATTTGGTAGTATACCATTTGGCATTAATGCTTCTTTGATCCCGTAAGGGAATTGATACCAAGTGGCCAGTCAAATTAAAAAAGCTAGCGATCAAAATCTTACCCCCGCTTCTAGATCGCTTCACTTTGGTAGGCGTTGGCTCATTTTGAAACACCCAAACAGTCGACTGGCGCTTGGTTTCTGGGTCGTATTGATAAATCCAGGACTCATCACCTGTAACGATGTCGTAAACACGCCGAGACGAGCCTGCTTCAAATTTGTTAAGCATATCACGGCACCATTCCACCCGGGCCTGCTTCTGAGCATCGGTGAGGTTGTGCGGCACCCAGCGTGATACTATCCTCCTCACGCGAAGATGGCTGTGTAGAATCTCGTGAACGCTTCCCGATCCAATCTTCAATATGTGTTGAATCTCCTGATATGTAATTCGCCTATTGTCTTGGATTAAATTTTTCACTGCTAGCACGTTTTCTTCGGTAACAGCCGTCAAAGGGCGACCGCTTCTTTCGTCATCCCCCAAAGTTGGTCGACCGCGCTTGAATTCGTTATACCAACGATACACGGTTGCCTTGGAAGGGCCTTCATCCATGAATGCCATTTGAAGTCTATCGTACGATTCATCCGGTTTCAGGCGACACTTGAAATCGTATAAAATCATAGCTCTAAAATGTTCCCGGCGCAGATCCATATTTCAGTGAGACACAATACTTTGAATTAACTCGCAAAAAATGTGGAGGGAAATTTTGAAATTGGAACTTACTTATTTTTACTTATAAATAATCATATTTTCGAAAAACATTATAACTGGCCAGTCTCCCATATATAAAAACTTTTTTTCGCAATACTTTCTGAGGGGCCTGGTATTTAAGCCTGAATCATGTGAACAGCATATATAATAGCCGAAACAAGAAGGCTCGTGTTTTTGAATAAGTTTAGTGTTTTCAGTTGATTGGTGTTCTGTACAATGTGTCAAAATGCTTTCAAAATCTGCATATATCACAAAGTTGATTTTCTGCCTGTCTCTCGTAGTGTTCAAATTTCAATACACTGTTTTTTGGAGGCAACACCGATAATATTTCTGAACAAGAATGCGCAGTATACTTAGACACACTTGAAAAAAATTGTAGACAATTTTCGCATAAATACATTTTACCTTTATGTCAGAAATTTGCCTGCGTACTAGTTTAAGAAGATCTTTAATCAGACAATAATGAAACTTACCATTTTTTTCAATGTAAAGTAGGTTCACATGATTTGTTTTTCTTGAATCTGACTTATATAGAGGTCCAGTTACATAAAATTTGTTATCTAATCCGTAGATGTTTACACTCAAGTCTGGATTATTTTTTTCTAAGACCTTTACATCGCTTATTGTAGGGGGAAAAGTCATATCCTGAACGTTCAGTACATTACTGTAGTGTGGATAAGAGTTTACTCTGCACGCGTTTACGTTCGCGTGGGTGTAAAGCTGCTACTATAGACCATAACAAGCAGTGGTTATCGTTATTCTGTATATTAATACAGCTTTAGTGTTTTTCACTATGGGTGGTAAATCAATATAGGAGCCACCTCTCATAGGACAGTATTTATTAAGATTTATTTCTAAATGACTTATGAGAGAAAAGACCAGCCTGACTCACAAAATTGGAACTCGCTCATTTTTTGATTCATTGTATGCACTGCCTCCATATACTTTCTTTTATATCAGTATCTTTAAGAATAATTGTATTTTTAGTGTTAAAAGACTTCAGATTTTGTGAGTCTGAATGTGGTAATATAAAGTTTGCAATAGCTCAAAATTTACTTTTAAGCAAGTACTTTTTTCTAGAGCATATTAATTAGTTTTATGATATATTTCATACTATCATGCAAGAAAGTTTCAGGGTCTCAAAGCACTCTTCATATGGATTTAATCGATAAGTAAGGATCCTGTCTTTAAATGCAGTTGCAATGATTTCAACATTCTCAAACTCAGTTTTCAATAAACAATTTGATTTATGTACATTACTTCTTACATGGTATCTATAATCAGGTTTTCGTAAAATTACTTTACATTCATGACATATCATAGTATCATGATTTTGAAAATGAGATCCGTTATCGCCGGTAGCGGTGGCTGTAATAAAAAAAACAAGACATTATTAGGATAAAATAATGTTATATTAATTTATTTAACTTTGTCAACTAACCTATGGATACAGTTTGATTATTTGCTTATGATCACGCTTTTATATGATATAGGCTTATATATGAAAAGCAAATACCTACTAACTAAATTCATATTATAAAAGATCATCTTGATTACAAAATATTGTTGTATTCAATAATAGTTTGAAATAAATGTCGGTGGGATATCCTTAAATTCCTTCTGCTTGCAGTTATAAATTTGGCTAAATATCCCAAGCTTCAGTATTCTCGTCTGTTTTATTTTTTAAACTGATCACTGCTGACGCCATCTATTCATTGCAGAAACGTTTTCAATATCCGAAACTTTATAGACTTTTAAGTCAATGTAGTGCGATCCTCTTTAGAAGGATGACCCTGTCGAGAGATACCGTTAGCTATCTTCTCGTGATAGAAGATACTAAAGATGATATTTTTTTAGAAGAGGAAGATGAGGCACAGGCCGCTTCCTGTGCTTCATCTTCGCTGTCCGTACCGAAAAGTTCCCTAGCCGTAGGTCTTGTAACTGGACGAATCTTCGGCTTTTTCAATGATGACCGTATATGTTCAGTGCTCACTGCTGGCTCAGCTCGACGTGTTGACGATTGTTTTTCGCGTTTAGTACGCTTTCTCTCCAGCTCGTCCCCCTCGTCATCCAAGATTGGCATGCTGCTAGATGGACGAGACTCTTCTCTACTCCGTTTCGTCTTCAAATTGTCAAAAAATGTCTTCACCTCTTCTCAGAGGATGTGGGAAAAAGTTCATCAGCTTTTGACCTGAAATATAAAAAGATATATAATTACATACAATTTCAATTTTCTTCGTTTTACTTTTCTACCTCTCTCTGCTAATAGCTCTGTTGTATTAGAAAATAAGAATTCAATACTTTTTACAAAACTTGCAGATGTTGATAATAAAATGTACCATAATAAAACAACGTTTTCGGGCCAATTACAAAGGTTCAGGTTAAAAGGTATTTTATATTATACTGATACTTACATTTTGTTTAATTTGATGAGATTTTGTAAGATGACGATGATTAAGATTTTGAAGACTTATACTTCTGCACTAGAAGTAATTTGATGCAGTGGAGTTGTAGATCTGAAAACAAAAATAGAATAAACTGATTATTTTAAATTATCGAAATCATATTTAATTATTTTAAGTTTTCGTGTCAGATAAGGTAATTTACACCTTCGAATACATTGTCGCTATTAACATCAGGTTACCTGGGGCCTAGCTGACACGTTAATTCAGGAATGTTCTCAGAATACCTATCAAATATTTGTATTGATTTCATGCTGAATTATTCAGAAATAAATAGTACAATGAAATCTAAAAGTGATTTTAACGCTTGTATTCATAAATACGAGTTGAATTAAGAACCTCGCTTTTTTGTGAAGTCGGTTTATGTTGTTCTTACAAATTGGATAAACACATCTAATTATCGAATATTAAATTTACCAGATAATATTTGTAAGATTAATAAACATTAATAACAAATTCTTATTCATATAAATTATAAACCTGATGAAAAAGGTAAAACTATTCTGAAAGTTATTACATTTGAAAAGCTTGATACTCACTTTGTATTGTTAAGAAGACTAGTTGCCTGAAACCTGCATACAGACACGCACCACACACTTATAAATACTTTTAACACTTGTAGCACCTCAGCAACAAAATTTTGTAGTGGCTCATTGTTTCACAGTCATTTAAATAAATATGAAAAATATCATTGTGTGCATGCACATTTCACACTAGTGTTATGGAGAAAAACGAGTTTGTCAGCAATTAAATACACTAGCTATATTCAACGGCTTCACTTCTTTTAATTTAATCCTTAGGTAACCAATCAGTCTTAATAAAGGTACTGTATGTGTGAATTAGTCTAAAATAAACAGAAAAACTATTTCATTTTATTATATGTTTATTAGGGTACAATATAGTAACATAAAATATTCCGTAACCAAAATACGACTTTACTGCTACGTATTAAGATATAAATAGTAGGCGTTAACATTGACGCTTAGGATGTTATTATATTTCTCACTGTAAACATAGACAGATCATCTGTCTCCAGGCGCCAGTCTTATTGTACTCATTTCCATTTAAGGAAACGTGGCATGTGTTCAAATTAACCAATAAGTGATCGATTTTAAACTTAATAGCATACTAAAAATACATATAAAGAATCATTAAATTAAATTTCCACCATCATTATTTTTCCGTTTTTTAAAGACACCGGAGCAGCTTTGCACATCTAACATGTCGGTAAGTTATTGAAAAACATATTTATTTTTTTAATATTTTTTCGTGATCGAATAATGGATCAAGTATATTAAAAATGTTTTCAAGATGAATACTTAACGGGTTCGACGTCAACAGATTCATCATAATTTCATATTTTTTTTAATAGTATAAATAATTTAAATACACAAATTAAATATAAAATATGCGTTTCATTGAGAACTTTCCTCCTTCATTGAAGTCGGTTGATTAACTTGAATTTGTTTCAGGAATCTGGTGACGATCTATTCAACTTCTTGCCGAACAATCAAGACAAATCAAAAAAGAGAGCATATCAAGACAAAGAGACTTACATCTGTATAAAAAAACCACCAAGGGGAACAAAAAATGATACGAATTGAGTTATATGATGTGGAAAATCTACCTGCTGAAATGTTAAATTGCAAGTGTCATTCCGAATTATGTGTGCAATATGTTGTCAAAAACATGTTTATGGACGATGTTTATAAATCGTTTAGAGATATAGTGTTATTAATAAAAGACAAAATTAATGATTAGCAATTGTTGTTTTTTTTTTTTTCCTCTTAGATAGATAAGAAGTAATTAAGTTTTCAACTGTATATTATTGGGTTCTCTGGATCACGGAAATCATAAGTCCAGTTATATAGAACTAATACCATTCACCCACAATCTATTCAAATAGATGAAAACAGTAGTTATTGAAAAAGAGTAACATCGAATTAAAAATCTTCGATTTTGAAAAGTTTACCTGCGCTTTTCTGCGAAGGTATATCAACTTTTCAAAACTGAAGAGTTTTTATTTCGATGTTTGTCTTTTTCAATAACTACTGTTTTTATCTATTTGAATAGATTGTGGGTGAATGGTATTAGTTCTATATAACTGGACTTATTGATTTCCGTTGATCCAGAGAACCCAATAATATACTACTATCATGAGTCTATCAATGTGTTTATTTATGTGCTATATGTAAAAAAACGCTAAAGCAAAATACATATACTATCGTTACAGCAAGAGAGAAAAACAGAAACTATACAATAATAAAACTAATTGTTGACTAAACTAAAGAATTAATAACATCTCCAACTAGTTTAAAGACCTAAATATTAATATGTATGTGTGTGTGTGTGTGTTAGTATTATTAATTGTTTGTCCTCGTGTATCCCGCGTTTAAGTTGAGTACTTACCCACGGTAATGTACTAAATCATCATCATCAGCCTGTTAATGTTCCCACTGCTGGGACACAGGCCTCTTCTCTGTAAGAGGGAATGGGCCATAATCCACCACGCGGACCCAGTGCGTGTTGGTGGATGTCACATGCCTTCGAATTTTTAGTTCTAGGACACGTCGGTTTCCTCACGATGTTTTCCTTCACCGTTTTTGAGAGCAGTTGTGGTGAAATATTTTACACAAAAGTTTAAAGGCGGCCTGCCTGAGTTTGAAACCACCACCCTACAACTTGTAAGTCGCGGCAAATACCACTGTGCCTGCTCTACTAAGATTAAAAGTATCATAAATGTGCATGCAATGTAATACAGACATGGGTATACCTAAAATGTATTCATAATTCCAACAAAATCCGTGCAGCCGTTGAGAAGTAATTGAACCAACACCCAACATAACAGACTCTCCCATTCATAATATTATAGGATCTGTCAGCTCATACGCCATTAGTGACCTATATAGGAAAATGCTGTGTATTCTGAAATAAGTACTCATAAAATGCATAATTGTATGAGCCCCTAAGAGACAGAAAACATGGGAGAACATTGATGATTGGA